>CM054136.1:49896330-49946330 GCA_028751875.1 Rapana venosa
ACAGACAGGCAGGCAGACAGACAGACAGGCAGAGATACAATAAGAGAGACAGCCAGGCACGCAAGCACACACATTTAACGAACACATATGCACGAGTGCTTACACACACACACACACACACACACACACACACACAAAGAACACCAGCACTTACTTTTTCTTGAGACCGTATTAACCGGCGTCTCTTTTTCCTGTGTTGTATTAGCTCTATCCGCCTGTCTTTGTCCTGAAAATATACAGGTACAGGATACGTCAGTGTGTGTGTGTGTGTGTGTGTGTGTGTGTAAGTGTCTGTTGAGTGTGACTGTGTGAGTGAGTGTGTGTGTGTGAGTGAGTGAGTGTGTGTGTGTGAGTGAGTTAGTGTGATTAGTTGAGTGTGTGAGTGTGTGTGAGTGTGAGTGAGTGGTGTGTGTGCGCGCGCTCGCGTGCGTGCGTGCCTGCATACATGAATGTGAGCGCGAGTGTGTTCACATGCACGCTTATTTGTATGTATGCGCGTGTGCCTGTGTGTGTGTGTGTTTGCGTGTGTGTGTGTGCGCGCGCTTGTGTATGCGTACGTGCGTAGATGTGCGCGTGTGTGTGCAACTTATTGTGTGTGTGCTTGCGCGCGCGTGTGTGTGTGGTGCCCGCGTGCGCTCTTGAGTGCGTGCGTGTGTGTGTACGCGCACATGCGCGCACGTGTGTCTGTGCCTGCATGTGCGCGTGTCTGTCTGAGCATGCATGTGTGTTCATGTGCGCTACTGACCGTGCAGGCCTGTCGGAGGAGGGTGATGGAGGAGGTCTGGTCAGCGATCTGTTTCCTGAGGGCATGGATCTCCTGGGCCTGAGCCTCCAGCTCCAGGTTTTCCGCCCTCACGCGCTGCAGCTCCCGTGCCAACTCACACTGCCGCTTGCGGCACTGCTCCGACTCCTCTTGCTGCAAGCAGGCATGCACCATGACGCGTTATGTTATGATGGTGAGGAGGAGGAGGAGGAAGAGGAGGAAGAGGATGGTGGTGGTGGTGAGGAGGAGGAAGGGTGGTGAGGAGGAGGAAGGGTGGTGGTGAGGAGGATGGTGGTGATGGTGAGGCTGATGGTGGTGATGATGATGATTGTGACGACGGCAATAAGTTTTTTTTTTTTTAATTCCTCGGTTCGAGCTTCGA
This sequence comes from Rapana venosa, assembly GCA_028751875.1. Classification (NCBI taxonomy): domain Eukaryota; kingdom Metazoa; phylum Mollusca; class Gastropoda; order Neogastropoda; family Muricidae; genus Rapana; species Rapana venosa. The sequence goes on from CM054136.1 coordinate 49,897,476, forward strand.
TGTTCACCCATGGTGAGATTTTGCGTATTATGTGTCCCGGATTTTGTTGTTGCTGCCCATTATGAAGGTAGCCGCATTCTGATTTCGGGGATAGTAAGAATATAACTGATGGTGCTCCCCTCTATGGTAAAGAACTAACTCCTGCTCTGGCCACAGGAGAAGCCGAAACTGGGTTTCAGCAAGACATGAACCACAACATGGCTCAGAATACCAGCGACTGCAACAGTGAGGGTAGTGATACTGATAACCATCACCATCATCGTGGAATATTCGTAATGATGCACCTGTCTCCTGTGAATGCAACTCATGCCATTTATTAAATTTTACATAAAGGTCTATCAACACAGACAGACAGACAGAAAAATATCTACCGACAAGCGCACACACGCACAAACCAATCAAATATGAATGGTTAAAGCATCAACATGGGTGGGACAGAGATTAGAAAACTAGATAAAGTAAAGCAAAGCAAAACAACGCAAGCACGCGCACACACACACACACACACACACACACACACACACACACACACACACACACGCGCGCGCGCGCGCGCGCGCACACACACACACACACAAATCAATACAAAAGTATTAGTAGCATTATGAAAGAAATGAATGTACAAACTGCATCAAAATAGACCGGTTTTAACTGCTACTCAGGGGAAGGGAAACAAATATTTAATTTCAGAGTGGAAAGGGAAGGCTGTATCAAAGAGGAAACCTCTGAAAAGATAATGTCCCTCTGTAAAACAGAGAAGGGTAGAAAAAACCCTCTCTCTTTCAATACCAGTTCTTCCTCCCCCTTACTTTAAACTAATAAGAACTGTCGTTAACAAATCAAAGAAAAGCGGTTATTCACGTCAAACCTGAATAAATCAATTTAATACAAGATCGTGCTTTGCTTAGAAGTGTACAGCACTGGCTTTGGTGGTTTTAGGTGTAAGAGAGACAACTCATCCACAAATGCTGAATCCATTTGCTCATCCACACAGCGGTGCTTCCCCTTGGACCAAGGGATAACGACCCCCCCCCCCCCCACCCCCACACCACTTTACAGAATGACCTAAACACTGCATACGAACAGGAATACTTCAAATCAGAAAAATTCAGGGAGGTTACGAGCAAAGAACAAAAAAGAAAAACCCACAAGAAAGCATCACAGAATAAAAAACAAGAAATTTATAGAAAACATGGGGACAGACAGAAACAAACACAACAAAAAAAAAACATTAAAAGTTCACGACTGAACAATCAGCACAAAGCTGTACGTATACCCTTGCCGCACGCCACATCAACTCACCAGCAGTTTCTGCTGCTGCTGGAACGTGTGGTTGCCGTCTTTCAGGCTACGGTTGTGTGCCGTAAGTTCAATGTTCTTTTCCAAGAACCGTTTGTTTTTCTCGACCAGCTGCTTGTTTTTCCCTTCAAAATCCTTGATTTTGTCAAGCTGAAACACACACACATACACACACGCATGCACATACGCAGGCGCGCACACACGCACACAAACACACACACGTACACACACGCACGTACGAACGCAGGTGCACATACGCGCATACACAAAGGGTCAGCCGAAAACTTGTGTAACACCATTTAAACACACACACACACACGCACGCACGCACGCACGCGCGCACGCACGCGTGCGCGCGCACAGATAGCCTGGAAGTTAGAATGATGCGCATTGCGCTCGTGATCTGCTGACCCGGGTTCGAATCTCGCTCTCCTATCTCTCTCTTCCCCCCTCCCCCCCTCGGCCCCCGCTTGGAGTTAACATCAGTGCCGAATCTACACCCCTTTTGATGAGGCTATAAACCGAGGTTGCATGTACGAACGCACGCAGAACATCTTGTGCGCAGGCGAAAAACCCATCCTGTTTTCCGCAAGAGAGCTCATTCTGCCAGTAAGAACGGAATGACAAAAATATTCTTAAAACGCATACAGTGGAGTCATGTTTAGACGCCATCCCCGAAGTTGGAATGTGGCTATCTTAATGGGAGGACAAAACGCTCGTATAAACACAAAAAAAATATAAAAATCTCACCGCTGGTGAACCTTGGAGCTCTTTTCAATGCAACCTAAATTCTCTCTGAACTATTTTGAGTGAGTAAACAATCAAAACATATTGCTGTTATTTCCAATATAAAAGTACGATTTTGCAAAGTATAACAGATTCAAATACCAACACAAAAGAGTCTAACACAGTCGTCTGTGCAAAAAAGCATCAGCAGCAGACGATGAAGAAGAAGAAGAATGCAAAGAAGAAGAATGGAAAGAAGAAGAATGCAAAGAAAATGCAAAGAAGAGGAAGAAGAGAAGAAGAAGAAAAGAAGAAGAAGAAGAAGGGGGAGGATGAGGAGGAGACGAAGAAGGAAAATGCAAAGACGAAGAATGCAAAAAGAAGAAGAACGGAGAGGCTTAGGACAGAGTTGAGCATTGGGAGGAAATCAAAGAGGAAAAGAAAAGTAGATGCAGAGGTGGACAGGGGGGTTCAAGAAGACAGAAGGTTCAGTTGGAGAAGAGGAGAGAGCAGCAGGAGAGAGAGAGAGTAAGAAGAAGAAGAAGAAGAAAGAAGAAGAATGCAAAGAAGAAGAAGAAGAAGAAGAAGAAGAAGAAGAAGAAGAAGAAGAAGAAGAAGAGAAGAAGAGTAGTAGATAGTAGAAGATAGTAGTAGTAGATAGTAGTAGAGTAAAGAAGAAGAAGAAGAGAAGAAGAAGAGAGAGAAGATGAAGAAGAAGAAAGAGAAGAAGAAGAAGAAGAGTAGAGGAGAGGCAGTAGGAGAGAGTGAAGAGCAGAGCAGAGCAGCAAGTAGTAGATAGAAGAAGAAGCGAAGAAGAAGAAGAATTGGAAGAAGAGGAAGAAGAAAGCAAACGATGGACCAGTGTTGGTACGGGGCAGGCTGAGCTGTATGGAGCCCAGAACTCGCTCAGGTCCAGTGATCACTACTGCCTTACTGCAAGAGACTGATGACACGACAGCAGACACAACACAACCACACACGACACGCATACAACACAAGCCAAACAAGACAAAGAAAAACACATAGCAGCAGACAGAGGCAGTGCAGACACACCAGCACAGCAAGAAAGCAAACACAACAAGAAAGACGAACGAGAGCAATAGACAGACAGACAGACAGACAGACTCAGGCAGGGCACAGCACACTCATGCACCAAATCCACAAGCACAAGACAAACACATGACAGACAGACAGACATGCCCAGGCACGCACGCACACACACACACACACACAACACACACACCACGCACCACACAACACACCACACACCACACACACACACACCAAACACAGAGACAGCAGCAGACACAAACACACAGACACGAAGCAGCACACACACACACACACAACACACACAGACACGCAGCGCGACGACAACACACACACACACACCACACACAACACAACACAACACAAAACACATAGACAGACAGACAGACAGACAGCAAGCACGCAGCACACACCACACACACACAACACACACACACCACACACACACACACACACACACACACACACACCAAACAAACACACACAACACATAGACAGACAGAAGCAGGCAGGCACCACCACACACAACACACACACACACCACAACACACACACACAACACAAATACACACAGACACATAGACAGACAACAGACAGACAGATAAGCAGGCAGGCACACACACACACACACACACACACCAAACCACAACAACAAAACACACAGCCACACACAACAAAATACACACAACACATAGACAGACAGACAGACAGATAGCAGGCAGGCACAACACAACAAACACAACAAAACACAACACACACACAAACACAACACACACCACACACACAACACACAACAACACACACACACCACACACAATCTTTTCAAAATGCGAAATGACAGGAAAAGGTCACAGAAAACAAATCGTTAAGTTGAGTGGATGTGTCACCGTGTGCGTGCGTGCATGCGTACGTGCGTATGTACGCGCGCGCGCGTGTGTGTATCATTATGGTACAAGTATTGCACAACCAGAATTAAAAGAAAGTTAGCAAAAGTCACTAAAATCACACTATAGTAATCCCCCGTTGGAATGCCGGTGGCCTGTCAGTCTAAATAGCATCCCCACCTTCTGGAAATTCTGTGCTAGGAATTCCCTCTTTTCTATCCCTCTCTTAGTTTCTGCCGTGCTCTTCTTCTTCCTGTCACCCCTTTCTCGTCTTATTTTCTGCCTTCTTGGCCCATTCTCCTGCCTTTTATTTCCAAGAAAGACTTCAAAGATAACAATTCTCTCCCAGGAAGAAATTGGATGCGCTGGGCCTGACTTGTCAGACGCTTAAACGGCAGTGCAACGCATTTTCGCTCATATAACAGAGAGGAATAGTAGCTGTCTGAGCTGTTGACGAAGAAATGCTGCAGTAAAAATCATACACCACACACCATACAACCAGAGTGAAGCATACTGTCGAAGAAACAAAGCAAGGAGAGCAAAACAGGACATAGTTACCTTTTCCATTGCAGTCGTGGCTTAACGTGAAAGAGTTATACAAGTGATAAGAATGTTGTAACACAAAGGGGTGGTATCCATATTTTTTCACAGCTTAGATGCATGAACGCTATATTTTTTGAGTAGTGGTCAGTTGTAGTTGGTTGTTTTTCTTCTGTTGGCAGAAAAACATGTGGGTTATTGCCACTAAACGTAGAACTATGCCTATCTGATTTTCAGAACTTTGTTGTAAGTTTGTGTATGTTAGACTGAGTTTGACATTTCCAAATAAATGGACTCGCGCGTGTGTGTGTGTGTGTGTGTGTGTGTGTGCGTGTGTGTGCGCGCGCGCGTGCGTGCGTGTGTGTGTGTGCGCGCTCGCGCGCGTGCGTGCGTGGGTGTGATTAAGTGTAATTGTGCGTGTACGCGCGTACGAGCGTGCGTGTGTGTATGTGTTTATGTATTCATTAGGTGTTTTTTTTAACAAAAATAAAATCAGATACATAGATCACTCCAAAGAGCAAACTCTGTCTCCTTCCTGACTTAATAATTTTTCTTGGGGGTTTTGTGTGTTTGTTTTGGAGGGAGTGTATGTGTGTGTAGGTGGAGTGGGTGGGTGGGGGGCGGGGTGGGGTGGTGCCTTTTATTTTGGTGAACCTAAAAGAAAAACCTTTTCCATGCAACTTCAACACCACCACACTCGTAATCATGGCACCACCACCACACCACCACCACCACCACCCCACCCACCAACACCACCACACCCCCCCTCTCCCCACCAACCCCCCCCCCCCCACCACCCCACCACCCCCACCCCCCCCCTCCCCCCCCCCCTCAACCAACCACCACCCACCACCACGACCACCCTCATCACCGCAAGAGAGAGACTCACAGGGGTCAGAGCGGTCCCGTGGAGAGTGTGGAAGGCCTGGCGGAGGCCGGAGAGAAGAGAAGAGTGAGGGGACAGAGGCGGGGTCTCCATCTTGCTGCTGTTGCCGCCGGGAGGACCCCCCGGGGAGGAGGGAGCGCGCGCGCTGACCTCCGTCGCCGTAGAAACGGGCCCTGCTGCAGTGTGCGGCAACGCCGCCGGGTGCCCTAACTCCCGCTCAAGCTGCGAAATCACCTTGTCTTTGCTCTTCAGTTGCTCTATCTGAAACACACACACACACAGGTGCGGTATGCAGGTTAAACATATATATAGATATAGGCAGGTAGGGCAGGTAAAAAAAAAGGCAGGTAGGGCAGGTAAAAAAAGGCAGGTAAAAATATAGGTAGGTGGGCAGTAGAAACTAGGAAAGGTAGACACGTGGTTAACTGTAGGCAGGTAGGAAAATAGAAAAACCTAGGCAGGTAGGAAGATAAAAAAAACCTAGGCAGGTAGGAAGATAGAAAAACCTAGGGAGGTAGGAAGATAGAAAAACCTAGGCAGGTAGAAACATTGGCAGGTAGGAAGATAGAAAAACATAGGCAGGTAGGAAAGATAGAAAATCATAGGCAGGTAGGAAGATAGAAAAACATAGGCAGTAGAAATAGAAAAACAAGGCAGTAGAGATAGAAAAACATAGGCAGGTAGGAAGATAGAAAAACATAGGCAGGTAGGAAGATAGAAAAACATAGGCAGGTAGGAAGGAAAAGAAAAAACATAGGCAGGTAGGAAGATAGAAAAACATAGGCAGGTAGGAAGATAGAAAAACATAGGCAGGTAGGAAGATAGAAAAACATAGGCAGGTAGGAAGATAGAAAAACATAGGCAGTGTAGTGAAGATAGAAAAACATAGGCAGGTAGGAAGGTAGAAAAACATAGGCAGGTAGAAAAACATAGGCAGGTAGGAAGGTAGAAAAACATAGGCAGGTAGAAGATAGAAAAACATAGGCAGGTAGGAAGTAGAAAAACATAGGCAGGTAGAAAAACATAGGCAGGTAGAAAAAAACATAGGCAGGTAGGAAGATAGAAAAACATAGGCAGTAGGAAGGTAAAAAACATAGGCAGGTAGAAAAACATAGGCAGGTAGGAAGTAGAAAAACATACAGTAGGCAGTATAAAAAGAAACATAGGCAGGTAGGCACGTAAAACATAGGAAAGGAAGACACAGAAAAACATACGCAGGTAGGCAGGTAAGTAGCCTACACCTTACTCCAGCAGGGTACTCACGTATGTATGCATATACACACGCGCCCGTACACGCATAAACGCACATGCATCCCTGAAATCGGAATGCGACTACCTTAATTAATGGTGGGGGTAAAAGAACGGTTGCATAATTATACCAAAAATCTCAACCTACACACGTATGCTTGGACGCACGCACACACATACACACTAACACGCACGCACCCCCCCCCCCCCCCCCCCCCCCAACACACACACCTGAAAGAAAAGTAACAGCTCTGAAACCTGGCCTCAAGTATCGAGAGGTATTGGCAGCAAGGTGCTGAAAAGACAGGCGTAACAGATTCTTTCTCCATCTTCCCACCCCCCACCCTACACCCCCTTCCCTATTCCCCAGAGAGAAAAAATAAAGAAAAAAGAAGAAAAAAAAACAAAAAACCTTTCTCCTTCAGAGAGACTGAACAGCAAAATAACGGGCACAAAAACATAACCGAATATAGCAAACACGCCTCTTTTTAGTGTGTGCGATTTTTGGTTTGGGGATTTTACTTTTTGTGTGTGCGGACAGCTCAAAGTTTTCTATTGTTGCAACAGCCACATCTGAGCTTAGCTGTTTGAAAAGGCAGATGGTATACACATAATATATCTGAAAGGGTGCTCCCCGTATCAGACAGGTGGACAGACAGACAGACAGACACACACACACACACACACGCACGCACGCACGCACACGCGCGTGCGCAGAAGTCACCAAACAGACAGAAACACACACACACATTTATCCTATAAAAAAGGCAAAGCTCTACAAAATTATCAGGTATTAAAAAGAATACCATAAAAGCTAAGGAGATAGCAAAAAGATAGCAGTAAAGAGCAGATGTGTGAGGATCTTCTTTTTTTTTAAATGTTGTTCTCCACGTGGAAAGGTAGGTAGGCAGGTAAGACAGACAGGCAAGCGGACGAGTGATGCCAACCAATACAACAGCTAGGCCTAGTCTGCCCATGATTGCTGGCATCCCCTCCCCTTCTCTCTCTCTCTCTCTCTCTCTCTCTCTCTCTCCATCTCTCTCTCTCTCTCTCTCTCTCTCTTCTCTGACATGGCATGCCCTCCTCTGGAGAGTTGCCATGGGAACAATCTGCTTCAGTACAGAGCTTGGAAAAGAACCAGGAATGCCGACAGCCGACAGACAGACACGCACACGCGCGCACGCACATACACACACACACACACACCACGTCACATATGCACGCAGACAGACAGACAGGTAGGTAGACAGAGACACGTACAGACATGAAGACAAACACACTGAGAAATAGACGAACAGACACAGGTAGGCAGACAGATAGCAGGCAGGCAGACAGACAGACTAGGTAGGCAGATAGACAGGTAAGCAGACAGACCAAAATGGCAAGCAAAGGCAGACAGACGGATACATTATATTATTTCATGAAAGAGAGAGAGAGAGAGAGAGAGAGAGAGAGAGAGAGAGAGAGAGAGAGAGAGAGAGAGAGGGAGAGGGAGAGAGAGAGAGAGAGATCCGAAGACACCCATACTCAAACACACACTGACACAGACACACACACCATTGTGTTACGATATTACAAAAAATAATAAAAGAAGAAAAAGAAAAGAAAGAGAAAGGAAAAGAACAGAAAGAAAAAGAAATAAAGAAAAGAAGCAAAAAGTAAAAAACAGAAAGACAGAAAAACAGAAAGAATGACACCCCCCCCCCCCCCCCCCCCAAAGAAAACTAAAAAGAGAAAAAAAACCCAAAACCAAGTGAAGAGAGAGAGAGAGAGAGAGAGAGAGAGAGAGAGAGAGAGAGAGAGAGAGAGAGAGAGAGAGAGAGAGAGAGAGAGAAACCCCAAGAAACTTATGCATTAACCATCTGCTAGCACCGTAACTGGTCTTCGAGCTTCAGGTCTGGTTTGTGTATCTTTCCTGCCTGCCCTCAGAGCCTCTCTCTCTAAAAACCTCTGGAACCACGTCATACCTGTCAGCTACCTTTGAATTCCCTCAGGTTTCGCGCTCAAAAAGGGTCTCGCGTTTCACGCTACCTGTCCTGCCCTGCTGCTCAACCTGGACCCATTGATGACAGATTGTTCCTAAAAAAGTACTCTCTGGCTTCACCCAGCCTTTGCTTTTTGTTTTCTCGTTGTTTTTCTCCCTTTCTACGAAAAATTCTTCTTGGAAGAAAGTTGAAAATCCATGTCTGAGTTTACTATGATGATGATGATGACAGTCTAAACCCGTGGTACAGGATCTAGGTACATGTCAGAAAATTGAAAAAAACATTTTTGGAATTGAAACGTTTTGAAATTAGAATTTCTGCGTTCGTATGTAGTAGCTTCCACTTCTGATAAGAGAAGGAACAGCTCAGGGCCTGCATCACAAAACACTCAGTGGTCTAGACCTGGACAGACCTCTGGCCACGCCATCAGCTGTTTCGTCAGCAGCCCTTCGGGGTCAAAAAGCTAAAGGGAAGGCAGAATAGCTACAGAACTCAGCCGACACAAACGTTTTCAAATGAAGGACAACTACTCAGCCAGAACGCTGTCTCTTTTTGTGGAAAAAAAAGGGAGAGTGTAACAAACAGTCCTTAAGTTCTACAAACAGCACGAGGCTATCCACGCTTGAAGGCCTTCTCGAAGCCTCTCAACATCAACACTACAATCTAATAATCATTGCAACGGAATCAGCCAGTATCCAGAACTTTTATCGTCAACGGCTCATCAGACAGAAAAGGACTGGATCACAGCATAGGCCAGCACTGAGCAAATGCAGAACTGCCAGGACCCCAACAGCAGCAGCTGATTCCACTCATGACATGAGGGATAAGGGCCACTTTCTTCTCTGAGGGGGGAACTTGACAGTCAATAGGCCTCTGCTTTACCGGCCGTTTGTGGGCCAACCGTTTACAATGTTCAATGGGGTCAATGTCAAGATCTTCAAGGGGTATGAGGACCAGATCGAAAGTGAAAGACACTCTCAGCTATAATTATCCCCCTTCCCCTTCCCCCACCTCTGGTGTGTACAAGGTCTGTCACGTAATTTGGTCATTAAAATTGTGTATAAACTGCTACAATAATAATAATAATAATAATGTTTTTTCCTCTTCAAAATACTTTCTTTGACGGTCACCTTAACGTACAGTATTAAAAGTTTTCAAGCCCCCCCCCCCCCCCCCCCCCCCCCCCAAATTCTAGCATTACGCGATAAAAATAATTCTGGAATATCTTCATCAAAACACGGGAGGATATCTAAAAGGTGTTAGTCTTATTTTATCTTTGCTTCTCCTCCTACCTGATCCCTCCCTTCTATCCCCCACTTCCCCCCACAGGTGTGTACACTCGGTCCTCCTCTCATCTTTATTTCTATAAATATTCACTTAGCTATCTTATCTGCCCAACGTGCCACCGACCGAATTTTACAGGTAGCAACAGGTCGCTCGCAAATTGCCAGCGTGTCGCCAGCCAGGCCACGAACTTCGGACAGGCACAAATCAAGCGCGGCCAAGGTTTAACAGATGCCTCCCATAAATTGGCCTGCCCTCTTGCAGGTAAGGGTAGGGGTCTGAGTGTCGGAGGAGTTGGCAAGAACGTCCAAAAAAAAAAGAGGGTGTCTGAAATCTGGACAGCTGCCCATCTCCAGACTAGGTCTGTAAGGCTTACAGCCATTTCCGCCATCTGTATCTCCTTGCTCTCTGTAAAAAACGTTGAGATGGTAAAGCGTAGTAGTGGCGTACCTCCCATACCCACATCCCCGATACTATATTGTTTTGGTTTTGGTTTTGGCTGCCTCATCTTCTGTGACGTTCCTGCCCTGCTGCTCCCACGCCGCTCATTTCAATCTATCCACTCCAGCCATACCCAGTTTTCGTTACGCCGAATCTCCCATGGTCGGCTCCCGATTAATTTTTTCTCTCTCTATCATTGTGTTGTTATTGGAGGTCATTGTCAATATTGTTTTGCCTAGAAACTTTCATATGATGGAACTGGTCATTTTACCGTAACAATCTGACATAAGAAAAATAGATACCCTTCCCTTTTTCCTTCCGCCTTATTTCTTAGATTGGGAAGGGGGGGGGGGGGGGGGAGAGATAGGAGGGGATCTGGAATACTACATTGAACATTACAGTCATCTTTCAGTCATTCTTTTTTTTCTTTCCATTTTTTCCCTTTTTGTTTCCTAGACCAGCCAACCATGGAGCCCAGACCAATCAAGATAACGTTGCCATCGCAAGCAAAGACGAGAAGGGAGCAAACATTAAAGAAATTACATCTCCAACATCTTCTGCCAGTGCTTGGTGCAGATTAGTTTTTTGTTCACTATCGAGAACGTACAAAAGGCTTTACAATCTGTAAAAAAACAACAACAAAAAACAACACAAAAACATCACTCTGACGTCCTGTATGTAAAGAATATTAATGTTTATAAACTTCACACGTTGTTTGGAAAAGTCAGTCAGGGATGGGGACAGCAATAATCTCTGCTGATGATGACAGTGGCTATAACGGAAAACAGAGCAGACCACTTGGAAGTCAACGACAACACGCTAAGGCTTGGGTGCTTATAAACCTTTATGATATAAAGCACAAACAAACACCTACTCGTAAACACACACACACACACACACACACACACACACACACACACACACATCCCCAAACCCTTAAACACCGTCTCTACTACTGAAACTTTTTCTGCTACAACTACTACTGTCGCTGCTATCAATATTTCTAACATCATTGTCAAGTTGTGAAATGTTATTATTCTTCTCAGAGGCTTTCAACTGTACAAAAAAAAACACGTACAAGCAGACAGACAGAAAAAACAAACTGATAGGGGAAGGGGAGAACAGCGAGCGTGAAAAAGCCACCAGAGGAAGAGAAGCCAGGAGGCAACAATTACGAAACGCATTTAACATGTCTACACGTGCAAACAGGGGCCCAGCTATAATTTATCATGCCAGAAAGAACAGCTTCGACAAGGGCTATTAAGCTAGATTATGATTAATGGTATCACAGCCACCAATCTGCCCCATAATTGGGGAAATCATAACCACCAGGAATGCGAGGTATGCCTGCTCTGGGATTTAATCAACAGCAGGCAAGCAAAGCCTGACATGAAAGGCCTGGTGTAGTTGTTATTCAGCAATTATCCGAGCGGTTGTGATACACACAGGTTCTCTGTATAATAATAATAATCAATCATCACTGCACCATTATGATCATTATACAGTATCATAATAATCAACATCTATGTTACGAACATAATTCTTGACTGAATGATTCTGAAGCAAAACAGAAAAGGCCTGTCTTAGTATGACATAAGCAGACAAAACCTAAGTGTTTGTTTGTGTGTGTGTGTGTGTGTGTGTGTGTGTGTGTGTGTGTGTGTGTGTGTGTGTGTGTGTGTGTGTGTGTGTGTGTGTGTGTAGAACGTGCATGCATGCAAAAATCATTGAGAAGCTCTGCTCTTGTGGTTATGTGCTCTCCTCAGGAAAAGGAGCCCAAATATCAGGCAGAAAAGTCTGCCCTGATTTGAAGTGGTATACAACAGCAACAACAACACCAAAAAAACCCCAAAAAACAACAACACCAACACACACACACACACCCACACACACACACACACACACACACACACACACACAACAACACCAACACACACACACACACACACACACACACACACACACACACACACACACACACACACACACACACACACAAAACAGAGAAAATATCAGGAGAAGGGGACTAGGGTAGGGTTAGGCTCAGGGGTTTGAAGAGTCCTGGCACGTTACCAAGATTATAAACGACGGAATTATACCGGATTTGAAAAGGGAGGAGGGGGGGGGGGGGGAGGGGGGGGGGGGGGGGGGGGGAGTAGGGAGGTCAGATGGAAGGGGGGGGGGGGGGGGGGGGATAAAGTGGGCTTTGGATGGGGGGATGTATCAGTTCACTGTGTGCGTCAGGAAAGCCTGTTACCACGGGAAATCTACCTATTCCCAGTGACATGAGGCTGAGAAAGCAGTCTCCTCCTCCCTGTACAGCTCGTCGACCTATCTGTGTCTGTCTGACAGCGGTGTCGACCCCGTGATGAGTTTCCCGCCAAGTGAAGAGCTGGCAGCCATCTTCTCCACTTAACTCAGTTTGGCGGGAAACGCCCAGGAAACTGCCAGAGCCAGCACACAGAACGACTGTGGTTACGGTAGTATTACACTGACAATATTTTGATGTGATGTTATTTCATGTTTGGATTTACAGCAAATTTTATCTCTCCCCCACCCCCTCCCCTCACATCATACTTTATCTTGTACTGAGTTTGGCGGGAAACGCATATGATGAAACTGGGCCAGCACATAGAACAAGATTTACGGTTCCAGTCGATTTTAAGAGACAGTAGGGTTTTTAGTTTTTTTAATCTTCGATCATTTTTAGATTTAAATCGCATCTTATCCCCCTCCCCTTTTAAAACACACACACACACACACAACACACACACACACACACACACACACACACACACACACACACACACACCACACACACACACACACACACACACTAGTTTCCTTATTTTTTTCCTACCAAGTTAGGATGATCTGACTGCTATCATTTTCGTACAAGTAGTCCGTTTATGAAACAAATCTTACACTGCGTATCATTAAGTCACGGAATGAACTCATCAACTACTTAGGACGTTTCCATTATCCGTAACATGTGTATGAAGGTTAACTATCTTACACTACAATATCTATCATTCTGTACTGCTATGATTTTACCAGATTTAAAGTCCTCATTCAGGTTGAAAAATAGGTTTGGTCACAATTACGACCAAATCTGCATCATTAAAAGAATTGTCCACGAAAATGCTAGACGTTGCAACGTTGCCTTGAGAACACGATCCCCACCCCCTCCCCCGCTTCCAGAGAGAGAGAGAGAGAGAGAGAGAGAGAGAGAGAGAGAGAGAGAGAGAGAGAGAGAGAGAGAGAGAGAGAGAGAGAGAGAGAGAGAGAGAGAGAAAGAAAGAGAGAGAGAGAGAGAGAGAGAGAGAGAGAGAGAGAGAGAGAGAGAGAGAGAGAGAGAGAGAGAGAGAGAGAGAGACTGTCTCCGTGCTACTATCACAATCACAACGAATGCTGTTAGCTATTACCTTTTTCAATATTTTCCAGCAGATGAAATATACATAACTATCAGGTAAAAGCACACTGAACATACTGAAAATATCACACAACACACACACACACACACACACACACACACACACACACACACACACACACACACACACACACACACACACACACACACACACACACACAAACTATTATACTAAATGTGAAAAAAACCACCCTGCCATTCGTTCCCTGTACAAACAAAGCACTGACATTCAGAGCTAGATGGGTGTGACATGCAAACATTCCACAAGACTCTAGCAGCAGAGCAGTGAACTAGCCTAGCTTTTACGTTATGGGAATACAATCCATCCATGCGTCAGTCATGATGTCTCACCACCAGTCAGTCATACAGCGCTTACTAGCGGGAAGGAGGAGGAGGAAGAAGAAGAGGAAGGAGCAAGAGGAGGAGGAGGAGAAGATGATGATGATGATGATGAATTAAGAAGAAGAATAAGAAGGAGGAGAAGAAGAAAAAGAAGAAGAAGAAGAAGAAGAAGAAGGAGGAGGAGGAGGAGGAGGAAGGGGAGGAGGAGAAGAAGAAGAAGAAGAAGAAGAAGAAGAAGAAAAAGAAGAAAGAGATGATGGTGGTGATGATGGTGGTGGTGATGATGATGATGATGATGAAGACGATTAAGAAGAAGAAGTACAAAAACAACAACAAAGAAGATGATGATAATGATGACTAAGAAGAAGACGAGGAAGCAGAATGACGAAGAGCAAAAGAAGAAGAGTTTGGAGTCATGTCTTACAGTTTGTACAGTTTCTTACAGTAAACGTTTGTATACTGTGTTCTGGCTGCCCAGCGGGGAGGAAAACCGTGACAAAGTTCATCTCTACCCCCTTTTTCTTCTTAACCCACAGCACCCATCTTTCCCATCCATTTCGATTATTTGAACCCCCGCATAAGACTGCATTCAAACGCATTTCACTTCCATTAGTCATCATAAACCTCAGTACCATCAATTCAGCGTAGTCATCGTATTGTATTTTTATTCAAAAATGCTACATTTTTTATTCATTCTTTATGGTATTCAGTATTCCTTTTGGTTTTTGTCTCACTGGAGAGTCTACAAAAGGGACTGAACTCTGCATATATGCTGACTCTGAATACGAATGGCTTGAGGAACTTGAGGGATTCGAACCCGTGAAACTTGAATCAAGCATCAAGATTTCAACCCACTCAGTCCAGCCGAAAGAAAACCCAGCACCATTTTTCTTCCCTACTACATTGCCCTCGCAATCTGACGACCCGGGCTCGAATCCTGCTCAAGGGGATTTTCCCCTGGAGGTAACATCAGTGCAGACTCCACTCTCCCTCAAAAGTCCTTCGGATGAGACTATAAATCGAGGCCCTGTGTGCGAAAGCACGCAGAACATCTTGCGCACACGTTAAATCCTGTTCCGCTTTTCGAAAGAGTAGGCCATCGTGTGCCGGTGGGGGAACAGATGACAAAATTTACAAAACTGCGTACACACGGGGACTGGGTGTAAAAAAAGCACACTAGTGCTTATTCCATTATTCCCGATATAATAGAGTAAATAAAATAAAATAAAATAAAGCTCTCTCTCTCAAAATAAAAAAAAAGGAGGAAAAAAAAAGAGAAAAAAGGGAGGGGGGGGGGGGGGGGGGGGGGGGGAGGGTGGGGGGATGTCAAAATTCTACTCACAATGTGGATAAGGTGTCTGAGGGTGTCCTCAGAGCCGCAAGGGTAACGACCTTCGAGGGAGAGGCCCTGACGAGGACGAACAAGAAGCTCGGCAGGGTCTGCTCCGGCTGGGTGTCCCCCAGTGCGGGGCTTGGCGGAAGGGCCAGGGGAAGAACGAAAAAAAGCTGGCACCCGGACGGATCCAGAACGACACGGTTCCATGCTACTTCATAGCGCTCGAAAGTTGGAACTGAGGGGCCTCTGGCGGAGGCTAGCTAGCTAGGCTTGGATGGGGTTGCAGCCAGCCAGCCAGCCAGCCAGCCAGGCAGGCCCCCGAGCTCACGAGTTGGTTCGTCTCTTGGAGGGGGGGGGGGGGGGGGGAAAGGTAAAATGTAAGCTAGGATAGGGCTAGCACGCGTGGTAGAGAGTGGGTTTTCTGTATCGGTTGATGGTGGTGGTGTGTGGGTGGTGGTTGTGGTGTTGGTGGTGGTGCGGTATGTGTGTGTGTGTGTGTGTGTGTGGGGGGGGGGGGGGGGGGGGGTGGGGGGGGGGGGGGTGGGGGGGGGTTGGTAGGGGTATGAGTGTCTTGTGTGTGTGTGTGTGTGGGGGGGGGGGGGGGGGGTAGGTGTGTGTAATGTGTGTGTGTAGGTGATTCAGATTCAGATTCAGATTATTTTATTGCCATTTAAGTCATGTAGACTTAATTGATACAACAAAACATTAATTATAATTATGCATTTGGCTCAAAATGATGTACATTAAAATGTGTGTGTGTGTGTGTGTGTGTGTGTGTGTGTGTGTGTGTGTGTGTGTGTGTGTGTGTGTGTGTGTGTGTAAGTGATTCAGATTTAGATTCAGAACATTTTATTGCCATTTAAGTCATGTAGACTTAATTGACACAACAAAACATTAATTATAATTATCTATTTGGCTCAAAATGATGTACACTAAAATGTGTGTGTGTGTGTGTGTGTGTGTGTGTGTGTGTGTGTGTGTGTGTGTGTGTGTGTGTGTGTGTGGTTTTGTGTGTGTGTGTGTGTGTGGTTTGTGTGTATGTGCGCGCGAAAGCCCGCTTTTATAACCGCTTACTTAACGCTCAGATTCTCATATGCGCACTCTATCTTCTACAAGCTCTTATCTTCTACAAACCGATAGTTGACAGGATAGTCAACAGGAAATAACCACCATTTAACTGCATAATTATATCATGTTCTAGTCATAGTAAAGCATGAGTTGTATTTTCTTCCATCGATAGCTTTCTGTTTTCATTATTACGTGTAGCACATAGTGCACATAACATACAATCACTAATGATTTGAATTAGCCAACAATAAGATGGTGCATTGCTTTGTTTTTGCATTGTATTGTAATGCATACCATTTTCATTACCAACAGATTTATCTACATGAAAATCTCCCCCCCCCCCCCCCCCCCCCCCCCCCCCCCCCCCCTCCTCCCTTTCACAACTCGTCTGATATCACTTAAAGTGAAAAGACATTGATTCTGAAGAAGATTATACATGGGCTACTCTCCACAAGGGTAACATGTCACCACAAGAATAGCACCACCCGTGTTTTTAGAAAAGAAACAAAAACAAAACCCTATCCGCATGTGTTTTTGTTTCTCTATAGCGCCGCCCTCAATATGCTGGCCCCTTCAGGAGTCGAGATCTCTGATGCCTTACTACCCTACCACCACATAGGTTTTGGAACACCTTTACCTTTATGTAAGAAGCTTACATTTTTTTCTACAGATTTTTGCCCCGGGTTTAACTAAAGACTCAAGACTACTTTAATGTCTCAACTAGAGTGGCATTTTAAAATTGTAATTACACAGCATGCATTATTAAACAATATAGATTAAGAAATAACTTACTCTTTTTTGTTGCTATTTTACTTTTAGTTTACTCTTTTTTGTTGCCATGGATTCTCTTCCTTGAGCTAAATGTTGTACAAAGGGCCCCAATTTACTGTCTCAACCAAAATACTAGCACCGATAGCAGCACTCACGGTCTGTAGGGGATGATAGAAAGGTTTGGGTTCAGTTAGGGATGGAAACTCCGACTTCTCGATTTATATCCGGGTGCATTACTTCTAGAGTGCCGATCCATCTAAGATCAGACCACTGATCCACCGTATGTTTTCAGCGAGTTGATACAAAATGCACACATCCTGTTCAGGAGTTTATCTTCAGCTTCTCCCGCTTCTTCTCTCCCCTTCCTCCCGTGGGGATGCCAGCGGCTCTTTAGCTATAAATAGTATCCTTATCTCTGCTTCAGGAATTTCTGTTCAAGATTTCTTTTTCGTTTTTTATCCCCCCCGAAAAAGCATTCGCTATCTTGGTTTCTCGGTGTAGATGTGTCTGTGCGTCAGTGTGCCTCTTCCTCTCTCTCTCTCTCTCTGTCTCTGTCTGCCCCCCCCCCCCCCCCCCCCCCCCCTCCCCCCCCCTCTCTCATGCGATGAGTTCTTTTTGTTGTTGTTGCTGTTGTTGTTTGTTTGCTTTTGCTTTGTTGCTGTTATTGTTTTGTTTTTTTACTGTTACCACTGGAGAAGGTAGATACTTTTTGTCTAACCTAAGGAGCTTACTCTTGTTTTAGCTGTCCTTTTTTCCCGTTCCTCGGCAAGAGCTCCGAGGTTAACCAAAAGTAACGGCAGGCAACCGTTTCTGCCCACCATTAGGCTAGCCGCATTGCGACTTCGGGGATGATATCTGAATTTCAACCATTCCTACCAACATGCAATGGTCTACTCTTTCAAAAAGCAGAACAGGTTTTAACGTGTACGCAAGGTGTTCTGCGTGCGGTTCGCTCAAGGAACCTCGGGTTACAGTCTCATCCGAAAGACTTTCACGGTTTGGAGTCGGCACTGATGTTAATTCCATGGGAAAAGTCTCCATTGAACGGGTGCCTCGATGGTGGTTCGAACCCAGACCGTCAGATCACAAGCACAAGGCTCAAACCACTCTGGTATCCCACTCCCTTGTTTGTCTGTCTGTCTGAACACATGGCTGTACCTGTATATTTTCTTTTCCGCGTTTCTTCTGTCAGACCTAAGTGATAGACTTGAATTAAGAAAACAAAACAAAACCAAAACAAAACGAAATAAAATCAAACTCGTTGCCAATTTGGACTCAGTGAACTCATTTGGGGCCTTGCACATATGGCTTTTTTCCAAAAACTCCATCGTTTCACCACATTATGACCTCAGCGCGCATCAACATTAATTTACTCCATGCGCGTTTACACAGCACTAGCTGTGTGTAAATATGGAGAAAAAAAATCTTTCTGCGCAATGCAGAGACCAGACTTTCAAATTATACGGAAGAACGAGTAAATCTATATAAAAACTGTAAATACCTTTACAAGAAGTTCTTCGTTTTTCATCTCTCTCTCTCTCTCTCTCCTCTCCTCTCTCTCTCTCTCTCTCTCTCTCTCTCTCTCTCTCTCTCTCCTCTCTCCATATAATACAAGACTTGATTTACCATCTGCATCTAACTGCCCCCCCTACCACTTCCCCACACAACCCCCCCCCCCCCCCCCCCCCCCCAAAAAAAAAATCCAACCCAATATTATGGACGTCACCCCGAACAAGCACCTATGAAATATAACAAGACCTCTATGCTGACTGCGCGTGCATTTTCCCAGGTGTAGTAGCTGGCACTGCAGTTGCCTGCAGCACTGTGCCTCTGATTGCAGACTTTCTGCTACCTTACCCCCGTTATCTTTTTCTTTTCTTTTGCAGATGAAAGGGGGGGGGGGGGGGGGGGGGGGTGGAGTTGAGGGAAACGGTTGTGTCTTTTTGCTGGCATGCAGACGTGTTGGCAGTGGGACGTTTGAAAGGCGTCTGTATTTTCTTGCCTTGGTGAAGATCACAGTGACCCCAGAGAAAGAGTTAGAGAGAGAGAGAGAGAGAGAGAGAGAGAGAGTAGCTTTCTACAGCCACTAAGAACAGGCAGTTTGCAACGTTTGTGTGAATGGGATGGTTAGTTTGGGGTGTACATGGCACAGAATCAAGCGAGCACGAATGCACGCTCAAGAGCGTATACATCTACGCATACATATATAATTATATATACAAACAAACAAACAAACAAACATGCATACATACACACACACATACATACATACATGCATACATACATACATATATACATACATACATACATATATACATACATATATACATACATATACATGCGCGTGCCAGCTTGTGCCACACACACACACACACACCACACACACACACACAACAACACACACACCACACACACACACACCACACACACGCGCGTAGGAATGCACTTCTATATAAGTCTAAAGTGCACGAAGCACTGAAACAAAGCATAGATAAAACTTTCCGCAAACAACAACAACAACAAAACCGTTTGAAACAATAAAAACAACAACATTAGTGCTGGCAAACACAACTTATGAAACGGCTCAATACCCTGGAACGAAATGTACACCGAGTAGTTCAAACGCTTTCCAACGCCGCAGTGAAATAACAAATAATCTAGTTACCTCAGATCCTCTTAACTGAATCATGGAAGACACCATTGCCAAGCACGGGCAAGGTTGATTGAATTAGTGAAACCTCTTTGGAGGTACATGGATATGCTGGACCTACATCTTGCAAGAAGGCTACCTCACAAACAAACACATACAGAAAACCCAACTAAAAATTTATTTTGAAAAGATTCTAAGTTTTAAAAAAAGGACCCAAATGTGAAACCTACATCTTGCAAGAAGGCTACCTCACAAACGAGCACAATCAGAAACCCAACTAAAAACCGAACTTTAAAAATCTAAGTATAAAAAAGACCCAAATGTTAAACCTACATCTTGCAGGTACTTCACAAACGAATAAAGAAACATACAAAAACCCCACTAAAAAAACTTTAAAAAAAATCCCAGTGTGAAAAAAGACCCACGTTTTAAACTGTGCTCACATATGAAGAAAAATATTGCTGGACTTTTCCTTTATAACCCTTGAGGAGTACTTGGGAGAACTGCATTGAATTTTTCAGGCAGTGTGTCATGGGCAAGCTGAAACTGGCGGAGTCCATTCGTTTCCAGGTAGGTAGCAGGGTGCATGCTGGGCATGCACGTGTCATCCATTCTACAGGGCACGCCTGGCCTACTCTTCCACGAAAGGCTGATGGGGTTTTAACATGGGTGCAAGATGTTCTGAATACCTTCGCACATACAGGACCTCGGGTTATAGCCTCATCTGGACTATCGAGAGAGTGGAGTCAGAATCAATGTTATTTTCAGAGGAAAAAATATCCGTTCGAATTAGCATCTCAACGGAGACTCCTATCTCGGCGCCCCTGGGTATTGTCAGTCATGCGTACAATACTCTAACCACGAGACTACGAAGAACAAGAAGAAGAAGAAGAATGGTGATGATGATGAAGAGGAGGAGGATGAGGGAGGAGGAGGAGGTGGTGGAGAAAAAAGTAAAGAAGAAGAAAGAAAGAAAGCCATTAAAAGAAACAAAATTTCAAGGGCATCAATACGCAAAGAAAGAAAGAAAGACAGAATGAATGAATGTATGAATGAACTAAAGAAAGAAAGAAAGAAAGAAAAAAAAGACAGAAAGAAGGCTATAAAAACAGAAACAACAAAATTTCAAGAACATCAATACGCAAACACATAACACCACAGTACGTCATTATATCTTTATCATCACAATAGCAACATAGCAACAGTGACTGTAACAATAGAACAACATCAGTAACAACAACAAAAGAACAACAAGAACAACAGCAACAACACTAACAGCATGTGAATGAGAAGAACTGCCAAGAAAATCGCACATGAAGCGAAGGAAAGATGAGACTGCACCAGCTGTAGACAAAATGAACTTACATAAAGATGTAGAGGATTAACGGTATACACAAGAGAGGGAGAGAGAGAGAGAGAGAGAGAGAGAGAGAGAGAGAGAAGAGAGAGAGAGAGAGAGAGAGAGAGAGAGAGAGAGAGAGAGAGAGAGAGAGAGAGAGAGAGGAGAGGAGGAGAGAGAGGAGGCAGACAGACAGACAGACAGACAGGCACAGAGAGAGAGAGAGAGAGAGAGAGAGAGAGAGAGAGAGAGAGAGAGAAGAGAGAGAGAGAGAAGAAGAGAGAGAGAGAAGAGAGAAAAGAGAGACAGACAGAGAGAAGAGAGACAAGAGGCAGAGACAGAGAAAGAC
This sequence comes from Rapana venosa, assembly GCA_028751875.1. Lineage (NCBI taxonomy): Eukaryota > Metazoa > Mollusca > Gastropoda > Neogastropoda > Muricidae > Rapana > Rapana venosa. Next base: position 49,919,107 of record CM054136.1, read on the forward strand.
AGAGACACACAGACAGAGACACACAGAGAGAATCCACCACAAAAGCAAAAGAGACAGATACAGACAGACTGACAAACATACAGACTAAAGACAGACACAAACACGCTGAAGCCAAACCAGTAGAGAGAGAGAGTAAGTGTGAGAGAGTAAGTGTGAGAGAGAGAGAGTGAGAGGGGAGACAGACAGACAGAGAGACAGACAGAGACAGAGACATACAGACAGACAGAGACACACAGAGAGAAACCACCACAAAAGCAAAAGAGACAGATGCAGACATACAGACTGACAAACAGACAGACTAAAGACAGACACAAAGACGCTGAAGCCAAAACCAAGGGGTGTTTCGCCTGTACACTGGAGTACAAGCTGATTTCAACGATGAAGGGGGATTCAGTGGGATCAAAGGTAGCTGCTAGCCTGCTACACCATCTCTGGAGGGATTTCACAAAGGTCGGCAGCCTCAATGAAGCGAAATGCTGACACAAAACAGGTGGAGCAGGAGGGAGGTAAAGAGTGGGGAAGGAGGGGGGGGGGGGGGGGGTGGAGACCAGCAGAGAGGAAGGAAGGGGGGGGGAAAGAGAGGAGTTTGGGAACTTTTTAATCCCCAGAAACGAGGGAGAGGAAGGGTGGGGGGTGGGCAGTTCTTGGCAGTTCTTGTCATTCACATGCTGTTAGTGTTGTTGCTGTTGTTCTTTTGTTGTTGTTACTGATGTTGTTGCTATTGTTACAGCCACTGTTGCTATTGCGATGATAAAGATATAATGACCTACTGTGGTGTTGTGTTTGCGTATTGATGTTCTTGAAATTTTGTTGTTTCTGTTTTAATAGCCTTCTTTCTGTCTTTTTTTTTTTCTTTCGTTCATTCATTCATTCATTCATTCATTCTTTCTTTCTTTCTTTTTTTTTCCCTTTTGGGCGTATTGATGCCCTTGAAAATTTGTTTCTTTAATGGCTTTCTTTCTTCTTTACTTTTTTCTCCTCCTCCTCCTCCACCTTCTCCTCCTCCTCGTCCTCCTCCTCCTCATCACCATTCTTCTTGTTCTTGTTCTTGTTCTTGTTCTTCGTAGTCTTGTGGTTAGAGCATCGTACGCATGACTGACGATACCCGAGGGCGCCGAGATAGGAGTCTCCGTCCGTTGAGATGTTTATTCGAACGGAGATTTTTTCTGTCTGTCAGACTTTTTTTGTTTTTGGAGGGGGGAGGGGGGGGGGGGTGGATTAGATCGGATTACCTGCCATCCCATGTCTGGGGATGGTGGTTGTGCCATGGATCTCCTACTGATCAATCTATCTTAGGGCTAAGTCTTATGCACTCAGCTAGCCTACTAGACTAGACTTTTTATCATTCAACCGAAATTGGCGGAATTAAGGGGGGTAGAGACTTTCAAAACCCTCAGAAATGAGAGAGAGAGAGAGAGAGTGAGAGAGGAGGAGAATGGAGGAGAGAGAGAGAGAGAGAGAGAGAGAGAGGAGAGAGAGAGAGAGAGGAGAAGATTGACATTCAAAATACAGAATGAAGGAGAGGGAAGGGAGGGGGGGGGAGTTGACGACTGAACACCAGAATGATTGATTCTGTCTCAATCTTTAGGGGTCGTAGGAAGCTGCCGATTAAAAAAAAATTTTTAAATATATACGGGCAGGTTGTCATGGGAAAGTTGAAACGTGGTGGAGCCGCATCCCTCCCATGTAGCAAGAGCCTGCTGGGTAATTTGTGTAATTTATTTTTTAATTTATTATTATTTATTTCAAAGGGTATGGAATAAGAATCACGTGCTTTTTACATCCAGTCCGTGGTAGCAGTTTGTAATGTTGTCATCCGTTTTCATCGGCACTCAATGACCTACTTCCTAAAAAGCGAAGGCTTTTAAACGAGTGCGGGAGACGTTCTGCGTGAGTTCGCACATGGGATTCAGTAATATGTCTCATCCAATGGACTTTTGGGGGAGTGGAGTGGCAACTGAGTTTACCTCCGAGGAAAAAAATCCTCTGAACAGATTCGAACCGGGCCAGCAGTCCACGAGGCATCACTCTAACCACAAGGCTATCCCGTCCCATCAGCAACGAGTTTCAATGCTTTAAGCTCTTAGAGGATCCATCCATCAGTCCTTCCCTGCCCCCAACCCCCCCCCCCCCCCCCCCCCCCCCCCCCCCCCCCCCCCGCCTCCCCCCCCCCCCCCCCCCCCCCCCCCCCCCCCCCCCCCCCCCCCCCCCCCCCCCCCTCCCACCTCACCCCTTTTGGCCTAAGCCACCAAAATAGACAGGATAATTTGACATCTCAGAGAAAATCCAGATTGGCACACACGCGAGAGAGGAAGTGTTTTAGAAAATTACGGAGAGAAAAAAGGACAAGCGGGACGTAGACAGGGAGGGAGGAAGCGAGGAGGAGAGAGAGAGAGAGAGGAGAGAGTGAGAGAGAGAGAGAGAAGGAGGGAGAGAGAAGGGGGAGGGGAGGCAGAGAAGACAGAAGACAGACACACAGACAGACAGAGAAAGGGACAAAGAGGAACAGATGTAAAATTGAAGACAATAACGCTGACAACAATAACAACTACACACACACCACATACACACGGGGATGCGAATTAACGAAAAACACATGAATGCTTATTCAATTATCACTCGAAATAGAAGAAAATACAACACACAACACACATCATACTACACACACAACTCATACTTACACACACACACACACAACACCACAAAACACACGCACGCACGCACGCGCGCGCGCGAAAAAAAACCCAAACAGATGAAGGCAGGAGCAGAACTACAAGTGATGACTAAGGACGTCTGGAATGCAGCGCTGCCACAGCACAGCACAGCAGCAGCAACAGCAGCAGCAACAGCAGCAGCAGCAGCAGCAACTGTAGCAACAGCAGCCTGGCAGCAAAAACTACAGCAGGAACGGTTTGATGCTGCCAGTACCCCGGGCTGGAGACCGGCCAAATCACAACAACCTCACTACATAACCCCCTCCCTCTCATAGGCCATCAACACATGGGGGGAGTATCTAGGAATGGGGGGGGGGGTGGGGTGGGGTGGGGGTGGGGGAGGGGGGAGTCAATCTGTACAAAATCCCGTTAAGTTCCCTGTCTGACTGAAGCTACAACAAACCACAGATATACTATACAGCACGCCCGTCAAGTATTGTTATGTCCTAAGTTGAGCGGGCTGTCCTTAACATGAGGTGAGCGACTGACTTGAGTAACTTACTTGTCTTCTCCTTTAGCTCCTTGACAAATACCCTTTCAGGCAGAATCACTATCAGATAACTTTATTCCCCTAAGTCGCAACGTGGCAACCTTAATAGTGGGTTAAAAACGGTCGCATTGGCAAAAATCTTTCTATTATTGAACCTCGGAACAATTTAGCACCTATATCTCCACTGTGCCAATCAACACTGAATAATCATTAGTCCGTCAAGTGATCACTGGCATTGATCCAATGAAATCGTAAGAATGTAACTCCAAATCAGCATATACGACCGTTTCGTTAAGGCCACCATAATGTTAGAGACATTTACCGCGATGAACAAAAACAGTTCTTTCTGTTTCTGATCACCAGCTCCATCTCCAACAACCATCCCCCTGTCTGGGTTTCATTATAAAGATGGAGTGTAATGAAGGGGCCATTTTGGAGGGAAAGTTCTACAAAAAGGAGTAAAAGTAAAAAGTAGTCAGACCTAATTTGATTATTAAAACCAGATTCTTTCATCCACAGTTCTGAGAGAGAGAACATTGAACGACTCTCTTCACGAGGGGGAAAAAGAAAAAAAAGAGGAAAGAAAGCCACTTTCAGGTTCTCTTTTGATGATATATTCTTCCGACAGAATGAACACTGATATGAAGTTAGAAGTGCAATATTTATTTTATTTTTTGTCTCTTTTCTTCTGTCTGGCTGATTTGCTGTTATATAAAAACAACAAATGTTTGACTTGCCACAAGAGCGAGACTATTCAGGGCATGAAACTATATCAGACCTGAAAATACTCGATAAACAGAAATTAGAAAATAAAACAGAAATGTAAGGCATCAACAAAGCACAAAATTACCCACCAAGAGCGCGCGACGAATCACTCACTTATACAAGCCATCTTTACCAAGTTGTTAGAGCAATAAATTTTCAGCTAGTGTGTCCTAGATTCGAGTTCCGTCAGAGATATAGGGTTTTTGTTTTGGTTTGGCTTGTTTTGGTTTGGTTTGTTTTGTTTTGCTTTTTGGGGTGTTTTTTTCCCCGGGAAGTTTCAATCTTCTAACTAGCTGCAACTCAAATCCCAGTGTGCTGACTGTTATTGAATGGTACGATTATGTCTAGCATTGACTACTTTACTATGGGTGTAAAACTGAAGTGTCGTTGTTGATGTTGTTGCGCGTTTCCCAGCTTAGCATTTTGGGGATCACCGGAATATGCACTCTTGATTCACTCAATTCCACCTGGGAATCAGCGTGTTTGAAAGTACACACATGATGATAAGTTTGTGCCTATGATTATTTTTAAGAACCTTAGCCGCATAGGCAGCCTTAGGCTACGTAGACTATGGGGAATTTTTTTTCTCCTTAAGCGGAAAGTGCAATGCTAGGAGCTTGTCATGGCTAAGACGATGATTGTCAACTTAAACAGTTTATAACATAACAACCTGTTGACAAAGACCCCAACATCAGCACTATGTTTACCTATACTGGCTGACATGAAGATGAAATATTAAAGGAAGTATCAAGCACACAGCCATGTCGTGTGTGTGTGTGTCTGTGTGTCTGTGTCTTGGTACATGCGTGCTTGTATACAAGCATGAAAAGCTTACTGAACAGTCTTATAAGGCACTTATTAGAATTATGTTATAATTTGCTTTTGGGGGGTCATATATCTTTATTGTTGACATCATTTGTTTTTATTCTCCTGTGTGTAGTGTATAATGTTTTCAGCAATGAGTACGTATTTTATTGCCCACATGCATCAACTTAACTCCCTTCCCCTCCCCTTTCCCATCATCTAACACAACTTGAAATGAACTGGCAACAGAAGACAACAACAACAAGCGAGCTCTGTGTCTGGAAAATAACAACACACTTAAAAAGTTTTAAGTTATTCCCCAAACAAATACTTTCACTTGTAACAAAAACAACAACAAACAAAACAGCGTTCAAACTTACATACAAATAACTCACGATTTAAAAATAAAAAAAACAACCCAACAAAGGACTGACAATCATAACTTGTGTATAAGTTTACAGCCAAATCACAGAGCAAAGGTTTAAAATAAAACAACAACTAGAAAACACACACACACAGAGGCTCTTTCTCTCGCTCTTTCTCTCTCCCCCTCCTCTTTCAAACAAAAAGCAAAACATGCACACACACACACCACAACACTACAGAACACAACACTACACAACCCCCCCCCCCCCCCCCCTTGACACTCTTCCTCCTCAGCTAAAAGCATTCGGCATAGCATGCATACGTGAACTACTCACGACGCGTACATAGCTGAGCCTGACATAAGTATGCACGTCAAGTGATGCATGGTTGAAGGGGGGGAATAAATTGCATAGTTGATGAAGTGTACACTTCGCGGTCAGTGGTCTGCTGTATGTGGGAAAAGTGGGGTAGAAGATGGACAGATAGAAAGAGAGAGAGAGAGAGAGACAGAGGGGAGAGAGAGAGAGAGAGACAGAGAGAGAGAGAGAGAGAGAAAGAGAGAGAGAGACAGAGAGAGAGAGAGAAAGAGAGAGAGACAGAGACAGACAGAGCAAGGGAGAAAGAGAGAGAACGAGAGAGAGAGAGAGAGACAGAGAGAGAAGAGAAAGAGAGAGAGACAGAGACAGACAGAGCAAGGAGAAGAGAGAGAAAGAGAGAGAGAGACACAGAGGAGACAGACAGACAGACGAAGAGAGGGGGGGGGGGGGGGGGGGGTAGAGAGATATATGAATGAATGAATGGATGGATGACTGAATGAATTAATGAAATGAATGAATGAATGAATGAATGAATGAATGCTCGAGCGTGTGTGCCCGCGCTCTCTTCGGGAAGAGCAGCCAAAATTTCACGCAGAGAAATCTACTGTGACTGGAAGTGGTATGCAATACGATACAGATACATATTCAGAAAAGAAAAAAAAACCAAGGAAGGACAGACAGACAGACAGACTGACTGACACAGACAAACAGGCAGACTGGTAGATTGTTCAGACGTAACCGAGGATGTCGGGAGTGAAGAAGAAAATAAAACAGCGAAGTGAATCATAGTAGGACGGGTACTTAGAAGTGGACACTTCAAACAACCAACCAACCATCCCACACTGACACAACTAAACAAGATAGATAACTCGGCCCTTATAGAAGAGCATGAATGAAGACAAAAGTATACGAGGCTAAAGTGAGAAGGACAAGGATACTGAGGCTCAGGCAGACACGATGGACAGACACAGACAGACAGATGGACAGACAAACTGATGGAGGGACAGACAATCAGACAGACGACTCAGACCTTACTGAGGGTACAGACAGACAGACGGACAGACAAACAAACAAATGGACAGACAGACAGACAATCAGACAGATAACTCAGACCTTACTGAGGGTACAGACAGACAGACAGACAAACAAACAAACAAATGGACAGACAGACAGACAATCAGACAGATAACTCAGACCTTACTGAGGGTACAGACAGACAGACAGACAGACAAACAAACAACTGACAGACAGACAGACAGATAACTCAGACCTTACTGAGGGTACAGACAGACAGATGGACAGACAGACAAACAAACAAACAAATGGACAGACAGACAGACAAATGACTCAGACTTTATTGAGGATGGCAGATGAAGACAAAGTATGGGCAGTACAGAAAAGGATGGGGGCGGGACAGCCTAGTGGTTAGAGCTTTGAGGTCGCGATCAGACAGCACAGGTTCGAGCCAGCACCGAGATGAGATACCCGTTCCAAGGGATTTTTCCACTGGAGTTAACATCGGTATGGAGTCCACACACCCCAAAAAATTTCGGATGAAACTATAAACTGAGGTCCCCTTTTACGAACGCACGTAGAATATCTTACAAATGCGTTAAAAAAACAAACCCCGTTCGGTTTTTTTGGGAAAGAGTGGGGCCATTGCTCCCGGTGGGAAGTGCCCCGGGCGCGTGTTGAACATCATCCCAATGGAAGCAGCTACTTCAGGGTCGAGAACATTGACACGGAAAAATTTATGTCGGTGGCCCCGGACTTCGAGGAAAAAAAATTAATTAAATACCCCCAAAAAAAAAAACCAAGAGAAGAAGACAGGGACAGACAAAAGATAGACAGGCAGACGAAGATAGATAAAAGGCAGGCAGACGAAATGGACAGCGGGCAGACGACAGAAAAAGCAGGGTTTCAAAGATGGTAGATATACACAAAAAATAAATACGGTTGAAAAAAACGATGAGCAAAACCCCGGGGGGAAAAGGGAGCCCACAGGGGATAGACGACAGCAACCAAAACAACATTATGATGTAGATTTTTTAAATTTATTCTTTTATTGAGGTAAGGGAAAAAGAAATTGTGCTTTTTTTTTTTTTTACTAAAGCCCCCGTGTGTTTGCATTTTTTGCCTTTTTTGTCACCCGTTCCCCCCGGCACACAATGTATTCTTTTAAAAAAGCGAAAGGGTTTTCAACATTGTGCAAGGTTTTTCCTGTTTCCAAGGGATCCCCGGTTTATAATTTTAACAGAAGGATTCTGGGGGGATGGAGTCGGCATGTTTTTACTCACAGGAAAAATCCCTTGAACGAGTTCGAACCCGGTTCGCAGATCACAGCGCAATGCGAAACACTCTACCCACCAGGCTTCCCGTCCCATTCAGCCAGCCAGGGGGTTAGACAGACAATCTGTGATTCCCCCAAATTGGGGATGTGGGGGAAAACAATGTGTGTATCAAGTAAAGAAAATGGTGGTAAACCTGGGGGAGGGCAGACCCTGTGTGACAATGATGAAACCCCCTCCGTCCTCACCGCATTCCATGGAGCCGAGGACTGCCCGTCTGTCTGTCCCTCTGTCTGTTTCTGATAAATTTTCTCTTTTCACACAACACTCATTCCCCCCACATCATTCATTTACCAATACACACAAATTCTCCCAAACACAAAACTCCCACTCACTACTCACACACACCCACACCACACCAACCACACACCCACACACACACACCAACCCACACACACAACACACACACACACACCACATCTTTTTTTATTAGACCCCGTCTAATTCACAATTGTGAAAAACGGTAAATGTTTGAACCACAAACCCAAACCCACGTCTAAAATCACAACTTGTGAAAAGGGGTTAAATGAATTTTAAACCACACACACACACACAAAACACACACCACAACACCACCACAACAAAAACACCAAACCCCCACAACATTCAACCCCTTAAATTTAAACTTGTGAAAAGGGTTTTTGAATTTGAACACCACACACACAAACACATAAACGTTAAATAAATTGTGAAAAGACGTTAAAAAGATTTGAAACAACACACAACCCCACACCCCACCACCACCCCCACCCACAACAACAACAACAACCCACCCACCACCCCCCACCACCTCCCCCACCACCACCACAACACAAACCGTGCCGACGCTTTTTTTCTTTTTCCATTTTCTTGTCTGCACCAGCCCCAAAGTAAGGGGCAAAACCCCCCATCTTGTTTTTGGATCATGAATCTTGGAAGGAGTGCTGTTTTTAGTTGTTCAGCTGAACAACCCGGCCCGCTGACCCCAAACGTTCCCAGAAAAATGAAATTTTGTGTGTGTGTGGTTGTGTGTGTTGTGTGTTGGGGTTTTGTGTGTTGGGGTTGGTGTGGTGTGGTGTGTGGTGTGTGTGTGTGTTGAGGTTTGGTGTTTTGGTTGGTGTTGTTGGTGTGTGTGTGTGTGGTGTGGTTGGTGTGTGTGTTTTGGGGTGTGTGTGTGTGTGTGTGTGCTTGTGTGTATGTGAGTGACGGTAAGTAAGTGAGTTGGTGAGAAGAGGGGGGGGGGGAAGGAAAGGGGGGAAGACAGTGAGGTGAAGGAGAGAGAAATGATAACAGACAGGGAAAGAAAAAGGGCGAGAGAAAAAAGAAGGGGGGGGGGGGGGGGGGGGGGGAGGGAGAACCAAATCGAATCACTCGAATCAAATATTTTATGGAGGGTAATTGGATAAGCCAGAGGCTCTTTACCCCCAGGCCCTCGGGGGGGGAAAAAGTGAAACAAACTAATAAACCCAAATTGATCAACAACAAGAAAATGTCAAAAAGCAAAAAATGTCTTTTCAAATTGCTTTTAAATTTATTGATGAATCATGAAATCAATAAAGATCAAGAAGTAAACCAATCGAATAAAAAACAAAACCAGTTAAACACTGACAAACTCCCATCCTTACCCCCGCTTCCCCCTAAACAGATAACCCCCCCCAAAAAATAAACACACACACACCACCACACGCACGCACGGCCACCCACGCCAAAAAACACACACACACAGACACACAAACGCGTCATATGAAAGGGAACCAATACACGTGCGATTTGCAAAAACACAAAATCGTCCAAATCCAAATCCAACACTGTAATTTCCTCAATATCATAAACCCTTATGCGAAACATCAAAAACCATAGCCAACATTACACTAAAAAAACCAAAAAAAGAAAAAAATTTTTTGGGAAAAAAGAAAAAACAACAACAAAAACAACAACCCACCACAGACATCAAAAAACACCGCACCGACACACACACAAAACACAACACAACACAAAACACACCCCAACAACCCCAACTCACACACATTTTTGCGCGCGCTTGCACGCATACACATCACACCCAGAGTTCAACAACCCACGCTCACCCAATCATATTTACAGAAAAAAACAAAGTGGGGTGGGGTTTTCCTTTTTTGAAAGATGAAATGCACTTTTTTCTTTTAAAAAGGGGTTGGGGGATTTCTTTCCATAATTGCTCCCAGAAAAAACAAGGGAGAATAAAAGATCGGTTCTTGGATGGGGAGTAACAACATGCTTTTTGTTACGAACGTTTTAAGGGGGAAAACCGTGACAAAGTAAGAGGGGCAAATTTTATTCATAATCTTATACATAAAAACACCTTATTTTAAAAAGGGGAAAGTAAACTAAAAAGGAAAGAATGTTTTTAACTCTTTGTAGCTACTAGTTTCTAAAAAGGAAGTAGTTCTAAGCAGAAAAAACTTAGAAACGTTTTTTTACTCTCTCAAGTTGTCGTAAAAAATTTTACTTTCCAAAAACCCAAAATGTGAGCATAACAAAATCAGTTTTTTTTTATTTTTGGTAGAAGAAAAGGGTTTTTGAGTTTCTGATCAAGAAATGTTTTTTTCATTAAGTTGGAATAGTTTTAGAAATTTTTTTTTACTAAAAACATTATTAGACCATGACAAGTTTTTCAATAGTAGACCCAAATGTTTTTATGAGCTACTCTTCTAAACTTTATCGTAATTCTTTTTTTTCCATTTAGTTTGGTTTTAAAATTTTGGCCTTTTGTCTTGTTGCAAAAACCATGAAATTGATTTTTTGGGATGAAGAGCCATTTTTGATTGACTTGTCCATGCGAGTTGTTTTAAGTCCCTTTTTCAAAATTTTACCCAAAAGAGTTTACATCAGATTCCCGTTGTTTGGGGGGGTCGTCGGCAAAAGTTCCCCAAGTGGAAGAAAAAATGGGGAGGAAGATCATTTATATATATTGAAAAGAGGGGCGGGCCCCAGACAGAACCTTGAGGAAACCCCTACTTACTGGCAAAAAAGGGCGAAAATTTAATCTTGATAAAAGCTTGCTTCTTTTTCAAGAAAAGAAAAATAGTTTTTGTGAGTCGCGCAAAACCCTATTGCCCGTTTTTTACTAGGGGTTGTGACAAAACAGCAAATCCTTGGCAAAAATCACAAAAATTGCTTTATTAAGTAATTATTAATTTAAAGCCATTGTTTATGATGTTTCTGAGTGCAGTATGACAGAAGATTTTCTCTAAAACCCTTTTATTGGAGAAATAAGTTATGTTTGTAAAATGGAAGAAAGTTGCTTTAAATGCTTTTCTAAAGGTTTAGATAAGATAGATAGAATCGAAATAGGTCGATAGTTGGAAGGGTCATTTGGATCTCCAGATTTAAGAACAGGTATAACTTTGGCATCTTTAAACATTTGAGGATAGCAACTTTTTTTCAATACAGAGATTATAGATATATGTAAGATGTTCAGAGATTACTTGCGCAGAAATCTTCAAAATTTTGCTGTCTAAATTATCTAAACCACGGGAGCTTGTTTGCTTTAATGAACACAATTCCTTATGCACTTCATGCACACCAATATATTTGAAGGACAGTTTAGACTTTATTGACTCTGAGTTACAAAATTCCTGTAAAAGATGTAAGTCATTGAATTCTGAGCGGTCAATGTTTACAATTTTTTCTGCAATAGAACAAAAGTGTTTATTGATCTTTTCTGCGGAGAGAGAAAGGGAGGGAGAGACAGTGAGAGTGAGAGTGAGAGAGTGTGTGTGTATGTGAGAGAGTGAGTGAGTGAGAGACACATAGATATACAGACAGGGAGAGAAAGAGAGATAGACAGACCAGACATACATACAGATTAAACTATCAAAACTTCCCCATCTCCATACTTTTTCCCATACCCCAACTCTTCCACCACCCCCCTCCTCACCCCCACCTCCCTCCTTGCCTCAACCCCTCCCCTTTCTTTCGTACACACAAATCCCAATCCCTCATTCCCTCCATCCCCCCCCCCCCCCCCCCCCCCCCCCCCCCCCCCCCCCAACCACCTCCAACCACCACCCCCATGCCAACACCCACCTCCCCATCCATTGTATCCCCTCCACTCCCCCCCCCCCCCCCCCCCCCCCCTCCCCCCCCCCCCCCCCCCCCCCCCCCCCCCCCCCCCCCCAAGTGAAAACAGGCGAGCGCCAATGCACGTTCAATTCAGTGTGAGAGAGAAGTGCAATTACTGCCAAATTACCCGCGCAGTGCACGTTGTTATCTCCCCTCTCTGTTCCAGTTTTCCACGGCTAATTCCATCGTCGGTTGGTGGTGGTGGTGGGGGGGGGGGGGGGGGGGAGTCTTTGTTTTGTGTTGGTTTTTTGTTTGGTTGTTTTTTTTTAGAGGATAAATTCTCTCCCCCTTCTATCGTGTGTGTGTGTGTGTGTGTGTGTGTGTTGTGTGTGTGTGTGTGTGTGTGTGTGTGTGTGTGTGTGTGTGTATGTATGTGTGTGTGTTTGTGTGTATGTGTGTGTGTTCTCTCTTTTTGTCTCCCCTCTCTCCTTGCTCCCTCAATGAAGTTCGTTCTCCTCCACCTCTATCCAGTTGCATAACTACTACCACCACAATCACCATCACCACCCCAAGATAAAGCCAGAACCACCAGCAGCAACAACAAAACAACAACAGCAACACACTATTATGGCACGTTATTGATAAGCACATAATTTTGTTGTCGATATGAAAATTAGACTTTGAGTAGTGCAGTGTTGTTTTCCATAAGAAGGGTAAACGGACAAAGTGTGGCACATGCACAATTCATTCTTTTTGCCCTTTCACACGTAAAAACCACGCCAGTCTGTTTTCTCTCTCTCTCTCTCTCTCTCTCTCTCTCTCTCTCTCTCTCTCTCTCTCTCTCTCTCTCCTCTCTCTCTCTCTCTCTCTTCTCTCTCTTGTGTGTGTCTCTCTGTGTCTCTCTCTCTCACTGTTGTGTGTGTGTGTGTGTGTGTGTGTGTGTGTTTTGTGTGTGTGTGTGTGTGTGTGTGTAAGTATATATGTGCCTGCGTGCGCCTGATGTATGTATGTATTCATGTATGTATGTAGCCTATGTCTCTCTCTCTCTTCTCTCTCTCTTATATAATATATATATATATATATATATAAATTTTATATATTATATGTTACATTTTATTTATATATTTTTATAATTTCCAAGGTTAAAATTCCACAGACCAGCCACAGCCCTAGTCTAACCTGTTTAAAAGGTAAAGGTAAAGGTGTCCCATAACCTATGTAGTCGCAGGGAAGCCAGGCGTCAGAGGCCTCAGCTTCTCTAGAGGCCAGCATATTGAGGGCGGCGCCCATCTCATCTCCCTGGCTGCTTTACCTTCCCTGACCCTAAAGAGGCAGGTACCCATTTACAGCTGGGTGAACTGGAGGAACTGTACTGAAGCCAAAGCGCACAAACGGTCACCCATCCAATTGGTAGCCTGGCTCGACGCTGCTTAAGAAAGCGAGCGCTCTGACCACTGAGCTAACCTGTTTACTTACGCAATAGACAACATACACGCGTAAAAGATACCAAATAAGGTTTCCGTTCTCAGTGAGGTGTGGAATCACGACCATACCCAATATGCTGTCACAATATTTTCAATGCAGCTGACTGGGCATGTGCTACTAGACAGAATGTTCTTGCAATTTTATATAAGGGGAATAGTAGGCCTATATCCTATGCAGTGGAGTTGCTTTATGGGGGAAAAAGGCTGAAGTGAACAAGCACACATACGCACGCATGCACGCGCCCGCATACACACACGCGCCCACACGCACTCACACACACACACCTCACACAAACACAGACACACACACTCACGCACACGCGCGCACACACATACACACACACCACACATACACACACACACAACACACACACACACACCACCAAAACACACACACAAACACACACACACACACACACACACACGCACACACAACACACACACACAGGCACACACACACTGTACTGCGGCGATTACGCTTGCAAATCATCCCCAAAGTTCTAGAAAACAGATATGTATATCATTCATTTAAAACACTGCAGTTAATATCAGTTTCAATATTATCGTCACTGTGTCACAAGCAAAACCGTGACGTCTCGTTATCTTAACTAGATCACTGTCGTCGTCATCGTCGTCGTCATCCTCCTCCTCCTCTTCCTCCTCGTCGTGTCATCATCTTCATCATCATCATCATCCTCGTCGTTGTCGTCGTCATCATCATATCACTACTATCACCGCTACCATCATAAGCGTTGTCGTCATTATCACTACTGTTGTTGTTATCACCATTGTTGTCGTTGTTGCTGTCACCGTCGTTCTTGTCTTCAGCAGCATCACTAGCAGCCACAACAACAATACCTACAACAACAACAACAACAAGAGCAGCACAACAAAAAGAGCAACAAAACATACGCTCTCTCACCTCATCAGAAATCAGAATCATGATGAAGAAACCAGAGTTCAGAAAAAACAAAATCATACAAATATAAATTGTGCTTTTAAAAAAAAAGCAAACAATTTCTCCCAAAAAAAAGAAAGAAAATAAACCACACAACATATAAAATTAAAAAAATCCAACAATACAACTGAGACCATCAATATATGCCCCAAACACTGAACTCAATCTACTTGAAACTACACGATTTTTCTTTTCTAGAATAATTATGTCTAACTCAACGGCTATTGCCTTAACTCAACTAAAGTCTTCGCTCGTTATCGATGACTCCGTGAATAAAATACAGATTTGGTCAAGAGACTGAAAGCTTGACACGACCAGTGTAGTGAGTGTGGTAGCGTTAAATATGAAAGTATGGGGTGTGTGGGGTGAAAAAGATGTTAAATGTAAAGCACGTAAGAGTGAGGAGACATGTTGCATCAGCCGGCATGTTGTGTGTGTGTGTGTGTGTGTGTGTGGCTGTAGCCTAATGACTCATTCTGTGAAAGGCTAGTGCCAGCGTGGAACTTGTGTCGTCAACTGTATCCTTGTATTCAGCTGGCATAGGCTGTTCTTCCTCGTGGTTGGTTGGACTCGTTTCCTTTCAGTATTTGTTGGGTTTTTTGTTGTTGCTTTTTTGTTTTTTGCTGATTGGTTAGTTGCTTTGTTGACTGGTTGCAGAGAGAGAGAGAGAGGAGAGAGAGAGAGGAGAGAGAGAGAGAGAGAGAGAGAGAGAGAGAGAGAGAGAGAGAGAGAGAGAGAGAGCGAGCGAGAAAGAGTGTAAGAGAGAGTGTGTGTGTGTATGTGGTTTGGAGTGGTGTGCTGGGCTGTACACGTGCTGTGTGTATGTGTGTGTGTGTGTGTGTGGTGTGTGGGTGGTTGTGTGTGTGTGTGGTGGTGTGTGTGTGTGGCATGTGTATGTACAGTGTGTGTGTGTATGTTGTGGTTTGGTGTATGTGCTGTGCTGTACTTTTCTGTGTGTGTCGTGTGAGTGTTGTGTGTGTGTGTGTGTTGTGTGTGTGTGTGTGGTGTGGGAGGGGTGCATGTGTTGATGTACATGTGTGTGTAGTATGTTGTGGTTTGGAGTGGGCATGTGCTTGCTTATGTTGTGTGTGTGTATGTTGTGTGTTGCGTGCGTGTGTGTGTGTGTGTGTGTGTGTGTGTGTGTGTGTGTGTGATGTGTGTGTGTGGGCATGTGTATATCAGTGTGTAGTATGTTGTGGTTTGAGTGTGTGCTGTGCTTTGTTGTGTGTGCGTGTGTGTGTGTGCATGTTTATGTAATGTCATGTGTGTAGTATGTTGTGGTTTGGAGTGTGTGCTGTGCTGTGTTTGCTGTGTGTGCACGTGTTTGTGTGTGGTAGGTGTGTGTGTGTGTGTGTGAGTGTGTGTGGTGAGCATGTGTATGTACATGTGTGTGTGTATTGTGTGGTTTGGAGTGCTGTGCTGTGCTGTGCTTTGCTGTGTGTGCACGTGTTTGTGTGTGTGTGTGTGTGTGTGTGTGAGTGTGTGTGGTGGAGGGGAGGGCATGTGTATGTACATGTGTGTGTGTAGTATGTTGTGGTTTGGAGTGCTGTGCTGTGCTTTTCTGTGTGTGCACGTGTTTGTGTGTGCGTGTGTGTGTGTGTGTGTGTTGTGTGTGTGAGTGTGTGTGTGTGTGGGGGGGGGGGAGCATGTGTATGTACATGTGTGTGCAGTATGTTGTGGTTTGGAGTGGTGTGCTGTGCTGTGCTTTTCTGTATGTGCGCGTGTGAGTGTGTGTGTGTGTGTGTGTGTGTGTGTGCGTGCGTCCGTGTGTGTATGTGTATGTGAGTGTGTGTATGTATCCACGCGCGCGGTATGCAGCATGAATACTAAGGCATAACTCCATCCCACATTTTAATTGTAGCCTGATTACTCCCATTATATTTTTACTTCAGCACTGAAATAAAATGCATACCGAAGTGATTACAACGTCCAACTTTTTGCTTTTTCTTTCTTCGTAGCAGGAAACACAACATACACACATGCACACACACACACACACACAACACACACTCACAAAGTCACTCACTAGCTCTTACATCACGACACCACAAACACACACACACACACACACACACACACACACACACACACACACACACACACACACACACACACACACACACCACACACTCACTCACTCACTATCACCACTCTCTCTCTCTCCCCCTTCCACCCCCCCTCTCTCTCTCTATCTGTCTCTGTCTGTGTGTCTCTCTCCAACTCCCAATGCCTTGTAAACTTAGAGAAGATGGCAATAAAAAGTGGGACGGCAGATCATGGAAGGAATGAAGAAAAGATACAGAAAACAATAACAACCAACAACAACAACAACCCAGATCTAGAAGCAAAGAGACAGGAACAAATAAACAAGGAGAGAAAAACACAACCCACACTGAGAGAGAAAAGCAGACCAACAGATAAGAACACAGGCAACACAAAAGCCCAATTGTAGGAACACCATCACTGACCCATTGTCTCCCTAGACCAAAAAAAGAAAGAAAGAAAGAAAGAAAGAAAGAGAGGAGAGGAGAGAGAGAGAGAGAGAGAGAGAGAGAGAGAGAGAGAGAGAGAGAGAAGAGAGAGAGAGAGAGAAGAGAGAGAGAGAGAGAGAGAGAGAGAAGAGAAGAAAGAAAGAGAGAGAGAGAGAGAGAGAGAGAGAGAGAGAGAGAGAGAGAGAGAGAGAGAGAGAGAGAGAGAGAGAGAGAGAGAGAGAGAAGAGAGGAAAACCAGACAGACAGCCAGACAGACAGAAAGAAAGGCAGACAGACAGAAAGAAAGAAAGAAAGAAAGACAGACAGACAGATAGAAAGAAAGAAAGGCAGACAGACAGACAGAAAAGAAAGAAAGGAAGAAAAAGCACCCCAAAACACAGAACGTACCCTTATATCTACTCTTCCCTTTAAATTCTGGCACCAAGCGCACAGTACACAAGATACCCTTATCAGGCTGCAACAATGCCGTTTTTTTCCCCAGGTAGAAAGGTATACTAGATTGGAACCCCCATCCCCCTCGTGAAGACACAGGTTCTTTGTTTCCTAATGGACTGAAGGAGCTCAGGCACAAGTCCTTATCTGACTTACTAGAGGTCGGTCCAAAATACAACACAACTCAACAACCCCAAAACAAAACAAACAAAAATATCCCATGACTTTTGAACAAGCGTCGAACAAGAGTTCCATAGTAGTCACGCCTTAAGAAAACAGGTCACAACGTTAAGTGTGTGTGTGTGTATGTGTATGTGTGTGTGTGTGTGTGTGTGTGTGCGTGCGTGTGTGTATGCTTTCTTGTTCGTGTGTGTGTGTTTTATTTTATTTTATTATTTTTATTTTATTCTTTTATATCGAGGATAATGAAATAAGCTCTTATGTGCTTTTTTACATCCAGTCCCCGTGTGTTTGCGGTTTTTGTAAATTCTGTCATCTGTTCCCACCGGCACACAATGGCCTACTCTTACGAAAAGCGGAACAGGATTTAACGTGTGCGCAAGATATTTGCGTGTGTTCGCACACGGGACCTCGGTTTATAGTCTCATCCGAAGGACTTTTGGGGGAGTGGAGTCTGCACTGATGTTAACTCCAGAGGAAAATATCCCCTTGAACGGGAATCGAACCCGGATCGTCAGATTGCCAGCGCATTGTTCTGACCACTAGGCTGTGTGTGTGTGTGTGTGTGTGTGTGTGTGGTGTGTGTGTGTGTGTGTGAATGTGTGTGTGATGTAGTGTGGTGTTGTGTTGTGTGTGTGTGTGTGTGTTGTATGTGTTTTTCAAACCAGCATGGAATGTAATTTCTGGGAATGGAAGAAAGACCGTTCTTGTAAATTCTGATATTAAATCTGTATGTCAGCGGGTTAAAAAAAAAAAAAAAAAAAAGAGCGAGCGAGCGAGCGAGAGAGAGAGAGAGCGAGAGAGAGAGAGAGAGACAGAGTGAGTGAGTGAGTGAGAGAGAGAGAGAGAGAGGGGGGGGGGGGGGGCAGATACAGATACGGAGACAGACAGACTGACAGAGAGGGAGGGAGAGAGACTGAAAAGAAATTTAAAATAAAAAAGCAGAGAAAAAGGTAAAAGACTACAATGACATTGAAAGTCGCAGGCCCAAAAGCCACAGAGGCATAGTGAACAGCAAAAAAGCACGGCACGCATGCAACAATGCCAAAGAAAGCAGAGAGCGAGATGTCCAGATACACTGTGATGGAGACCAGAGATCTATCACTCCATTACAATATCCCCACTATTAAATAATAATAATAATAAATGGAACTTATACAACGCTATATCTTGCAAAGACAAATCAAAGCGCATGATATTAATTCCTCTTCTCTTCTCTTCTTTAAAACTATGAAGACCAACTCCGTGCTGCTGATGATATCGTGATAGACCTGTGTGAGCTGAACGTGTGTGTGTGTGTGTGTGTGTGTGTGTGTGTGTGTGTGTGTGTGTGTGTGTGTGTGTGTGCGTGCGTGCGTGCGTGCGTGCGTGTACATCAGCAGTGGTAATACTAGCAGCAGCAGCAGCAGTGGTAGCAATAGTTGTAGCAGAATCGTGATTATGGAGGTAGGAATAAAATCAGTCATCGACCTAAACCGATGACTTTAAAAAAGCAATAACAACAGAACACTAGCAAAACAACAATGGTAACAACAACAACAACAACAGTGATACCACCACCACAACCACAAACAACAACACAACAGTGATACCACCACCACCACCACTAACAACAACAACAACAACCACCTCAAGATACTGAGATGGCGGAGAGCATCAAGAAAGAACAGCAGACAAGGGAAAAGATCAAAGAACACGAGCGTGCTGATGGGCAGCGCATGTTTCTGTTAGTCCCTGCCCTATGCCTGTACATGTACGTCATGTTCTTCTAGTCGATCTGGCTGACATACCCCCTCCCCCCCCTTTTCTCCACCTCCATCCCCCTTCCTCACCCACCCACTTCCATTCTGCAGTTCTACAGTCCCTCCACCCCTTTCTGTGTCTTGCCTCTTCGAAAAGAATACAATAGCCATAGGGAGTGCTGTGGAGGGAAAACAAAAGAAGGTGCGTGTTTTGTATAATGTATGTTTGTTTGCTTTTGAGATAGAGGACGAAAATGGGAGAAGAGGACAACGAGGTGGAAAGGAAGGAAGAGGAGGAGAAGGAAAGGAGGAAAGAAGAAGATGATGATGATTAAGAAGAAGGAGGAGGGGAGCAAAAGTAAAAGAAAAAAGAAGAAGAAGAAGAAAGAAGAAGAAGAATAAGAAGAAGAAACGAAGAAGAAGAAGAAGAAGAAGAAGAAGAGAAGAAACAAAAAAAGCAAAATAGGGGAAAGAGAACCCAAAACAAACTTTACAAATCACCCACCACACCTCCCCCATAAAAAACCCTCAACAAACACCCACCCCCACCCCCTTCCACAAAACCGAAAACAACACAACAAACAAACAAACAAACAACAAGCCCAACAAACCCATAAGAGGGTGGTTTCTATTCAGTTTCTCTTGTTGTATTGCACACAAGCATTCAAGGCAAGCCAGGTAGAGGGGGGGAAGGGGGGGGAGGGGGTAGAAAAAGTAGCAAAGGGAACAGAGAAATAATATATCATTTTACCAGGTGAAGATCAACGAATGAGGAAGAGGAGGAGGAGGAGGAGGAGCAGGAGCAGGAGGAACAGGAAGAAGAAGAAGAAGAAGAAGAAGAAGAAGAACAACAACAACAACAACAACAATAAAAACAACAAGAACAAGAAGAGGGAGAAGAGGGAGAAGAGGGAGAAAAAGAAGAAGAAGAAGAAGAAGAAGAAGAAGAAGAAGAAGAAGAAGAAGAGGGAGACAAAAGAAAGAAGGGGGAGAAGATAGAAAGAAAGAAAAGAAAAGAAAGAAAACACATACAAAGGAGAACATGAAAAAAAATAAAAGGACTACGTGATCTCTACAACGTTCACAATCATTCCTTACATAAGAGCCAACCGCAAAAAGACTCATAGTAAGAAAAAAAAGTATTTAAAGTACAACATTTCATCTCACGAGGTAAAGAAGAAGAAGAAGAAGAAGAAGAAGAAGAAGAAAAAGAAGAAGAAGAAGAAGACAACGACGACGACGACGATGATGGTGAGAGTATTCTTAATAAAGAAAGAAGAAAGAAAAAAAGTGCATCACACACAGAGGATGAAGAGGAGGATGAAGATGAGGGTACGCACGCGCGCAAACACACGCACGTACACACACGCGCGCGCGCGCGCGCATGCATCCTCAACCCCAACCCGCACACAACGACCCACACTGAGTACTCATACATGTGTGTATAACTGCCACAATTTTCCCCCACTACCCAACTACTACTACAACCTCCCCATACCCTTTCTCTCTCTCTCTCTCTCTCTCTCTCTCTCTCTCTCTCTCTCTCTCTCTCTCTCTCTCTCTCTCACACACACACACACACACACATACACACACAGACAGACACACATTATACACTCAACACACACACCATTCACACACACACCACACACACACACAACACACACACACACCACACACCACCACACACCACACACCCACACACACACACACACAACACACGCGCGCGCGAGCGCACACACGCACACACGTTAGCGGGAGTTTTTGAATCAGAATATCTTGGCAAAGCAGACAGTCTGCGCTGTTTACGGCTGGAGCTTTGCCATTGGCACTGGAAAAAACAAAATAAAACAGGCTCTCTCCTGTCTTTTTGGCAGCGATGCCACTATACTACGCTGCTGAGAAACAGGTAAGAGCAGAAGAAGAAGAAGAGGAAGAAGAAGAAGAAGAAGAACAAGAACAATTGCGAAGAAGAAGAAGAAGAAGAAGAAGAAGAAGAACAACAACACAACAACAACAATGCGAAGAAGAAGAAGAAGAAGAAGTAGTAAAGAAGAAGAAGAAGAAGAAGAAGAAGAAAAGAAGAAGAAGAAGAAAGGAAGGAAGGAAGGAAGGAAGGAAGGAGGAGGAGGAGGAGGAGGCAGGCAACTTCTACAAGCACGATGATAGATAACAGGAGAGATGTGGGGTACAAGTGGCAGACGAGAGCGTACAAATGAACGAACAATATTTTCCCCTCACTGTTTTGTTTCCTTCGTGAAAAAGGAATCGGATTTTGCACACAGCCTAAAACCCCTTCTGCTAGAGAGTGCGTGAGTGAGTGAGCGAATGAGTGAGTGAGTGAGTTTGTGTGTTTGTGTGATAACACAATCATGTATGAGTGTGATGTGTGCGCCCGTATATAAAAAGCACTAAAGTCAAAAGAAGGGGCATACAAAATACGATTACAACTGTAAAGATACACGTGTGTTTTCAGAACATAGAAATAAAGTCTTACTGCTTCTGTCATAATCATATCTCTTCACCAATGACTTTTTTCTTCTATCTCATTTTCAAAATGTTGGATACCTCATTTTTCTAATGATCATCGCCAGTTGTTACCACCATCACAATCATCATCATCATCATCACCACCATCATCATAAATGGAATTTATATAGCACTATATCTTGCAAAAACAAATCAAAGCGCTTAAGTAGCCTACATACTAATTCATTCAACATCATCATCATCATCATCATCATAGCTATTACCGTCATTTATTGATGGGAATTCAAAGCTTGCAACAAAGAGAGCAAAGCCTCGCATTACACACAAGAATTGCTATTATATGATACTGTTCAACATGGGCAGCGCGAACAAGTTTTCATAATCCTGTGTGCACTAAATCAGCACACAGGTATTCGGAACACTACACACACACACACACACACACACACACACACACACCACACACACACACACACGCACGCACGCACGCACGCACGCACACACACACACACGCACACACGAATTGCTTTCTATAAAGAGAGCAAAACCTCGCATTACACACACGAACTGCCATTACATAAATCTGTTCAACACGTGCAGTGCAAACGAGTTTGCATTTTATTTATTTATTCATTCTTTTATATTGAGGATAATGGATAATGGAATTAACACTTATGTGCTTTTTACATCCAGTCCCCGTGTGTACCGGTATTCTAAATTTTGTCATCAGTTCCCACCAGCACACAATGGCCTACTCTTACGAAAAGCGGAACAGGAATTAACGCGTGCGCAAGATGTTCTGCGTGCGTTCGCACACGGGGCCTCGGTTTAGTCTCATCCGAAAGACTTTTGGGGAGAGTAGAATCTGCACTGATGTTAACTCCAGGGGAAAATATCCCCTTGAACGGGATTCGAACCCGGGTAGTCAGATTGCGAGCATAATCCTGTGTGCACTAAATCAACCCGCAGGTATCCCGAACACATCATGGTGCTACGCTGCTGCGGCTGTAGAAAGTAGCAGCGGAGAAAATAGGCGTCTCTTTTCAGTTTGTGTCGGCTACAGCTCCGAGGTTCAATGGTGACGTTTTGCATTTACCACCGTTTGCCTCTCCATCAAGGTAGCCGCATTCTGACTTCGGGAATTATGTCTGAACACGACGCCAGTGTGTGCATGCGGTTTTTATTTCTTAAAAAAAAAAAATTCAACCGTTGCACACAATGACCTACTCGGAGGGTAGTGGAGTCGGATCTGATATCAATTAACGCCAGGGGGTAAAAATCCCCTCGAACAAGTGGCTGGAACCGGACCATCAGATAAAGTAAATGCTTTAACCGCTAAGCTACCCCACCCCCCCCCCCCCCCCCCCCCCCCCCCCTTCTCTCTCTCTCTTTCGTAAGGGCCGGATGAAAAAAAAGTATGCCTATGCTTATTCTGTTACCCTTGAAAAATAAAGATTCATTCATTCATTCATTCTCTCTCTCTCTCTCTCTCTCTCTTCTCTCCTCTCCTCTCTCTCCTCTCTCTCTCCCCCCCCCCCCCCCCCCCCCCCCTCTCTCTCTCCCTCTCTCTTTTTCTCTCATCCCACCAAATGGGCAAATAATGAAGGTAATAATGACGATGATGATGACGATATCGGAGATTGAACGAACACTGGCATCCTGTTTTTCAGCCAGGCTGTTATGAGGTATGCGCAGTTAGCGAGACTGTCCCAGTTTGGACTCCTCGGTTGGTGGTATTGATCAGTGGGTCCAGCTCGAAGGATCCATGCAAGCTGATGTTTGCTGGGGCATTCCTGCTTTGCTGCAGTTTTCTAGGAGTACATCGAGGTGGTCGATCGCCTGTGGCCTCAAATAAGACTCCTGCAAACACGGGTCTAAGTGTTCGTACGCGCATTGTGATTAAACACTGTACTGACAGATACAGGGATTGCTTATCCTCCTTCCTCCCCCTTCCACCCTCGCACATATACATTTCTATGCATAATCATACGCATGCACACATACATGCATGCATGCATACATGCATACACACACACACATACATACATGTATACATACATACAGACAGACAGACAGTCAGACAGGCACACACACACACACATACACACACACACACACACACACACGCACGCACGCACGCACGCTCTCTCTCCTTCTCTCTCTCTCTCTCTCTCTCTCTCTCTCTCCTCTCTCTCTCTCTCTCTCTCTCTCTCTCTCTTCTCATCTATCTATCTATCTATCTTGCTCTTTGTATTCTGTAATTGACCTTCATTAGATAATAAAAGAATTTTGAACTGACTTGACATAGACACTCGTGTACAGTGACGCACGTACGCACGCATGAATATCAGCACACGTAACACTATCTCACTGACTCCTCCCCTTTCCCACACTTTCTCTGAATCCGTGGTTGTGGTGTCCTTAAGTGGTTTTCTTGTCGCTAACTGGATCATGACGTTTAACCGCGCAAACCCGGTCCAAAAGTAACTGGAAACTAGTTTTAAACTACAGCACATGCACATCGACATTTGATATCAACAGACATGAAAACACAACCCAAAATAACACAAGAAAAAAAAAACACCACTTAAATTATTTATTTTTTTATTTATTTTATTTATTCATTCTTTTATATATTTATTCTTTTATATCGAGGATAATCGAATAAGCACTCATGTGCTTTTTTACATCCAGTCGCCGTGTGTATGCGGTTTTGTAAATTTTGTCATCTGTTCCCACCGGCACACAATGGCCTACTCTTTCGAAAAGCGGAACAGGATTTAACGCGTGCGCAAGATGTATGACACGAATGACACGACAGGTGGTCCATACTGTTGATTTACTCCATAAACTTCGGTTGGTCTGCCATCTTTTAAGAGGCAGAGTAAAAGATCTGAGTAGGAAATTCAGTCTCTATAGCCCAACCATACAGGACAGAAGTAACATCAGTACAACTGACTGCACAGCCGCACACAGCCTTTGAAAGATGACGTACAAAATCCATAATTTGACATCACAGCGAGTTATGACGTAACATGCTGGCAGAGTTACAAACCCAACAACATCTAGCAGGCGTCAAAATGATTGATTCCATGTACCTGCTCGTTCGTGCGCTCGTGTGTGTGTGTGTGTGTGTGTGTGTGTGAGCAAAGTGTGTATGCGTGATTGGGTTCATGCATGTTGGATGGTGTGCACACATGGGTATCTATAAAGCCTACAACAACAAGGGGCTTTTGTGCACTGAATGCACTTTACGGTCGTGCTTGGCTGTCTGTGTGTGTGTGTGTGTGTGTGTGTGTGAGAAAGAGAGAGAGAGAGAGAGAGAGAGAGAGAGAGAGAGAGAGAGAGAGAGAGAGAGAGTCAGACAGTCTCAGAGTCAGAAACACACAGAGACAGAGCTCACACACACACTAAACACACACACACACACCAGAGAGAGAGAGAGAGAGAGAGAGAGCAGAGAGAGAGAGAGAGAGAGAGAGAGAGAGAGAGAGAGGAGAGGAGAGAAGGGAGGGGGAGATTGAGTGAGTGAGTGAGTGAGAGAGAGAGAGAGAGAGAGAGAGAAGAGAGAGAGAGAGAGAGAGAGAGAGAGAGAGAGAGAGAGAGAGCAGACAAACACAAAAAGATACACATGTATTAAAAACTACACAGATATTACCGAAAATATCCATATTCACACTGAAACAACAATCTCTGCTTCAGTTTTCCCCAGGGGACAGACATTACAGCCAGGAGAACATTCTATCGATAACACCCCCCTACACCACAACATCAGCCAAGACGCTAATTAACAAAGCGAACATCATTCTCATCACTTACAATCAGAGCGCTGACGACCTGGGCTTCAGACACCACACACACACACACACACACACACACACCATGAAGTCTTGTGTTTCTAGGTCTATGACCTTTTTCTTAAGAAAAGTGGTTCTTCTTCTTCTGGTTCTATTTCTTCTTCTTCTTCTAGTTCACTTTCTTCAGGTTCTTCTTCTGGTTCTATTTCTTCTTCTGGGATTTCTGCTTCGTCTTCTATTTCTCCTTCTTCTGGTTCTTCTTCTGGTTCTATTTCTTCTTCTTCTGGCTCTTCTTCTTTGGGTTCTATTTCTTCTGGTTGTATTTCTTCTTCTTCTTGTTCTTTTTCTTCTTCTGGCTCTTCTTCTTTGGGTTCTATTTCTTCTTCTTCTGGTTCTATGTCTTCTTCTTCTGGTTCCATTTCTTCTTCTTCTGGTTCTATTTCTTCTTCTTCTGGTTCTATTTCTTCTACAGGTTCTTCTTCTTCTGGTTCTATGTCTTCTTCTGGTTCTATGTCTTCTTCTTCTTCTGGTTCTATTTCTTCTTCTTCTGGTTCTATTTCTTCTACTGGTTCTTCTTCTTCTGGTTCTATGTCTTCTTCTTCTGGTTCTATTTCTTCTTCTTCTGTTTCTTCTTCTTCTGGCTCTATTTCTTCTACTGGTTCTATTTCTTCTCCTCGTCCTTCTTCTTCTGGTTCTATTTCTCTACTGGTTCTTCTTCTGGTTCTATTTCTTCTTCCTCTGGTTCTATTTCTTCTACTGGTTCTTTTTCTTCTGGTTCTATGCTTCTTCTTCTGGTTCTATTTCTTCTCCAAGTTCTTTTTCTGGTGCTTCTTTTTCAGGTATAGCTTCTTGTTTTCTCCACTTCTTCTGCTTCGTCTTCTTCCTCTGGTCTCCTACTTCTCCTTCTGGCATTTCTGCTTCTTCACTCTTTCCTTCTTCTGGTGCTACTACTACAAGTTTCTACTTCTTCTTTTTCAAGCACTTCTGCTTCCTGTCATCCTCTTCCTCTTTGTTCTTCTTGTTCTTCTCCTTGTACTACTACTACTACTACTACTACTACTACTACTACTACTACTACTACTACTACTTACTACTACTACTACTACTACTACTACTACCTCTTCTTCTTCTTCTTCCCCTCCTCCTCTTCTTCTTCTTCCTTCGTCTAGTACTTCCCCTGCTTCATTTTCTACTGCAACCACTGCTGCTGCTGTCCAACCAATCCCATCGATCGATCGTCACACATCAAAAAACCAATAATTACACAACTCAACATAATAACTAGACACACACAGGCCTCACCTTTTCCTTTTCAAACGGTGTCAGCATCAGCAGTAGCCACGAAAAATGTCCAACATCATCTGAAATTTCTGAGAAGAAAACGAGGAGAAATGCGTCGAAATGTGAAAAGAAGAGCAAAGCGAAAGATGAGCGTGTGGCTCTAACTAAGTATTTTTTGGTCTAAATAACGATGCTGAGGTGAAGGACTTCTTTAGTACTGCATGACTGGCGGTGTCTTGTTGAAATGATCACCCCTTATGTTAGATCTGTCCCCGGGACTCATTACATAGTCAGCGCTATTGCGCAAAATTCTGAGGATACTACACCAAGAAATCTACATAAACTTAATAGACATGGTCGCAAGTTATGTGCGCAATTTACACAGATTTTGAGTGAGTGATGGAGGCACCGTGGTCGAGTGGTTTAGGCGGTCGACTCGTGATCCAGAGGTCGCGGGTTCGATCCCCGCTCGGCTCGGTGTTGTGTCCTTGGGAAAGACACTTTACTCCTATTTTCCTCACTCCACCCAGGTGTACAAGTG
>CM054136.1:49951330-49971330 GCA_028751875.1 Rapana venosa
CCTCCAGCTCCTTCTTGGAGGCTCGGAGCTCACTGAGCTCATGGATCAGCCTGTTCTTGTGCCCATCGATGCTGCTTCTCAGCGAGGTCCTACGACTTTCGCTGATGAGTCTGCGGATGACGCCTTCCTTGCTGTTCAGCTCCAGGCGCAGCTTGGTGATTTCCGCTTCTTTGTGCCGGTGAAGCTTGTGGAGTTCCCCCTCGTATTTCTGTACCAGGCTGTCTCTGAGGAGGGTGAGTTCGTGGGCTTTCTCCCGTTCGTGTTTGGCGCGAAGGTCGTGGAGAGCTTGGGCGGCTTTCTCTTGTTCTTGTTGGCGGATAGCGCGGGCGTCTAGAACCTGTTGGTAATTAGAGTTACATATTAATATAAAGATTGAACAGAAGTTAGAAATGGAATGAAAAGAGGATGAACGGATGAACAAAGGATGAATGAGGGTAAAGGTAAAGGTGTCTCATAACCTATAGGGTCGTAGGGGAGCGACGCATCAGAGACCTCACTTCTCTAGGGGCCAGCATATTGAGGGCGGTGCCCATCTCCTCTCCCTCTCGCTGCTTTACCGTCCCTGGCCCTAAAGAGGGCAGGTACCCATGTACAGCTGGGTGAGCTGGGGGACTCTACTGAAGCCAAGGCGCGCAAGCGGTCACCCATCCAATTGGTAACCACACTCGATGCTGCTTTACCTTGGCTGGGGGAAAGCGAGTGCTCCGATTACTGAGCTATCCCGACCCCATTGTTAGAGCCTGTTGATAATTAGAGGTTATATAGGATTAAACAGAAGATAACGATGGGATGAAAAGAGGATGAACGGATGAATAAACGATGAACGGGGGTGAAACCTAGAGTAAAAGATACGACGAGCAGAGAGTAAGGATTGAGTGAACAGAGGAACAAAATTAGAGAATGATTAACAAAGGATAGATAATGAGGAAGAAAGTGATATACAAATGACTGAGAGTAAAACTGGGATGAATAGATACGTAGGGCAAACAAATAATAAACATATGAACAGAGAATAAACCTGGGATGAACACAGTAATATAACAAACATTGGATAAAAAGATTATGTATGCAATTGCTCACTTCTTCATGTTATTGAGTCATTTTTAACGTATACATGCCACATTCTACATTGTTTAAAGACGTACACAAAACACAACACACACACACACACACACACACACACACACACACACACACACACACACACACACACACACACACAGAGCGCACGCTTTTACGCGCGCAAGTGCCCACACACACTTACACACACACACACACACACACACACACACACACACAACACACACACACACACCGATGTGTGATGTAAACGTGCTCACGCACACGGACTGACAGACACACACACACAGATACACACATAGATACACACACACACACACACACACATACACACAGTCAGTGTGTGTGTGCAGCGACTTAGTGAGAAGCAATGAAGCAGACTGAGGATATAATAGGGGGAGATAAGTCAGGGGCAATTTTGCAGCAGCATCCCTCACCTAACCAACCAACTTCAACTCACAACACCTGTGGCTAGCTAGGGGCAGTCTTCCCCGATGGCGCATAGGAAGATGGGCTTGAAAGTCATGAAGAGCCCCTGTGCGTGCGGTGTGTGTGTGTGTGTGTGTGTGTGTGTGTGTGTGTGTGTGTGTGTGTGTGTGTTGTGTTGTGTTGTGTTTGTGTTGTGGTGTGTTTTGTTGTGTTGTGGTGTGGTGTGATGTGTTGTGTTGTGGTGTGATATGTGTGTGTGTGTGTGTGAAGTGAGAGAATTGCTCAGCACACTCGCACGCGCGCACCGCGCTTGTGTGTGCTATAAATAGCGCAACACTTTCTTCTTTGTTGTTGCAGCAATATAACCGATACCCCCTTTCTCCACTCACTCATTGCAAACCCCCCCTCCCCCCTACTCCCCCCCCCCCCCCCCTCCCACAACACACCTCTTCTCCTCCCCCCTTCTGCTATCTGAACCCCCATCCCCTCCCGTTCCATAAACCTTACTCCCTCTAAAGTTCCCAACACTACCCACCATAGATCTTCGACTAAGCGCTCAGAAAATCTCTACCTGCACCTTCTTCACCGTCTTCTCCAAACACACGCATCGCCCATAGCCTACTTACTACCTGCAGGGCCCAACAATAACAAGGCTGAAATCGATAGAAGGGCACCCCCCAGCAGTAGGCCTAGCTTACAGGGGAAAATCGTATCTTGTACGGTTAGTTAGCTGCAACTGGGCGTGACTGACGTGACGTGCTAAGCAGCTGGCGAGCTGTCTGGCTTTTGGCTACATGGCCTGCCTGCCTGACTGACAGACCAGACAGAAGGCATGTGGAGTAGAGTGAGGTCTGCGAGTGAGAAAAAATGTCTGCAAGATGCACTGGACTCGACTCCAAGGAGAGACACAATACAGGCCGCACTCTATGTTTAGATGTTTGTCCTTTTTTTCTTTTGGTTTTTTAAATTTCTTTAAAAAATTTCAACTCAAACACATACATACGTCACTTATTGTTACATATCATGAACGATGTATTTCACTTCTTTTGAACTAGACAGACTATAATCCAAGAGTGCGAAAGCATGCTGGACATTTTTTGCACATGTCAAAACTTGTTCCATCTTTCTAAAGAATAGTCCATTTTGTGCTGGTGGAAGTGGCTGGCAAAATTTACAAAACTGCATGCACACAGGGACTAGATTTAAAAAAGAGCACATGAATGGTTATTTCATTATCCTCGAAATAAAAGAACAAATAGGGCAACAATGTAAAAACATAAGGATAAAAATGTTTTTTAAAAATGTATCCTCAAATAAAAAGCATTGTTTTTAAGTTTGTTGTTTTTTGGAGGGGTATGAATTTGACAGGTTTGAATTTTTTTTTAAGTCAGTAAACAATGAACCCCCCCCCCCCCCCCCCCCCCCCCCCCACACACACACACACATTTGTTCTGCAAGCTTTCCAACTACAATATACATGCATGTGTCAGATTTCTGGATCAAGTATTGTCTTTTATAGTGGCTACTCCAATTTTGTTTTGGTTCATTTAAAAGCATCTAGGTATGACAAAATAAATGCACTGTGTGCTTATTTTAGGGGTTGAGGAAATAAGACTTATACTAGGCAGTCCTGAAAATATTGGAAATGACCATCAGCTGAGAATTGCTTTGTGTTTCTACGTCAATGACCCCACCCATGTATAATCTATTGTGATTGCTAAGCTTGGGGAAGACAAAAAGACAAAGAAATGAGGGGAGTACAGGGTTTGCTGGGGGGGAAATCAGATTTATCAAATGTGTGCAAAATCACATGGGGTGTGAGTGAAAAGCTAGTCTTTAACAGAAAAATACTTTTTACTTTCTGGGAGGTAATGGTATGTGCTGAAAATGTGTTTCAGTTTACATGAAAAACAACAGGGCATGGGCCAAAATTTAAAGCTGGAGTGCGGCCCAAGACAGAAAGTCTGACCTGAGCAAAGCAGTAATCGGAACTTCCCTCCTATCTGCTTCTATCTCACTTTCACTCAGCCTTCACGCTGCCAAATCTGTAGTTTTGCAGATTTTTTTAAAAGATTCCACGTATCTCTGTAGAAAGCAAGGAATCCCTGTGTTAGAAACATTTTCCATGCTTACATGTTTACTCTTCCCTTCTGTCTCCTTGGGTGGAGGTCTAGTTGCTGGTCTTTGTGATAGGCCATAAACTTGAGTGGTGTGTGCTACATGCGTTTAGAACTTGCCAAATTTATATTACTGCTGCTGCTGTTTCTACTACTGCTGCTGATGCTACAACAGCTGCTACATCTGTTGTTGTTACTACTACTACTACTACTACTACTACTACTACTACTACTACTACTACTACATCTTGCGCACACGTTAAATCCTGGTCCGCTTTTCGTAAGAGTAGGCCATTGTGTGCCAGTGGGAACAGATGACAGAATTTACAAAACCGCATACACACAGGGACTAGATGTAAAAAAGCACATAAGTGCTTATTCCATTATCCTCGATATAAAAGAATAAAATAAAATAAAATAAATAAAACAACTACTACTACTACTACTACTACTACTACTACTACCACCACCATCACCACCACTTCTTCTACTCATTCTACTACTAGTACTACTACTACTCCTCTCAGACGTGAGAAGTGACCTTCCACCACCACCACCACCACCACCACCACTTCTTCTTCTACTACTACTACTACTACTACTACTACTACTACTACTACTACTACTACTACTACTACTACTACTACTCATCTCAGACGTGAGAAGTGACCTTCCACCACCACCACCACCACCACCACCACTTCTCCTCCCAGACATAAGAACTGAAACTGACCTTCTGCCAGTGCAGGGACTTGCCGGCCCCTCTCTGTTGCTCCAGCTGTGACCGCAGCCTGCTCAGATGCTCCCGGAGTTCACAGTTGAGGGATTTGATGCCCTCGGCCGAACTCTCCGCCCCTGTATCTTCCGCTCCTTTGCTTCCAGATCCCCCTCCCCCTCCACTTTCACGTCGACCTCCTCCTCCTCCCGATGCCATCCCGTTTCTGCCCAAAGACGTATTAGGAGGAATTAGTTGCTGCTGATTGTTTTGAGTTAAGTTTGGTGAGGTGGTAGTTTACGGCATTTTGTGTGTGAAAAATTGAGGATGTATGTGTGTATTTTTTCTGTCAATCTGTCAGTCAGTTAGTCTGTCTGTCTGTCGGTCTCTCTCTCTTTATCTGTCTGCCTGTCACACACACACACGTGCGCGCACGCACGCACACACACACGCACGCACGCACACACTACGCACGCATGCACACAAGCGCGCGCGCACACACACACGCACGCACACACACGGACACACACACACACACACGAACGCATGCACACAAGCGTGCGCGCACGCACGCACGCACACGCACAATATACAGCAGTATCAGGCGCAGGTCATCTAGCTGCTGATTAATGGTGACTTGTTTATCAGGAGCTACATGTGTCAGGCGACTGTGCCTCATTAAAGACTCATTATCCCAACAGCCAGGGAACAGGCATGCCGCATCTCTCTCTCTCACCCCTCTCTCCCACCCCCCCCCCCCCCCCACTCCCCCCCTCCCCACTTGAAGAAGCATGCTGGTGCACAGTGTGTACACTACCCTCTGTAGAGTAACAGGAATTCTTCGTGTAATGATTGATTTTAGTCTGGGCTTGCTAAATGCTTGCAAACATCGATGTTTATGTTGTGCTTGTTAGCTTGCTTTATTTTGTGTACACTTGTAGAGAGAGGAATAGAAAAAGTTTCATTGAATGATTTGGTCAGTGTTTTGTTAATCGCGTTCTTCTTTGAGTACATCGTTTTTATTTTTATTTTGATAATTTGTTCCGTGCGTGTTAACCTGTGTTAATTTAGTGTGTACATCAGTATGGAGAAAGAAGAAAAGTATAAGTTATGTGCTTGTTAACTTGTCTTATTTTGGGGGTGGGGTGGGTGGTGGGTGGGTGGGGCGTCATTTACAGAGAGGAAAAGATGGGGGGGGGGGGGGTTCTCAATTGTGTAGTTTATTCTGTGTATATTAACTTAGGTTATTTCTTCGCGTACATCTGTACATGGGGAAAAGACAACGTCCTTCATATAATGATTTCTTCTATGCTTCCTAACTTTCGTTTATATTTCTTTGCATGTATCTAGTAGCAGGTAACAGAGTCATTATTTTTTCTGAGCTTGATAACTTCCGTTTTATATTTCTTTGTGTAAATCTTTAGCGGGGAACAGAAAGTTTTAATTTAATTATGTTCCTCTGTGCTTGTCAGCTTGCTTGCTTTTTCTTTGTTGATCTGTAAAGGAGACTTAAATTATCTATTTATTGATTTGTTCTGTGCTGGCTTTCCGTCAATTCTTTGAGCGCATATCTGAGTAGTTTGGTATAACATGTCACAAATGTTGAAGGGAGAATGATAGGAAAGTTCTGAATTTGTTTGCTTCGTCCTGCTACCATCCAGTCATACTTTATCACACACAGACCAGACACAGATACAAAGACAGACAGATATGACAGACAGACAGACAGACAGACAGACAGACAGGCAGGCAGGCAGGCAGACAGACAGACACACACACACGCGTGCGTACACCACACACACACACACACACACACACACACACACACACACACACACACACACACACACACACACACACAACACGGACTCTCTCTCTCTCTTTCACACACACACGTACACACGCGCGCGCGCGCGCGCGCAAACACACTTGTTGCTGTAGTAGCAGCACACTCGATAAAGACTAAACTCATAGAAACTTCTTTAATCCTTCATAACAATTTTACATGTAATCGCATACGACCTTGGTGTATACAATGTCTCATTTGAAAGGCTAGCACTCAGATACCAAATTCGTGGTTCAATGGACCCAAAAATACGATCGGACTGAGACAAGAATTGAACCCACGACCTTGCAGCTTCGACCACGGAGCCATCGAGGTCATGAAGAATCATTAAGGAGGTATCCGCAGAGCCATGTATGCAGGATCCAACTGCTAATGTACACGTCATCCTTGGTTAGCATCAACAAGACTGACTGAGATGTTGCTACCACTGCAACAGGTGTGTGTGTATTAGTGTGTGTGTGTGTGTGTGTGTGTGTGTGTTGTGTGTGTGTGTGTGTGTGTGTGTGTGTGTGTGTGTGTGTGTGTGTTTGTTTGTTTGTGTGTGTGTGTGTGTGTGTGTGTGTGTGTGTGTGTGAGAGAGGGGAGAGAGAGAGAGAGAGAGGGTGCGTATGTGTGTGTGGTGTGTGTGTGTGTGTGTTTTGCGCTGGTGGCGCGACGGTACAGTGTGTTTGTGGAGTATTTGTGTGTGTATGTGGGTGTGTGCATATGTGCACAGTGTGTGTGTTATTTATTCATTTCTTTATTTATTCTTTTATATCGAGGATAATGGAATAAGCATTTATGTGCTTTTTTACATACAGTCCCCGTGTGTATGCGGTTTTGTAAATTCTGTCATCTGTTCTCACCGGCACACAATGGCCTACTCTTACGAAAAGTGTGTGTGTGTAGTGTTGTGGTGTGTTGTGTGTGTGTGTAGTGTTGTGAGAGTGGTGTGAAGTGTGTTGTGTGTGGTGTGTGTGTGTGTGTGTGTGTGTGAGTAGAGAGGTGGATGTGGTGGAGAGAGAGAGAGAGAGAGTGTGTGTGTGTGTGTGTGTGTGTCGTGTGCGTGCGTGGTGGTGGTGGGTGCGTGGTTGTGTGCATGCGTGTGTGTGAGAGTGAGTGGTGTATGAGTTGGTGTGTGTGCTGTGGTGTTGTGTGTGCGCGCGCGCGCGTGCATGCATGCATGCGTGCGTGCGAGCGAACGAGCGCGCACGCTTGTGGGTGTGTGTCTACATGTGTGCATGCATGCATACATGTACAAACACACACGCATGCATCCACAGCGAAATAATACGTAAACCATGTAGAGTGTAGATTTCTGGTTAATTATGTTGACATTACCCGCGCTAGGCTAGCCTAACACACAGCCAACGACTGTTCAAATTCCAGCTGCTGTAGTGCTGTTGTTGCGCCACCCTACCAACTCCAGTGCTTCCTATCCTCCTTAGGGCCTACAGCAGAATCAGACTGAGTGAGAGGCATAAGAGTGCAACGTGTACACAGAGTTGGTTTTAGCTGCGTGTATGTAGGCTACTACCAATGCCCTTCATTCCTGCAAGTGAGTGGCGGAGATCATATAATCATTATCTTTGTAGACAATCTCTGCCACCACTTGCTGGTTAGCTAGCGGGGTAAAGCCGAATATGAAAATAAATGAGTGTTCTTTTCAGTGTAAGGCTAGATTTTCTTCCGAGCAGAGAATATAAAGAAGGAACTCTTTCGGTATCTTTCCCAGCAGAGAAAAATAAAGAAACGAGTTTTTCTTTTCTTTATCTTTCCCAGCAGAGAAAATAAAGATACAAGGTTTTCATTATCATTTTCAGCAGAGAAAATAAAGATACAAGTTTTTCATTATCTTTCCCAGCAGAGAAAATAAAGATACAAGTTTTTCAGTATCTCTTCCAGCAGAGAAAAAGAAACATATCTTCCTCTGTCTCTTCTCAGCAGAGGAAATAAAATTAATACACAAGTCTTCCTTTCATTGTCTCTTCAAGCAAAGAACATAAATATACGATTCTTCCTTTCATTATCTCTTTCAAGCAAAGAAAATAGATAAACCAGTCTTCTTTTCACTCTTTTCCTAGAAGAGAAAAACAAATAAACAAATCTTCTTTTCACTACCTCTTCCAGCAGAGAAAAGAGATAAACGAGCCTTCCTTTCACTATCCGTTTTCAGCAGGAAAAGAGATAAACCAGTCTTCTTTTCGTTATCCATTTCCAGAAAAAAAAATAAACCAGTCTTATTTTCGCTATGTCTTTCCAGCAAAAAATAACAACAAACAAAAACCAGTCTTATTTTTGCTATCTCTTCCAGAAGAAAAAAACAAACGAGTCTTCTTTTCACTATCTCTTTCCAGCAAAGAAAACAAATAAACCCAGTCTTATCTTATTTTTCCTATCTCTTTCCAGCAAAGGAAGTGAATAAACAAGTCTTCTTTTCACTATCTCTTTCCAGCAAAGGAAGTGAATAAACAAGTCTTCCTTTCACTATCTCTTTCCAGCAAAGAAAACAAATAAAACCAGTCTTATTTTTGCTATCTCTTTCCAGCAAGAAAATAAATAATCCAGTCTTCTTTTCCCTATTTCTTTCCAGCAAAGAAAATAAACAAACCAGTCTTCTTTTCACTGTCTCTTTCCAGCTAAAAAATCAACCAAACAAAACAACAACAACAAAAAAGTATATTAAAAAATGTCTCATTTTCGCTATCTCTTTCCAGCAGAAAAAAAGGAGTCTTCTTTTCACTATCTCTTTCCAGCAAAGAAAGTGAATAAACGAGTCTTCCTTTCACTATCCCTTTTCAGCAGAGGGAAGAGATAAACGAGTCTTCTTTTTGATCTTGCCAGTATAGTAAGGATAATAAACCAGTCTTATTTTCACTATCTCTTTCCAGCAAAGAAAGTGAATAAACAAGTCTTCCTTTCACTATCCCTTTCCAGCAGAGAGAAGAGAATTAAACGAGTCTTCTTTTCGCTCTTGCCAGTAAAGAAAATAAATGAAGGAGGCTTATTTTCACTATCCCTGCAGACCAAACGAATATTCCTTCCCAGCAGAGCAAACAAATAGAGTCTTCTGTTCGCTAGTATAGACCTATCTCTTCGCCTGACCTCACTGTTCAGTGTACTGCCGATTCTCAGTGCATCCGTCTGGTATGTACTGACATACCGGTGCAGCGGTAGGGCCAGGTCTGTTTACCATTTCTCTCATCACCTGTACAGGGTCTGCCGTAAAGTTCCCGCTGATTGTTTATTTTTAGTGAAGGTATCTCGCTGATTGCTTATTTTGAGTGAGGGCATTAAGTTTCACTTTCAACACCAGTCCGTGATTATTTCACGTAAATCTGTGGTGCAGTGGGCAAAGTTTAACCCCCCCCCCCCCTCCCTACCTTTCATTGATTTAGAAAAACAAAACAAAAACGAAACAAAAAGCCCATTTTTATAACCTCAAAACAAATGTTGACATACATTCGGTTTTCTTGTCTTCTTTTTTCTTTTTTAAAATAATTTTCCTACCCTCACAAAAACAGAGCGTGCGTAAGGACTGATGGTAGTTTTTGACACTTTAAGCCTGTATTTGAACAGTCTGTGCAACTAGACTGAGAGTAAATGAAGTGAGTGAATCTTGATGTGTGGAACTATAATGTACACACACATACACGGACGTACCCCTGTCCCGCGCATGAACTCATACACACACACAGATCATCATCATCATCATCATCATCATCATAATCACCATCATCATCATCATCATCATCATATCTACACTTTAGTTTATGTCTAGAATAAACCCTAATGAATGACACAAGCTTGAAAAAATCAGAAGTGAAGGAAAAATAGACAAACATAAAAGGGTAGAAAGAAATCGAGAAAAAGAAAGAAGGCAAGAGAAAACGAACCACATGGAATTCATTCAGCCCCATCTACCCTATCTTTCTTTACCATTCATGTTTCTGTCAAACGCAACTTAACTAATTCGATGAAACTGCAATAATTTCTTCAGTTTTCCTGCGCCGTACAGCAGACGACAATTAAAATCTGCAAAAAACTGCCAAGTTTGAAGGCGATAATTAAAAACAGCAGAGATCCTGAAAACTCATGCTTTAAGCCCTACTTAAAAAATAAAACAGCAACAAAAAAACAAACAGGAAATACTCATTCCAAAGAGGCAAGAGGTTGCTCGCAGCCACACAAAGAACATCCTGTTGCCACCGTCCACATTTTTTCTTCCATTCCAACTCCCAACCAATACAAAGAATTCCCCTTGGCCTAAGCCTACCTGAGACGGCTGCAGCCAGAGTTCTTTCCCTTGAGCGGGCCCTGCAACTGTCTGCTTTTGAACTTGTTGGTTTTAAACCCGCTAAAACCACACGTTGTTTCCACTGAATATTGTCAACACCATCGAAGCTTACATCCAAATCTGTCGTTGTGATGAACATTCAACTGATGACGGTCAGTGACTCCCCCAATTTCGTCCACATCCTGGGGAGAGCCCGACACAGCAGTGAGAGTGAGGGAGGGAGGGAAATAAAAAGCTGATCCGGGCTGAGTCAGTGAGAATGTGTGGCGGTGAAACGGGGTTGCCTCCACGACACAAGAGCAAGGGGAGGAGGGGAGGGGAGCGGATGGTGGTGGTGGTGGCTGGGGAGGAGTGGTAGATGGATGGATGATGGTCGGATGCAGAGGCAAAAGCATGCAAGGCCGCTACTTCCTCGCCTGTACTGGGGAGGCTTATAGGCCTACTAAGGGCCCGCCCGATTCAGATTATGAATTCAAAACTGCTCTGTTGCTATTCGGTGACCGCTGCTGCTGCTGCTGCTGTTGCTGCTTTAGCTGAGCAAGTCGGGAGAAAAAACGATTAGTTTCTTCCTGCCGGTCACGGCGAAAGAGCACAGCAATTTGCAACTATTTCCCCTTTCCCTCTACTCCCCCCAAGGCTACAAAGCTGTGGCTTGTTTGAAATTTTGATTTCCGCATTTCCAGCGGGAACCTGTTTAGGAATCTCTCTATACATTTCTTTGAAGTAAGATTGTGATTTAAAAACGAACACATAAATAAACAAAACAAACAAATAAACAAAACAGCCATAGCTATACATGTGAACTCTCTCCATGCATATAAGATATTACAACTGGTTAACAGAACGGAAAGCAAACCAACCCACCACTCCAAAAAAAAAAAAGACTCCCCACTAATACACGCACACACACACACACACACACACACACACACACACACACACACACACACACACACACACACACACACACAACAGAGGGAGAGAGAGAGAGAGAGAGGAGGGAGAGAGAAGAGAGAGAGCAAAACAACAAAACGCCACCTCACCCACCATCAGGTAATCAATCACTAACAACAACAACAACAACAAAATAATAAGGCCCTCTCCTTCACTCCTCTGCTGGCCCTAAACGTCCCATTTTCACTAAGCATCACATAATTATCAGTGTGCAGTGCACGAGACCAAGAGTGGTTGTCTGGGTTCTAGACTTTCTACGGAAACAACTCGGAAAAAAACCAAGGCCCATGTGTAACATACATCTAGTGCATGTAAAATGTCTGAGCGTTTGTCGAAGAAGAAGAAGAAGCACATGTAAAAGAATCCACGGCAACCAATAAAGAAAGTTGTTCCCAGCAAAAAAGTCAGAGGACGGGTTCTTTTATAGAAACATCATGTGTAGCATACATCTTGTAGGATTACTTGTAAAAGAATCCACGGCAACCAGTAAGAAAGTTGTTCCCAGCTAAACTCAGAGGTAAGAGAGAGAGAGAGAGAGAGAGAGAGAGAGAAGAGAGAGAAGAGAGAGAGAGAGAGAGAGAGAGAGAGAGAGAGAGAGAGAATCGTTATTTTCCAAGGGTAACAGAATAAGCATTCGCATACTTTTTTTTCATCCGGCCTAGCACTCGCTTTCCCCCAGCCAAGTTAAGCAGCGTCGAGCGTGGTTACCAGTTGGATGGGTGACCGTTTGCGCGCCTTGGCTTCAGTACAGTTCACCCAGCTGTAAATGGGTACCTGCCCTCTTTAGGGTCAGGGAAGGTAAAGCAGTGAGGGAGAGGAGATGGACGCCGCCCTCAATATGCTGGCCCTAGAGAAGTGAGGTCTCTGACGCCTCACTCCCCTACGACCTTCTAGGTTATGGGACTCCTTTACCTCCTTTACCTTGCCCTGATTAGGAACTATCAACAACACAAAGAAAACCCCTACTACAACAGAGAGAGAGAGAGAGAGAGAGAGAGAGAGAGAGAGAGAGAGAGAGAGAGAGGAGTGGGCTCTTTTATAAGAAGCACAAAAGTAAAGTTTCTGCACATAGTAAGTGCAACAGCTCACACCTTTGGGTATTTGCAATACTCTCTCTCACCGAGCCTTGTATGAACTTAAAAAGAAAAAGCAGTCTTCAGGAGGGAACACGCTAGGCCCTATGTGGGCGGAGCCTCGCCAGCATCCCCCTATCAGCCGTTTAAAAGGGTGTTCCCGCGGACATTTGGCGCTTTTTGCAAAAATGATTCTAACTCCACTGGAAACCCCCACCCCCCCCCACCCCCCCCCCA
The DNA here is from genome assembly GCA_028751875.1 of Rapana venosa. Taxonomy (NCBI): domain Eukaryota; kingdom Metazoa; phylum Mollusca; class Gastropoda; order Neogastropoda; family Muricidae; genus Rapana; species Rapana venosa. Next base: position 49,964,058 of record CM054136.1, read on the forward strand.
CACAAACAACAAAAAACCAACAACAAAAACAAACAAAAACAAAACAAAAACAAAACCCCCACACACACAACACAAAAAACCCCAACAACAACAAACAACAAAACAAACAAACAACAAATAAACAAAAACAAAAACCAACGAACCACACACACACACACAGAGGAAACAGACCCTCCACCCCACCTCTCCCAAAACCCAACAAAAAGCAAACAAAAACCCAAAACGCCACCACCACCCCCGAAAAACCCCCAACAAAATAACCACGACCCACCCACCCACCCATGCAACCAACCAAACCAAATGCTAAAACACAGTATACTGACAAGAACCTAGATGCAATTAAAACCTCTCTCTCACAAACATACACACACACGCACGCGCGCGCGCGCATGCTCGCGAAATATCATCTGAGCGCATTGATTTGTTGCTTTACAAGATTCAGCGCTATATAAATTCCATACATTATTATTATTTCTATTATAAAAGCTTGACTTTGACACTTTGTGATGGACACACACACACACACACACACACACTTGCTCGTACAAAATTATTGACTGCACATTGAACACTTGCATTCAGGCAGGTGCTATAAAGAAAATATGAAACTAGGGTAGTCACTGTTATTGTGGATTAGGAATTTAAACGACTACTGGCACAAACACATTTCTATTTCTGTTTGTTTTGCTGTTGGAGCACTGAAAACGGTGTCTTGAATGCTACTTTATTGACATACAGGAAATAATATAGCATGAGAAGAATGGCCAAGATACAGAATGATATGACTCGCCTTGCCTATTAGTTCCTGATAGCAGGACCACCCCAGATCTCTCTGTTCTCCTCTACATTTTAAAAGCAAAATTCTCACAATCCTCTGAAGACCATTCTGGGTTTGAACACTGAGGTTACTGCACCAAGAATTGTAAGCAAAGCTAAGAACACTTTCTCTGTAAGATTTGTAAATCTTATCAGCAAAGAATGAATATAGTTTCATCAGAAAAATACACACGTTGTTGTTTACTTTTATTTTATTATTTTATATTTATTTATTTATTTTATATCACTTTATGTCACGGCAGATTGCGTGAGATTCGGGCTGCTCTCCCCGGGGAGAGCACGTCGCCACAAGAGCACTGCCACCCATTATTTTTTTCTTTTTCCTGTCTGCAACCGTATTTATTTCCCTATCAGAGTGGCTTTTTTCTACAGAACTTTGCCAGGGACAACTCTCTTGTTGCCGTGGGTTCTTTAGCGTGCGCTAAATAATTGTGTGTAACACACAGGACCTCGGTTTATCGTCTCATCCAAAAGACAAAGGGGGTGAGGGGGAAATAAGGGGGGGGTGGGGGGGGGGGGGGGGGGGGGGGGGGGGAGAAAGAAAGACCTAAACTGGACCAAGGGGAACAACTACACTTGAGGGAACAGCTACACGTAAGCTTCCAAATATTTCTCTCTTCCTTCCCTTGCTCCTTTCGCTGATGATAAAGAAAGACGTACAGTTTCTTGCCTCGGCAATCAGTTACTATGTAGAGTCACTGCTGTAAATCAGTCTGTCAGTCAGTCAAACAATCAACCGACGAAAAGGACAAGCACACTAGAGTCAAACTTTGCCTTGTTTAAAAAAACCCACAACAAAACAAGAGCCAAAACAAAAAAGAAAAAATAAGGAAAGCTCATAAGGAAGAAGTGGAGTGGGATAGGGGCCAGAAAGAAGAAGAAGAAGCGAGAAAGAAAGAAAGAGAATGAGAGAGAGAATGTGTGTGTGTGTGTGTGTGTGAGTGAGAGTGAGAGAGAGAGAGAGAGAGAGAGAGAGGAGAGGGAAGAGAGAGAGAGAGAGAGAGAGAGAGAGAGACTTCGTTCTTTCTCTCCTGGTGCTGTGGGCAGCACAAAGCGAGGTAAGCAGGTAAAGGCTGAATCAAATTTTCCCGGTTATGTTTCACAGCATTTATTTCCCTTTGACCAGAAAGTCGTATTTTTGTCTCTATTTTTGTTTTATTTTATTTTATTTTATCATCTGCTCATTATTTGAACTTCAGGTGGTCTTGCCTTGTCTCGCTTTGTTTTTCCTTGCTTTGTATAATGTTTTGTACCATATTATGTCGCAGCAGATTACTCTGCCTGATATTTGAGTTGTTTTTTATTGGGGTGGATGGGGGTCTAGAATGTGTTGCCACAAGAACAGTGTCCCCCACCCCCTCCCCCATACCGTTTCCTGACTGTATATGCAGTTGTTTTTCTGTCCGCTTGTGAAGTCACGTACTGTGCTGTTTCATTATCATTATGCGCTGTTTTGTATCGTGCATCATTTCGTCGAAAACTCAGAAAATATTGTTGTCTGTCATGTGAGCGAAAATGCGTTGCGCTGCCATTAAGCACCTGACAAGTCAGGCCCAGCGCATCCGACTTTGGCGTGGAAGAAAACTGTTATAGTCTAAGTCTTTGTGAAAAACGAAAGTCAGGAGAATGGACATGCAGAAAATAGACAAGAGGTGACAGGAAGAAAAGGAACAAGGCAGAAACAAAAATAGAGGGATAGGAGAGAGGGAATTCCTTGCACAGAATTTCCAGTAGGTGGGGATGCTATTTATACTGACAGGCGCCCCGGTATCCCCACGGAGGAGTGTTGTGTATTATCATGCTCTTGTCTGTCAGCAATGCGTGGTTGGTTTATTGTAGTGTGAAGAGTGGCTGCCAGGGACAGATGAATGTGGTGGAGGTCATGTTGCTGTGTGTCATTGTGTAGTGCTGTAGTCAGTATGATGTGTTCCATGAGACACACACACACACACACACACACACACACACACACACACACACACACACACACCACACACACACACACACACACACACACCACGCACGACGCAGCACCACCACACACACCACCACACACACACACACACACACCACCACACACGCACACACACACGCGCGCGACACGCACGCACGCACGCCCCACAGACATATATCACCACCACATCTTACCACGTCACACACAGACGCAAAAGAACATAGACACACACACAGACACACTCATACACACATCTCACAGATCACACCACACCACACCACACCACACTACACCATCACTGCCCCAGTCATATAAGTCATAAACACAGAGGCAGGGTACAGACAGTATACATGTATCAGCAAGTATCAACAATATCAATTTGTTTCCCGCACAACATGTACCTGATGACACTCTCCACTACCAGTCTGTACAGACCATTCCAGGACATTTAAAACAAGCAATACTTTTTTTCTTCTTTTTTATTTACTTCCATTTAGTATAGTTGAGTTCTTCGCGTCATTTTTGTGGTTAAGTTTTCTTATTTCGCATTTGATGTGAAGTTACTTCAAATAAGTTTTGTGTTTCAAGAAAACGGGAAACGCTCTATACATGTGCTTTGCTTTGCTAATTTGACGGATGCTTTTATGACCACTGTCCTGACAGCTTCATAGTCCATTCATCTCTTTGTACTTCAGGAGTTAGATACTGCTGCATAGTGAATTGTATCTCATGTGGACGCCTTTGCATTTACAGCCTGTTTCCCTTTGTGGTTTCACATCCTTTTTTTTTTTTTTTTTTGGGGGGGGGTGGGGGTGGGGGGTTTGGAGCGGGACAGCCTAGTGGTTACAATATTCCGCTCGTCATCTGACGGCCCGGGATCTAGTCACGACCCCGTTCGAGGAGATTCTTCTGTAGCAACTCCGCTCTTCCTAAAGTCCATCGTATGAGACTATAAACCGAGGCATCGTGTACTGTGCCAACGCTCGCAGAGCATCTTATTGTGCACACACGTTAGAAGTCTGTTCCACCTTTTGGAAGAGTCGGCCATTTATTTCATGCCGGTAGGAACGGATGTCAAGATTTGAAAAAACAAAAAACCTTTTGTTTTAATCATTCTGATTTAGTTCATCTCTATTTGATTTTGATCCTGTTTTCGCTTGAACTATCCATTGGGAGCCGAGGTTTGCTTTGTGCGCCTCAGAGTACCTGTCATACACAAACACACGCAAACATAGGCGCAAACGCACACAAATGCGCACATACACGTTTGTACGCGCGGGCACGCATAATCACACAACTATTTGAAAATTTCATGAATATTTTAAAAATACTATTGGACGGACGCTATAGTGGTTAAAACCGTTCGACTTCATTCCCATGGGTCCATAAAGATTGTGGGTTCGAATCTTGGAGGCGTTTGGTGAAAGGTGGCGACTTTTACGATCTTCACTTAAAATTTTTTTTTTTCACAATTTTTAAATACTTATCAGTGGTTCTCGATCTATTACCTTGTCCTCGGTCTTTTTTGGAGACAATTTTTTCTAACCATTCTCGCATATGTAAAGATGTCAGAGTACTCATATTATTATAAGCTTAGCTTGGTGTACTCATTTCATGTATTGGTACTACGTGGTTTCTGAACAAATAAATTTTGTTTAAACCATAGGCAGCCATATTCTGACCTCAGAGAATTTTCTTTCTCTCAGAGAGCGTAGGTTGTTATGTTAGGAGCTGGTCATAGATGAAGACGATCTCGATTTAACATGTCTAAGAATAACAACATTTCAATGAATGTATTTTATTTTATTTATTTATTTTATTTTTAAATCTTTTATTTCGAGGATAATGGAATAAGCACTCATGTGCTTTTTTCCCCATCCAGTCCCCGTGTGTAAGCAGTTTTGTAAAATTTTCTCATCCGTTCCCACCGGCACACAATGGCCTACTCTTCCGAAAAGTGGAACGGGTTTTAACGTGTGCGCAAGATGTTCTGCGTGCCTTGGCAGCCTGCTCACATCACTTAAGGACATAGCTTGTGGTCGGGACCAGGGCCTCTGTGTACAAACAACATGTTAATAGTACTGTGAAAAGAAAGGCTGCCTACGTTTGTGGTTTTGATGAACGGAAAATGACATACCTGTGTCGGTTCAGAGAAAACAAGAGAAAGAAAAGAAAAGAAAAGAGAAAAAAAAAAAATACAAAGAAAAGAGAAAAGAAATAAAAAAGAGGAAAAGAACTAACAAGGAAAGAGAAGAGGAAAAGAACGAAAAGTGAAAAGAGAAGAGGAAATGAACTAAAAGAGAAAAGAGAAGAGGAAATGAACTAAAAGAGAAAAGAGAAGAGGAAATGAACTAAAAGAGAAAAGAGAAAAATAAATAAAGACAAGAGAAAAAGAAATAAAAAGAAAAGAACAGAGAGAAAGAAAAAGAAAACAGGAAAAGAAAGAGAAAAGAAATAAGAACAAAAGAAAAAGAAAAAAACACACCAAAAAACCTTTCTGGGCCACAGACCATATATATTCGTACTGCGCTGACAATGAATAGATGAACTAGTCAAAAGATACTGTAAAAAATAGAACATCTGGCGCCATATACTCTACCAGCCTTCATAAAAACCCACCCCCTACCCCCCCTCCTCCTCCACCCAAACCCTTCCATACCACACCAACTTTATTCATATTGGTCTAATTCCCATTCCCCTATAACTCCCTCCCCCCATCAATCCCTCTTCCCAACTTCCTCCCTCGTCATAATTAAGCCGTCTTCTTCTTAGTTCTTTTCCCCTCTTCGAATAAACAGGTAAGAGGACACTAATGAGAGAGAGAGAGAGAGAGAGAGAGAGAGGAGAGAGAGAGAGAGAGAGAGAGAGAGAGAGAGAGAGAGAGAGAGAGAGAGAGAGAGAGACAGACAGACAGACAGACAGAGACAGAGACAATGACAAATTCTTTTATTTCGAGGATAATGAATAAGCACACATGTGCTTTTTTACATCCAGTCCCCGCCCGTTAGGGATACATCTTAATAATAATAACCCAATACTTATACAGTCTCGCAATAAAAACAAGGGGAAATAACCCTTTTCAAAACAGCTCCCCCCAACAACCCCTCCCCCCCCCCCAAAGCAGAGAGAGAGAGAGGAGACACAGAGGCAGAGAGAGAGAGAGAGAGAGAGGAGAGGAGAGAGAGAGAGACGAGACGAGAGAGAGAGAGGAGAGAGAGAGAGAAGAGAGAGAGAAGACAGAGACAGAGACAGAAGGCCAGGTCAGGCCAGATTCGTTATTTCGAGTATACTGACGTGCTTCAAAACAAAAACCAAACCAACCAACCAAACAAACGAGAAAAAAACCAACCCAAACAAAAAGAAAAAAGACCCCCCACAAAAACAAACACCACAACAAAAAACCCACAAGTTTGTTACACACAGATCTATCTATCTATCTATCTATCTATCTATCTATCTATCTATCTATCTATCTATCTATCTATCTATCTATCTATCTATCTACCTACCTACCTATCTATCTATCTATCTATCTATCTATCTATCTATCTATCTATCTATCTATCTATCTATCTACACAGACACATATAATATATCGATCGATCTATCATCTCTCTCTCTCTCTCTCTCTCTCTCTCTCTCTATATTTATATATATATATATATATATATATACACACACACACACACACACATAACAGAGGCAGGGAGGGAGGGACAAACAGACAAGACAACACAGACACACGGAAAAAAGAGTAGATGCGCGCTGCGTACGAATGTGGTGCCCAGCTCCCCCCCACCCCCACCTCCCCACCCCACCCCCTTCCCCTCCCTCATATAACACCATTATGATAGATCAGGGTTGAGGGGAGGCACAGACTGGCATATAACCATACATTCCTGAACGGAGCACTGACAAACCCAATCCCCCCCTGTCACGTGTGACGGGGCGGGTTGTCGCCCCTGTTCGTCGCTCTTCTGACATGGTTAATAATTATCGTTGTCGGTTAACTTCGCCAAATCCTTTTGAAGCGGTCTTCTGCCTTTTTTTTGGGGGGGGGGGGGGGGGGGGGGGAGGAGGGAGGGGGGAAGGAGGAGGAGAAGGAGGAGGTGATACAGCTGTTGAGGATACTGTTGAGGTGAGGTGGGGGAGGGGAGGGGAGGGGGGGGTCTAATGAGGGAGGAAGATGCTGGTGGGCGTTAGCACGGTGGAAAGGATTAGGGTTGACTCTTTTGTTTAGAATCCGTTCCAGGAAGTGAATAGAGCGTAACACACACACACACACACACACACACACACACACACACATACACACAAAATGAAAGGTTGATTTGCATACCGCACGTGTACTGGGACCAGCTGGGGTGTACCGGAGTATTTATTTATGACAGTGTTCTGCTCGCAGACACGCGCGCGCCACCGAACATGTCAATGTAAGGACAACCTGAAGACAACAAACTCGTAAATACCGTAGAGCTCTCT
>CM054136.1:49976330-49983830 GCA_028751875.1 Rapana venosa
TCTGTGTGTGTGTTTTGAAGTAAAAAGCTCTTCTTCGCTCGTTTCCATTCATTAAGAATGCTTGGAGGTTGTAGTTTTTTATGTTCCGTTTTTTTTCTGTTCTTTTATATACATCTTTATTTGTTCTTTTCTCCTTCCTTTTCTTCTTTTTTTCTTCTTATAATCGCTCAGTGTTTGAAGGTTTCATGCCTTCCTTCCTTCTGTTCTTCCTTTCATTCTTTCTTTTCGTTTCTATTTTTTTTCTCTTTAAAAATGCTTTGCTCTTTTTCTTTTATCTTCTTCTAGTTTTTGTTATTTTTGCTGTCATTCATTCATTCATTCATTCATTCATTCATTCAAATAGCTATTTCAGTCATTCATTCATTCTCTCTCTCCTTTGTTCTTTTACGGTCCCCCTATCCCTGTTTTTGTTACTGTTGTTGTTATAACCTTCACCCCCACCTCTATTTTTAACAACACATTTCCCCCCAACACCCCTCACCCATCTCCCTTTCCCTCAGCCAAAGACACCCACACTTAGATGAAAGAAAAATTCTGTTTTCCTCCCAGTCTTTGTATTTCATCCCTACAGACACTGCAATAATAATAAGACTGAGCCATAGCTCTATATTCCTCCAAAGAATAAAGGTAAAGGAAGTGTCCCATAACCTATGTGGTCGTAGCGGAGCGAGGCGTCAGAGACCTCAACTTCTCTAGGGGCCAGCATATTGAGGGCGGTGCCCATCTCCTCTCCCTCGCTGCTTTACCTTCTATTCCCTGACCCTAAAGAGGGAAGGTACTCATTTACAGCTGGGTGAACTGGGGGACTGCACTGAAGCCAAGGCGCGCAAACGGTCACCCATCCACGTGGTAACCACGCTCGATGTTGCTTAACATTGGTTTGGGGAAAGCGAGTGCTCTGACTACTGAGCTATCCCGTCCCCAAACTGAGAATTGTGTGTGTGAAAGTAGATTTAAATATTTGTCTGATGGGATGTGATTTCGGTTTTTTGAAAAGTAAAGTCTGGAACTTTTTCTTCGGTGTTCTGCGTTTGGTGTTGTCGGGAAGATAGTTAGAGAGGGCATGGTGGGGGGGGGGGGGGGGGGGGGGGGGGGGGTAGCCACAATCCCTTAAGGAGCGTGACAACCGCTTTGTGAGAAGTGAATGAGGTGAACGAAGTATCATGGTCATAAGTTACACTGCTGTACTGTAACTTCTTCAATGAAGGACATTAAGACTTGGTTACTTTTTTCCCCTTCTCTACTTGACGTCCTTCCAAAGTCTGTGCTTGGGAAGTTTTTACAGCTCCTTGATTGAAGTCGAGGGTTTAAATCTGTGGCAGCAGGGCCTGGTCAGTTAATCAAGGGTGGTTTTTTTTTTTAACGATCTCTGGGATTCACCTAAAAATGCCGACGGAGATAGGTAAAAAAAAGGTAAAGGAGTCCCATAACCTATAAGGTCGTAGGGGAGCGAGGCGTCAGAGACCTCACTTCTCTAGGGCCAGCATATTGAGGGCGGCGCCCATCTCCTCTCCCTCGCTGCTTTACCTTCCCTGACCCTAAAGAGGGCAGGTACCCATTTACAGCTGGGTGAACTGGGGGAACTGTACTGAAGACAAGGCGCGCAAACGGTCACCCATCCAACTGGTAACCACGCTCGACGCTGCTTAACTTGGCTAGGGAAAAGCGAGTGCTCCGACCACTGAGCTATCCCGTCCCCTTCCGACGGAGATAACCCTGCAAAACCAAGCTGTACAGCCCACGAGAGAAGCTAGAAAGGACTTGCCACTATTTCTCCCAAACACATCTGACAGTGGAAAAAACCACAACCCAGCGAACGAGAGAAGAAGAAGACCTAAACATGCAAACATAGAAGTGACCTTTTCTCCTTCATGTATAAACATAGGCACACCGAAGATTAAGGTCTGCATGCTAAAGGTCCTGTAGTTGACGTCAACGTCCTGTGAGGCTCTGGAAACAGAAAATGACTCAGCATGCACCCTGTATCTGGAGAGGGATGGGCTCCACCAGGTTCAACTTGCCCAAGAGACAACGGCCTGAAAAAAGTAATTCAGTGCAAGTGCCCCAAACGATTTCTCAGTGACTTAAGAGAGAAGAGAGAGAAGTTGAAGAATGATAAGCTTGAACCTTTTTGTGTGTGTCTGGTTTTGTGTTGTGTTGTGTTGTGTTGTGTGGGCACGGCAAAGCTGACAGACAGAAGCGGTGGCAGTGATTCATTGACACAACAGAAGGGGAAAACTGCAACCTTGCATTTTAGCGAAATTTAACAGGAAGCCAGTGACGGCTGTTTAACAAAGGAATGAAATGCTTTTTTTGGTGTGGTTTTAATCGTTCTTTTTTTTCCCTCTTGGATAGTATTTCTTTTAAGGTTTCATCCTTGTATGTTTCTTTCTCTGATGAATTTTTATACCAATCACTGCTTGCTGTCTTTTTCTCTTTCTGTCTTTCCTCTTTCTTTTTTGTTTTGGTTCCTGTCTTTCTTTACAGTTTTATAATACATCTTTATATTATTCTTACTTTCCTTTCTTCTTTCGTTTATTTCTATCATCAGTTTTTATGTTGTCTATTCTTTCCAATCTTCTTTCAGTTTTTGTTTTGTTTTGGATAAATAACCATCCTTTTCTTCCTTTGTCCTTCATTTATGTTTGCTTCTTCTCCTTCTTCTTCTTCTTCTTTCTTCTTCTTCTTCTTCTTCTCTCCTCCTCCTCCTCCTTCTTCTCCTTCTTCTTCTCCTTCTTCTCCTCCTCCTTTCTTCTTCTCCTCCTCTTCTTCTCCTCCTCCTTCTCCTCCTTCTTCTCTTCTCCTCCTCCTTCTTCTCCTCTCTTCTTCATCATCTTCTTGGAAACGTTCACCTCCTTCCTTATATTTCTGTGCAGTTTCCTTACACTTTGTTGTTGTTGGTGGTGGTAGTGGTGGTGAAGGTGTTACGGTGTTTACGTTATTTTACCGAAAACCCACTCTCTATACTCATTTTGACGTTGTCTTCATTCTCGTGTTTCTCCTCAGCTTCCACATTCATGCCTGTGGCCCATCTTTCTCGCTGATTGCACCTGTCCCAAGCCTCAGTGGTGTTACAGGTGGCCCCCGTGTCAGGCTATTTGTCAGGGACAGCCGACAGCAAGAAACAGTGCACCAGGCTGTTGTTTCCTCTTTCCCTCACAACCCCTCAGTCCTCTGTGTCTTGTGCTGGTTCGCCTCATTCTTGGCTGTGTGCTGTTCTGTGCTGTTGCTGTGCTGCGCTATGCTGTGCCGTGCTGTGCTGTGTTGTGTTGTGCTGTGCTGTCTGCATTTTTTTTCTTCGTGGTGTGTTGTGCTGTGATGTACTGTATTGTACTGTATTGTTTTTCCATTGTGTTGTACTGTATTGTATTGTATTGTACTGTATTGTATTGTTTTTCTTTGTGTTGTACTGTATTGTATTGTACTGTGTTGCATTGTTATGTGTTATGATATACTGTATTTCAGGGTGCTGTACTGTATCGTATTATTGTACTGGACTGTATCGAACAGTACTGCATTGTACTGTGTTGCATTATATTGTACTGTACTGTATTGAATTTTAATGTACTGTATTGCATTGTATTATATTGTACTGTATTTTACTGCAACACACACACGCACATACACACACACACACTCTCTCTCTCTCTGTATTACATTGTACTGTACTGCATTGTATTTTACTGTACTGTATTGCATTGTATTATATTGTACTGTATTGTATTGTGCTGTACCGTAATTTACTGGTGTCTTTTAATTTGAATTTCGTGAACGTTTTAGTCATCCTAAAGAGTGTTAATCGTGTGCGTAACATTTCACACACAGGACACGTCGTTTGTCAAGAAATTCAGTCAGAGAATGTTTGACCAACTTCAAAAAGACAGTGCACGGGTCAAACCTTCGATACATGCTGGGCATCTTCGTATTTCCGTATGTATGGCCTTTGTGGTCGGCAGGGGTATAAACACCATCAATTGAAATGGCATGCTGCAGTACAAAGGGCTGTTTCAGACAGTGAGTGACCTCTTCATCCAGAATGTTGCCACATGCCAGAACCACTCCACATGCACAACATCTGCCCTGCCCTGTTCTGGTTTCAGATTAGAATCGAAGACAGAACAAAAATAGATTGCTCAGGGCAAAACACACACACACACACACACACACACACCACACACACACACACACACACACACACACACACACACACACACACACACACACACACACACACACACACACACACACACACACACACACACACACACACTGACAAGCAAAACCTCATGAAGTGCTGGTGCAAAGTTAAAAAAAGGTAACGGTGTCCCGTAACCTATGTGGTCGTAGGGGAGCGAGGCATCAGAGACCTCACTTCTCTAGGGCCAGCATATTGAGGGCGGAGCCCATCTCCTCTTCCTCGCTGCTTTACCTTCCCTGACCCTAAAGAGGGCAGGTACCCATTTACAGCTGTGTGAACTGGGGGACTTTACTGAAGCCAAGGCGCACAAACGGTCACCCATCCAACTGGTAACCACGCTCGACGCTGCTTAACTTGGCTGGGGGGAAGCGAGTGCTCTGACCATTGAACTAAGTTACTTCCCGTAAGAACCCTCCCGTCAAACTTTCTGAACGCTTTTTTGTTTGTGCGCTCTGTGTGCAGGAGTTAGTCTGCTTACACATGCAGAAAAAACACATAATTATTGCCTTTAAGAAAACGATGTCCACACATTATATTTGAAATAGTTTCAATCTTGATGTTATTGTCATGTACAGGGTAGCTACTTCGTAGGAAAGTAAAGGTCAAAATGGAAATGACAAAGGTAGGTATTCATTAGAAACGTTACGGTAAAAATCTATCGATGAGTTGTTCATTCTCTCCGCGCCGCCTGATCGACCTTCTTCAGGACAAACCTATGGGGCAGATATCACATAAACTGAACATATGTATAGGATGTAAGAAAACGAATGAAGTACTAAAGCGTGTGTGTGTGTGTGTGTGTGTGTGTGTGTGTGTGTGTGTGTGTGTGTGTGCGCGTGTGCGCGTGTGTTGTATGGTGTGTGTATGTGTGTGTGTGTGTGTGTATGTGTGTGTGTGTGTGTGTGTGTACATAAATGTACGTCTTTTTGCACGAATGAGCCTTTCTCTCTTATCACTCATTGTTACCTTTTCCTGTCATACTATCGTTGTTTATTTATTTCATTAAGCCCATTTTTGGCTTCTCTCAAGTAAGTTAAAGCACCCTACAAGTTTCCATTTCCAATACCATTCTATTCCATGACATTATGCATTGCATTCATGTCTTGAGTACACAAAGTAAGCATAAACAACATCCGCTCATGCATATATTATGATACTGTATATATTTCTTTTAAAAAAGCAAAAGCATCTTAGCATACTGCACACACACACAAAAAGAAGCCACCCTTGCAAGGTGTACTCCCGGGGTAAAACATAAACAACCACCGCACCCACGCAGGCGAGGGTGTTTTCTGAACGTGTGAGAAGAGACGCGGTGCAGGGCCACTAAATGCGGGTGGTCTGACGGCTGCCTGGAAGAAAAGGTGTCGCTCAGAAGTAGAGTGTGAACCCGGAGTCAAACCCATTCAAAACCCCTCACACCAGAAACCTCCCCCCATCCCCCCCCCTCTCATCCCACCCCACATCCCCCCACACCCACGCTATTAACCATCCTCATAGACACATACATCCTCCCATCCTCTCTCCTCCCTTCCCCCACCACCCTCCTTCTTTACATTTAGAAGACCTGCGGAGCCCCTGCGTCTATTGTACAGCACGAAACACAAATATGTATCGAAAAAATGGGGGAGGGCTGTAATTATGGTGTGTGGGGTGGGTGGGGGTGGGGTGGGGGGGTGGGGGGGGGGAGGTTGAAGAGAGGTAGATGGAAGGGGAGAGTTGGTTAAGCGAGATAAGCCCAAGATGTGGTGGGGGAGGAGAGGACGGATGGGGTGGGGGGAGGGGTGGGTAAAATAGGAATAAAGGTGGGAGTGTGGGGGGCCGGGTGGGGGTTGGGGTGGGGGCGGTTAGGTGGGGGCGGGCAAAGGGTGTTGAGAAGGTAGTAAGAAATTGTGGAGGGAGTAGGGTAGTGTAGGGTGGGGTTTACGGTGGGTAGGTAGGAAGTAGGGTAGGGTAGGGTAAGGTAAGTAGTGCAGTGTAGTGGTAGGGTAGGGTAGGGTAGGGTAGGGTATAAGTAGGGTAAGTTTTGTGTAGGGTAGGTAGTGTAGGGTAGGGTAAGTAGTTTAGTGTAGGCTAGGGTAGGGTAGAGGTAGGGTAGGAGTGGGTAGTGTAGGGTAGGGTAGGGTAAGTAGGTAGTGTAGGGTTAGGGTAGGGTAGGGTAGGGTAAGTAGGGTAGTGTAGGGTAGGGTAGGGTAGGGTGGTAGGGTAAAGTAGGGTAGTGTAGTGTAGGGTAGGGTAAGTAGTGTAGTGTAGGGTAGGGTAGGGTAGGTAGGGGCTAGGGTAAAGTAGGGTAGTGTGTGTAGGGTTAGGGTAAGTAGTGTAGTGGTAGGTTAGGGTTAGGGTAGGTGGGTAGGCTAGGGTAAAGAGGAAGTGTAGTGTAGGGTAGGCTAAGGGTAAGTAGGGAGGTGTAGTGTAGGGTAGGGTAGGCTAGGGTTGAAAGTAGGGTATAGTGGTAGTATAGTTAAGTTAGGGTATGGTATGTAGTGTAGGTAGGGTAGTTAAAGTAGGGTAGTGTAGTGTAGTGTAGGGTAGGGTAAGTAGGTGTGAGTGTAGGGTAGGGTAGGGTAGGGTAGGTAGGGTAAAGTAGGGTAGTTGTAGTGTAGGGTAGGTAAGTAGTGTAGTTGTAGGGTAGGGTATTGGGTAATGGTAGGGTTAAGAGTGTAGTGTAGGGTAGGCTAGGTAAGTAGGGTAGTGTAGTGTTAGGGTAAGTTAGGGTAGGCTAGGGTAAAGTAGGGTAGTGTATTTAGTAGGGTTTAGGGTAGGTAGTGTAGTGTAGGGTAGGGTAAAGTAGGTAGTGTAGTGTAGGGTAGGTTAAAGTAGGGTATGTAGTTATGGCTAGGGTAAAGTAGGGTAGTGTATTGTAGTGTAGTGTAGGTGTAGGGCTAGGGTAAAGTAGGGTAGTGTAGTGTAGGGTAGGGTAAGTAGGGTAGTGTAGTATAGGGTAGGGTAAGTTAGTGTAGTGGTAGGGTAGGGAAAAGGGGTATGTAGTGTAGGGTAGGGTAGGGTAAGTAGTGGGTAGTGTAGTGTAGGTAGGGTAAAGTAGGGTAGTGTAGTTAGGGTAGGGTAAGTAGTAGGTAGTTTTAGTAAGTAAGGGTAGGGTAAAGTAGGGTAGTGTAGTTTAGGCTGGTAGTGGTAAAGTAGGGTAGTGTAGTATAGGGTAGGGTAGTAGTTGTAATGTAGTGTAGGTAGGGTATAGGTAGGGTAAGTGTAGTGTAGTGTAGGGTAGGGTAAAGTAGGGTAGTGTAGTATAGGGTTTGGTAGGGTAATTTATGTATTTGTAGTGTAGGGTTTAGGTAGGGTAA
>CM054136.1:49988830-49993830 GCA_028751875.1 Rapana venosa
TTGGCTTCATTACAGTCTCCCAGATCACCCGGCTGTAAATGGGTACCTTCCCTCTTTAGGGACAGGGAAGGTAAAGCAGCGAGGGAGAGAGGAGATGGGCGCCGCCCTCAATATTCAAAGAGAGCTGTCCCTGGCAAAATTCTTAGAAAAAAGCCACTCTGATAGGGAAACAAATACAGTTGCAGACATGAAAAAGAAAAAAAAATGGGTGGCGCTGACTTGTGGCGACGCCTCTCCCGCTCTCCCGGTGAGGGGAAGCCCCGAATTTCACGGAGAGACTAGCATGCGCGTGACTTAGGAGGTATGAAATGAAACATGAGCGTTTGATTTGTTGCTTTACAAGATTCAGCGCTATATAAATTCCTTACATTATTATTATTATTATTATTAATATTCTGGCCCTAGGAGAAACCAGTCACGGGGCATCAGATGGACCCCCTTCTCAACGCTTGAAGACCTAGATTTTGCCGACGATCTGGCACTGCTCTCACATACCCACTATCACATTCAAGAGAAGACATCCCGTCTCAGCACTTTCGCACAGCAAGTAGGTCTGAAAATCAGTCAGAAGAAGACAGAGGTGATGACACTGAACGTTCAGAACCCCTCACCGGTCACAGTGAATGGAGAAGATTTACCAACAACTGAAGAGTTCACGTACCTCGGGAGCACTGTTAGGCATGACGGCGGAGCAGGCAAGCGACATCAAGAACCGGATTAGCAAAGCAAGAAATGCTTATAGAAATCTGAACAATGTGTGGAAATCGTCCCAATATAGCACCAGAACCAAACTAAGACTATACCAGAGCTGTGTACTTTCCACCCTTTTGTACGGCTCGGAGTGCTGGAGGATGACTGAGAGTGACCTCGACAAACTATCCACATTCCACACGAAGAATCTCAGAAGAATCTTGCGCATCTTCTGGCCTGAGACCATCTCCAACCAAGAACTTTTTGCCCGTTGCAACCAAGAAAGCATGGACAACATCATCATGCATAGGCATGGGGATGGATAGGGCATATCTGCCGTCGGGAACAGGGAAACATCGCCCGAACAGCCCTCCACTGGACACCAGAGGGAAAACGCAAACGAGGACGACCCAAGAACACTTGGCGTCGGACTGTCGAAACAGAGCTGAAGACCTTCCAACATACCTGGGGAACCATTCAGAAGCTGGCCCAGAACAGACAGGAGTGGAGAACATTTGTTGCTGCCCTACGTGCCAATAAGGCACAAAGGCATTGATGATGATGAGGAGGAGAAACAGCGGTCTCTGACACCTCGCTCTCCAATGACCGCTTAGGTTATGGGAACACCTTTACCTTTTACCTCTATATCTGTTTGACTGCTGCCTTTCTGTCTCTCTGCGCATGTGCGTGCTCTCTCTCTCTCACACGGGGACTGAATGTAAAAAAGTCACATGAATGCTTATTCCATTATCCTCGATATAAAAGAATAAAACAAACACTAAAAATCTCTGGTGTGTGTGCGATGTAGTCTGACTGCCTGCTCGGCTGCCTGAGTGTCTGCGTTCGCTACTTTTTAGAAATTTACGATTGTACTAACATGATGGCTTCTGGTTACAACTTTCTGTCAGTATGAGAGAGCAGACGGCCATTAGTTTCATCCATGGCTGATGATTGATTTTTAATCCATCACTTGTTCACGATCAATGATCTGCAACAATAGTCATGGTATGGGCAGGAAGAGACACTGACCTTCCAGAGAGAGAGAGCAGGAGGAGGGAGGGAGAGGGGGAAGAGAGAGAGAGAGAGAGAGAGAGAGAGGAGAGAGAGAGAGAGAGAGAGAGAGAGAGAGAGAGAGAGACAGACAGACAGACAGACAGACAGAACAGCATGACAGCAGAACAGAGACAAAAAAGGCAAACCATTCCCTAAACATTTTCAGCTCCCTCCCCCCTCCCCCTGCACCCCCACCCTCCCCCACCCTATTCTCCTCATCTCCTCTCCCACTCTCCCGTCCCGTACCCCCTTTTATCCCACTCTACTATCACCTACTTCCTGCCACTTTGATTTTTCCCCCTCACTGCACAGTCTTTCCTTGCCCACACCTCCCCTCCCCTCCCACCTATCATCGGCCACTCACCATCAAAACTGGATGGCCATCAAGTGATGAAAACCGTATGGCCACTGTCCGGCCGTGTGGGCCAACACTTAGGCTGCCAACCATAAAGGCTGTCTTGGTCCGCTGGGTCCATTCTTCGCGACCACCCTGCAGTTTTAATGTTGTAGTTTAGTAAAAAAAGGTAAAGGTAAAGGTTGTTCCCATAACCGATGTGGTCGTAGGGGAGTGAGGCATCAGAGACTTCAACTTCTCAAGGGGCCCAGCATATTGAGGGCGGCGCCCATCTCCTCTCCCTCGCTGCTTTACCTTCCTGACCCTAAAGAGGGAAGGTACCCATTAACAGCTGGGTGAACTGGGGGACTGTGCAGAAACCATGGCGCGCAAATGGTCACCCATCCAAGTGGTAACCAAGCTCGATGCTGCTTAACATTGGCTGGGGGAAAGCGAGTGCTCTGACCACTGAGCTATCCCGTCCCTGTGGAGTTCCAATCTTGTAACCAGTTCGTTGCCTAAAGAGCGTCAGCTGAGGAAGCCTAGGCAAGGTGAAAGTGCTCCTGATCCTGGCAAAGTTTATGAAAATTATAATATATGAAATTGCATTAAGAAGCAAAAGTGATTTGGGGGCGTTCGTTGAAATTGTTTATTATATCGCAAGGTTGATATCTTCTGCCTTTATTGTCTCAGTCGTGTATGTGTGTGTGTGTGTGTGTGTGTGTGTGTGTGTGTGTGTGTGTGTGTGTGTGTGTGTGTTGCTCTGTGTGCCTTTGTGTGTGTATAGTTATGTATGCATGCATGTATGCATATACGCAAAGCATGCATGCATGTTTTATTTATTTATTTTATTCTTTTATATCGAGGATAATGGAATAAGCACTTTTGTGCTTTTTTACATCCAGGCCCCGTGTGTATGCGATTTTGTCAGTTATGTCATCTGTTCCCACCGGCACACAATGGCCTACTCTTACGAAAAGCGGAACAGGATTTAACGTGTACGCAAGATGTTCTGCGTGCGTTCGCACACGGGACCTCGGTTTATAGTCTCATCCGAAGGATGTATGTATGCATGTATGTATGTTTGTATGTCTGTATGTATGTATGTGATAATAATTATCATAATGTATGGAATTTATATAGCGCTGAATCTTGCAAAAGGAACCAACACAAAGCGCTTAGTGTGTGTTCTTTAAACAGGCAGGTAACGTGTTTGAATATTTTCTACTTTGGACTTTCCTAGCTTTACGCCTCTTTCTACATTCTCTCCAATCCCCCCCCCCCCCCCCCCCCCCCTTCTTCCCCGGCTCTTCCAAAGGCAAATGCTGTGCTCATGGGTGGTAGCAGTCTTTTCAGAAACTGATCCTGCTCTTTTTCAGCACCGTTTGACAGCTCCTTCCAGGCACTTTTTAGCCACTTGCATTGATGTTCCATGAAGTGTAAGATTTCGCAAAAATTGCTCTCTCTCTGTGTTTCCGTCGGTCTGTGTTTCTCTCTGTCTTTATGTCTCTGTTTGTCTCTCTCTGTATCATGTCCCCCTCTTTCTAGCCTATCTCTTCTGTCTAGTCTGTTTTGCATTGTTTCTGTCTATCTGTCTGCCTGTTGTCTTCTCGTCTGTCTGTCTCTGTCTGTGCCTGTCTGTTCTGTCCCTGTCTGTCTGTCTCTGTCTCTTCTCTGTCTCTCTCTATGTCTCTCTCTTCTCTGTCTCTGCCTTTCCCCCTCTCATCCAGCCCCTCTCTCTTCTCTCCCCTTCTCTCTCTCTCTCTCTCCTCTCTCTCTCTCTCTCTCTCTCTCTCTCTCTCTCCTCTCTCTCTCTCTCTCTCTCTCTCTCTTCATACACAAAAGTCTCAGTCAATTGCTCTTACCCTTCATTAACAAAGCAATGTGAAATAGAGTGAAGGCCAGCTGCCTGTCCTATGCAGGGCCTTTGGCGCTGTCATACACACTCACACAGTAGGCCAGACCCCAGTTTCCATACATTGCATGCTGTTTATGGACCAGACAGACTTGAAACGAGGAGGCTCTGTGGGCCGCAGAATCCCATATTCCTTGCCTTGTCAGAGAGATACACTCTTGAAACGCAGTTTAGGGGTGGGGGTGGTGGGGATGGGGGTGGGGGGAGGTCGGGATAGCCTAGCGGTTAGAACTTTGTCTAGTCAAGTCAAGTCAAGTCAAAAACACTTTAATCATCCCATGAAGGGCAATTACAACTCTGACAGGCACATTGATATGTATTATCATCTCGAAAGACACAAGAAAACTACATTTCAAATTGGTATGAACATTCCAAGATAACTTAAAAAAAAAAAAAGGTATCACACACAGAGACATACACACAAACACGCGCGCGCGCGCGCACGCACACACACACACACGCATACACACACATACACACACACACACACACTACACACACGCACACACACACACACATACCTACTCACACTTGCCCAGGTTCGAATCACCATGCCCCTATGATCTTATGGGATTTAAACCCGCTACCTTCCAGTCGTAACCCAAAGGCACTAACCTTGCTCCATGGGGCTGTTTCTTTTTTCTTTTTTTTTTTAACCCACCCTGCATCTTTCTCCTAATTGTTATTCTTCTTTAGGGGATAGTGAAAAGGGATAATGGTTATTATTGGTCGAGATATAGGGAAAGTACACAAAGAGGAAGAATTGCGAAGAAGAAGAATTGCGAAGAAAAAGAATTGCGAAGAAGAAGAAGAAGAAATATTTTTTCTTTACATTCCTTTTTTCCCCCAAAAAAGTCTTTCTGTTTTTTCATCTGCAGCTACTTTATTTTTAGATAAAGAAAAATAAAAATAAAGTACGTACAAGCAAATGACTTTAACAACACTTGTTTGCTATTAAAATTTTTTTTTCCATGTTTACTAAATTTCTTTACAATCTTAGTGGGGGGG
>CM054136.1:49998830-50033830 GCA_028751875.1 Rapana venosa
TCTTTCTCTCTCTCCCTCTCCTCTCTCCCTCTCTCATGTTTCAGCACACAATCAGTGAACGTATGTAGACAAATGCACACACAAACACACACACGCACGCACGCACGCATAAACACACACACACACACACACACACACACACACACACACACACACACACACACACACACACACACACACACACACACACACACATGTTAACAGAAAAGACAAAAGACAAAAAGAAAAGAAAACGATAACAGAGACTGTCAATGACTCACACAGACAGACAGACTGACTGACTGACAGACAGACAGAAAGACAGACAGAAAAAGAGACAGGTGCAGAACAAGATAAAACCCAGCAATGAATCTTAGCCTACAAATTTTCAGCACCTACTCCCCCCCCCCCCCCCCCCCCCCCCCCCCCCCCCCCCCCCCCCCCCTACCACCCCACCGCCACCCCTCAAACCATCTCTTACCTTCCGCCACTTGGAATGTTTTCCTCATCCCAGAACACACTTTATTGTCCACATCTATCATCATCTACTCACCATAAAAATGGATGGCCATAAACCGGTGGAAACCATAAACATTTTTATAGGCACTATCGGACTCTGTGGTCAATGCATGCTAGGTTGCAAACAAGCAAAGCATCTTGTTTGCTCTGTCTAGTTGAAGCCCAATTTCCGAAACAGCAGCTGCCTCCTCTGCTGTTTTGGAGGTCATCGTCGAACACGACGGACAAACATACATACAGTTCAAGCCTGTGTGGCCATCAGCTTCTCCTTGCAAAGTGGGACCCTAGTTCACAGTTTTGGGTATTGGGAGATCCGAGGGAGGGTGGATGGTTGCTTTTTTTGTCTGTATTGGCATCATCCCTGGAAAGCTCCAATGACGTGTTTTTCAGTCTGTAAGCGTCTGTCTTGGAGGCTGGAAGCAGCTCATGTGCATTATCATGATGAAGCAGCATTTTCAGGGAGAGAATCACAGCTGTCGTCAAACATTGTACAGCATGCTTCTTCTGTGGAAGCGCACAGCAAGACTATAAATAATGTATTGGTACAGGCTACACACACACACACACACACACACACACACACACACACACACACACACACACACACACCACACACACACACACACACACACACACACACCAGCCGCGCGCGCGCGCGCGCGCGCGCGCACACGCAGAGAGAGAGAAGAGAGAGAGAGAGAGAGAGAGAGATGCTAATTGTGAAAAACTAATAAACACAACAGATCAAGCTCTGTTGCAATCAGCACAGTCCCCCAGTTCACCCAGCTGTGAAGGGTACCTGGTCTCTTTAGGGACAGGAAATGTAAAGCAGCGAGGGAGAGGAGATGGGCACCGCCCTCAGTATGCTGGCCCTAGAGAAGCTAAGGTCTCTGACATCTCGCTCTCCAACGACCGCATAGGTTATGGGAACACTTTTACTTTTGCACCATGCTAGCGTGGCCTTCTGTTAATGATATTTAATCAGCTGAATGATGTATCATAACAGGCGTCTCTAATATTTTTTCTAGCTTCCCTCCCGTCTACCATACCTGTACCGAACCCAAAGAAAAAAGCTATTAAAATGTGGAAAAAAAAGTTACGGTAACCACACACAGTAAGGCCTTGTCTATGGACAAGCTAGCAAGATACAGCCTGTCATATGCAGAACGGATTTTTCACATCCTTCCATCCGTGAAACTATGTGAGTGAGACTAGTAGCAGCATAATGACTGTTAAGCCATGTGAGACTCTCAGACATAAAAGCGCTATGGCTTGTGATGACTATTTATTTTCCACTGCGCTTTTGTCCAGTGAGGCACAGAGTGAGAAACAAACAGCATGGCGCGAAGAGGCTGTATGCCAACAAAGAAAAGAAAAAAGGAAAAGGGTGACAATGTCAGCTTGAAAAAGAGAAAATCATGTCAAATGTGGATCTTCACAGGATACATAAAATCGGCCTTGTATCCATCTGTGGGGCGGAGTGTTTAGCCACTCCTGTTGAACAGTGAAAGGCAGTGTAGAGGCAATAATAATAATAATAATAATAATAATAATAATAATAATGATGATGGTGATGATAATTATTAATAATAGTAATAATAATAATAATAATAATAAATGGAATTTATATAGCGCTATATCTTGCAGAGACAAATCCAAGCGCTTGCACTCAACTCATTCTTACACAGTCATACAACCAGTAACAATTCATAGTTCCAACAAGTCCACATGTGCACGCACGCACGCACGCACACACACACATAGGTCACACACCCTGACAGGGCGATAGAATCTCGGCTGTTGAAGGCAGGAAAAGCTATTAGATGTAGCAGAAGAGGAAAATCTAAGGTTTGAAATAAATATGTCTTGAGACTGGATTTTATAGTGCAATTGCTATACTTGGTAAAGAAACACGTCAAAGAAAAAGAGAAAGAAGAGGCTAAGATACTAAAACAACACCCTGTCAGTGGGTTAGCACGAGCATGATTTTGTTTGTGTGTGTGTGTGTGTGTGTGGTGTGTGTGTGTGTGTTGTTGTTTTATTTTCGCTTTTACAGAACAGTGGAGACTGGTAGCTGTGAAGGGCAGGAGCTGGAAGGATGTCAGAAGTTTTGTCATTGCATTTTCTCTTGTGGACTATTTTGTCATCGAAATCAGAAGTTACACAATAGTACACATCATCATCATCACCGTCATTACCGTCATCGTCATCGTCACCGTCACCGTCGTCGTCATTATCATCATCGTCATCATCGTCGTCGTCATCATCACCATCACCATCATCGTCGTCGTCGTCATCGTCGTCGTCGTCGTCATCATCATCATCATCATCATCATCATCATCAGCAGCAGCATCAGCAGCAGCAGCAGCAGCAGCAGCAGCAGCAGCAGCAGCAGCAGCAGCAGCAGCAGCAGCAGCAGCAGCAGCAGCAATAGATGCTTATGATGTACCTGCTTCAAATATGTCGATGGTTACAAATAGGCCAGAAAGACAACAAAGAAAACAGTAGCTTGGATGAAAGCGAGAAATGAGAAAGAAAAAAAAAAAGTTGTGTGTGTGTGTGTGTGTGTGTGTGTGTGTGTGTGTGTATGTGTGTGTGTGTGTGTGTGTGTGTGTGTGTGTGTGTTTGTGATACTATGCTGTATCCATCTTCACAACTGAGCTAGAGCAAAATGAACGTAGCATGCATGTGTCTTTCTCTAAGCACGGTGATATCTCGTTGAAAGACACATTTCAACAACATGAAACTGATAACCATTCAGAGATCAAACTCCCCACACCTCATCTTCTCTGACTTTTCTCTATTCTAAACCCTTCACACGCAAATTGCACACTGCTTAAGATTTAGGAGGAGGGGTGAAAAGAGACATAGGATATAGTTCCACACAGCCAAGGTGAGGCAACAGACCCATTCTATTCAGGTGCAGAGACAGTCAGTCTGCCAAACACCGCTGTCTGG
Organism: Rapana venosa; assembly: GCA_028751875.1. Lineage (NCBI taxonomy): Eukaryota > Metazoa > Mollusca > Gastropoda > Neogastropoda > Muricidae > Rapana > Rapana venosa. The sequence continues at coordinate 50,002,288 of CM054136.1, forward strand.
TTCTTGGCCACAAAGAGGAAGGAAGGAAGGAAGGAAGGAAGGCAGGCAGGAGAGGGGAGGAAAAGCCCCTCCCTCTTTGACAAACTTCAGCCCACCTGAAGAGTCTTTCTGCTGACACCTCCATCTAATGAGTCTCCTCCCTCCCTCCTGTCCCTCACCTCCTTCCCTATCTCCCGGATCTCTTGTTGGTCCTTGCCCTGATGCTCCCAGTCCTTCCTCCTCTGTCGCCCTCATGACACACCCCTGTTTCTGTCGGCCCAAAGCTGTTCTGTTCCCTCTTTAACAACGCTGGTCTGTGGATACAAACTACGCAACACAAGGATTCAAAGTGGCAAAATATTAGCTTACTAAAAGGAGGGATTACACTGGCATGGTGGTAGTCTTTTTAGCTGCTTGCTGACCCGATGAATGAGATCACGTGAAAAAAAAGTTGGGGAGTGGGGGTAGGGGGTGGGGAAGGGAAGGTGATTGAACTTCGGAGGTGAAGGTTTCTCTGCTGTTGAATGAGTTCAGGAGTTGTAGATCCTGATACACCACTAGCAGCATAAAGAGGAGCAGAAGTAGGAGGTGTGATGGTAAAGCCACAATAGCAGCGGACTAATGGAAGTGGAAGACTAGTAGCAGCAGCAAGAGTCGAAATAGTAGGAGGAATGACAGATGCAGTAGCAGTAATACAAGAAGTGTAGCAGTAGAGATAGTCATCACTTTGCAAGGGATGGCTTGATTGTCTCGCGTGGCTTGTTTCTGTTTTTATCTAATGTACCACTCAAAGTTTCTTAGTAACTGAGATGTAAAGAATTATTGAGTCTTGCGTCTTAAAGTATCAGTGCCACAAGCTGCAGCGTAGAAGCAGTACACTACCAGCAATAGCAGCAGGAGTTTAGTGCCCCTGATTGTTTACCTGGAAGTTTGTGTGGTCATTTCCATCTGGTGACCAGTACTAGTACCAGTACCAGCACTAGTGTACACACACACAACACACACACACACACACACACATACACACACACACATACACACACATCACACACACATACACACCACACACACATAACACATACATACACACACATAGACACACATACTTATCCAGATATGCTTTTAGCTGGAAGGATAGAAGGAAGATAGTGAAATTTTTATAGTATTTACTTTAACTGTGTTTTTAAACTTCTGGTTGAAGGTCAGACTACAGACTGAGAAGGAGAAGGGGTGGAAGGGAGAAGGGATGGGAGGGAGCGGGGGTGGGAGAGAGAAGGGGTGGGAGGGAGAAGGGATGGGAGAGAGAGAGGGAGCTCTGTGTGAAAAAAGACAGGAAAGGCGGGAAGAGTGAGATATAAGGAGAAAAACAGATGGATACAAAAGTAGATAAAAAAGTGGAGGGTAGGAAGGGCAGATGGGGGGGGGGGGGCACTTTTTATTTGCAAGTTGAATGGTTATGTGTGTGTGGATAGACAAGGGGTTTTCCTCTGTTCTGGTATGCAGGTTAACAGTTTCAGAAACCATGTGAGTCCGTGAAATAGCCGTGTGGTTAGAATTTTGGATCATTGACCTGAAGTAACCCAGGGGCACTGGTTCAAGTCACCACTAAACTGTCTGTCTGCTCAAAGAGATTTCTCCTCTCTAGGGTTAACATTGATTTCCCTTCCCTCTCCTGTGAGAGTTTTTGGGGTGATTCCATCAGCAAAAGTCCCACGTACTGCCACAAATTGAACATCTTGTACACATTTTAAAATCCTATGCAGTTTTTGTAGAAGAGAAGGTCCCCTACGTTTGGCATTATTATGTATGATGCAAACATACCCAGCATGCAGTCTGCAACCTGGTGAGACATGGGCTCCACCAGGTTCACCACAGTGTCACAGTGACTCTTGGGGAGTTCAGAGGCCAGAAATGAAAGAGTGAGTGGGCATTTGTTTGTTGCAAAAACGCTGATTTCTTCTCTTTTTAAAATGACTAAAAAAGTATTGGTTTCAGTCATGACTTTGGCATATCTTGCAGATCTCAATATGGTCAAAGCTGATTCACACTGACAAAAGATCGAAATATTGTCAGGCTTAACATGTAAAAATACAGACTCTTGGCCAATCCAAATCCTTAAAACTGTTCTTGCAAAACATACATGAATGTAAAAAATCAGACAGAAAGAGAGAGAGAGAGAGAGAGAGAGAGAGAGAGAGAGAGAGAATGACAATGACAATGAACAATTCTTTTATTTCGAGGATAATGAATAAGGACCCATGTGCTTTTTTACATCCAGTCCCCGCCCTTAAGGATATATATGATAATAAAATAAAATAAAGCCCATAGCAATACACTCACACATTATACGGAAAAAAATATCTACACAAAAATCCCCACAAAAATCACCGAAGAGAGAGAAAGAAAGAAAGAGAGAGAGAGAGAGAGAGAGAGAGAGAGAGAGAGAGAGAGAGAGTAACAACAAGTAAGAAAGAAAGAAAAATAGAAAACACAGAAACAACCGACAAAATAGCAAAGAAACCAAGAGCAAAACAAAAGCGGCAACAACAACAACAACAGAGAGAGAGAGAGAGAGAGAGAGAGAGAGAGAGAGAGAGAGAGAGAGAGAGAGAGAGAGAGAGAGAGCGCCTATCAGCCAGACAGCAAGTTATTTACAAGAAAAACCACAGAGCCCATAAGGGGCAAAAAAACCCCAACAACAACCGATTAAGAGAACAGCCACATATTGACAGAGGAGAAAGAGAAAATGAAATCAATCCCCGAAACACTACTGACACATTGCTTACAATTCTGTGCCACACAAAACAGTCCTCCTCACAGTCCACCCAGCTGTCCACACACCATGGCCTGCCAGCCACTGACAGCCCCCACACACTGCTGACAAACCCTAAAGCCAATAACAGATATTGGCCTGTCAAATGACCTGTCATTACACAGGGGAAAGTGTTAAACACACTCACAGGTACGTAAGCACCCACGTACACATACCCAGACACAGACACATAGATACAAAGACAATGACTCAGACATAGACATCCTATCCCCAATACATACAGAGCTTCCTTTAGTAATTCAAACTTTTCACCATTGAGTATTATCAAACATTTGGACTAAAACACAGAATAAGTTAAAGTAAACAGCTAAAAAGAATATTTATCATGGAGTTTCCAGAGAGTGGGATAACAGTTCTACTAAAACAGCCTTGAGGTATCAATGCTAGTCGTTTTTAGATATTGTTCTCCCAGTCTATCCAGTAAAGGTCGTCTTGTACTTTCCACTCATTTCATATCTCTGCCCCAGTAACTGGGCTTGCAAAATGAATGTAGCTTACATGTATTACTCTAGGTATAGTAGCACCCTGTTGACAGAAGAAGAGCCTTTAAAAGCACGAAACTGAGAACACTTCAGAGTTCCTCTCCTCTTATGCAGCTTTTCTAGTTGATCCCCATCCCAACCAATCTGTTTGCACACAAAACACGCTCTCCCTTGTAGCTTTATAGGTGGAGGGGGAAGTGTGTAGGATATTGTTCCACACACCCAAGGTGAGGCAACAGATCCATCCCATTCAGGTGCAGAGACAGTCAGTCTGCCAAACACCACTCTCTGGTTCTTGGCCACAAAGGGGAAGGAAGGAAGGAAGGAGAGGGGAGGAAAAGCCCCTTACTCTTTAACAAACTTCAGCCCACCTGAAGAGTCTTTCTGCTGACACCTCCATCTAATGAGTCCTCCTCCCTCTCTCCCTGCTGTTCCCTTCCCTCCTCATTATCTCCCTTAACCTTCTTGGTCATTATCCCCCTCCCAGTTCTTCCTTCTGTTATACTCTCATAACACACCTCCAGTGTTGTCTACTTAACGTTTTTGTCTGTTCATGATGGCGGTCTGTGAATGAAAAATATGCATGCAATGCTTTCACATAGTAATAATATTTACATATTTAAAGGAGGTGCTGGTGTGGGAGTAAGTAGAATGATGAGAGATTTTGTGGACACCAAAATAGCAGCTTACTGACATGATAAACGTGTCAAGAAGAAAATAAAGATAGGGGAGGTGAATGAGCTCAGAAGCCAAGAGCTTCTCTGTTGTGAATGAAAACAAAAGTGATAGCTCTTGGTGCACAGCAGCAGTAACAGAAACATGAGTGGGAGATGTAACATTGCAGCCTCAGTAGCAGTAGTAGAATTTGTTGGAGGTAGTATAGGAGAAGCAGCAGTAGTAGCATTAGTAGTAGAAGTAGCAGTAGTAGTAGTAGTAGTAGTAGTAGTAGTAGTAGTAGTAGTAGAGGTAGTAGGTGAAGCAGTAGAGCTTATAGTATTTACTTTTACTAACTGTATTTTTTTAACCACTGGTGGAAGGTCAGCCTACAGACTGAGAGGGAGAAGTGGTGAGAGGGAGAAAGGATGGGAGGGAGAGGGATGGGAGGGAGAGGGAGCTCTGTGAAACAGGAAACGTAGGAGGAGTGAGGTAAAATGAGAAAAACAGACTGTATTCAAAAACATAAAGAAAAAGTAGAAGGGTGGGAAGGGCAGATGGGGCAGGGGAGGGGGGAGCACTTTAATTTTTTTTGCAAGCTGAATGGTTATTTGTGTGTTGATAGACAAGTGTTTTTTCCATTCTGGAGTGCAGATTAACAGTTTAATAAACCACGTGAGTCTGTGAAATTGCCCCTTGGTTAGAATTTTGGATCATTGACCTAAAGTAATACAGGGTGACCTGAAGTAACACAGGGACATTGGTTCAAGTCACCACTTAACTGTCTGCTCAAAGAGATGTCCCCCTCTGTTGTGAACATTGGTTTCACTTCCCTCTCCTCTGAGTTTTTTTGCTGATTCCATAAGCCCATGTCCCTCATGTAGGCATAGGAAAAAAACATCTTGCATACATGTTGAAAACCCATGAAATCTTTGTAGGAGAGAATGCCACCTATGGTTGGGCATGGGTGATGGGAAATACCAAGCATGCAGTATGTAGCTTGGTGAGGCACAGACTCCACCAGGTTCAGCTTGCCTGAGATACACTGCTTGAACATTTCAGCACAGTGTCAGAGTGATTCTTGAGGGAGTTAAGAGACACGAAAGGAAGGACTGAGATAGCATTTTATTCATTGCAAAAATGCTGATTACTTCTTTTTCTGGAAATTTATTAGAAAATGCAGGTTCCAAAGCATATCTTTGAGATATCTTGTAAATAGATAGCATGATACAAGTTGAGTCACACTGACAAAAAGCTGGAATGCTGTCAGGATTAACATGCAAAGATATAGAGTTTTGGCCAAGCCATTTGTAAGACTTACGTGAATCTAAACAATCAGAGAGAGAGAGAGAGAGAGAGAGAGAGAGAGAGAGAGAGAGGAGAGAGAGGAGAGAGAGAGAGAGAGAGAGAACCTATCGGCCAGCCTGCTAGTCATGTACAGAAAAAAACCCTGTGGCCCCTAAAGGCAAAAATGACTGAAAAAAGGGCCACATATTGACAGATGGAAAGAGAAAATGAAATCAATCCCTGTAACACTGCTGACACATTCCTTACAAATTTGTGCCACACAGTCCACTCAATCTGTCCACACACACTGTGCATGGCCTGCCAGTCACTGACAACACTCACTCACTGCTGACAAACCCTAAAGCCAATAACAGATATTGGCCTGTCAACTGACCTGTCATTACACAGGGGAAAGTGTTAAACACACTTACAGGTACATAAGCACGCAACTAAACATACCCAGAAACAGACACATAGATACAAAGACAATTACTCAGACATAGACATCCTTTCCCTAATACACACATAGTTTTCTTTAGTAATTCAAACTTTTCACCATTCAGTATTATCAAACATTTGTACAAAAACACAGATGAGTTAACGAAAACAAAACAAAATTAATTGTGGAGTTTGCAGAGAGTGAGGATAATGGTTCTACTAAAACAGCCTTGAGGTATCAATGCTAGTCGTTTTTAGATATTGTTCTCCCAGTCTATCCGGTGAAGGTCTTCTTGTACTTTCCCCTCATTTCATATCTCTGCCCCAGTAACTGGGCTTGCCAAAATGAATGTAGCTTACATGTATTACTCTAGGTATAGTAGCACCCTGTTGACAGAAGAAGAGCCTTTAAAAGCATGAAACTGAGAACACTTCAGAGTTCCTCTCCTGTTGTGCAGCTTCTCCAGTTGATCCCCATCCCAACCAATCTGTTTGCACACAAAACACGCTCTCCCTTGTAGCTCTATAGGTGGAGGGGGAGTGTGTAGGATATTGTTCCACACACCAAGGTGAGGCAACAGACCCATTCTATTCAGGTGCAGAGACAGTCAGTCTGCCAAACACCACTCTCTGGTTCTTGGCCACAAAGAGGAAGGAAGGAAGGAAGGAGAGGGGAGGAAAAGCCCCTCACTCTTTAACAAACTTCAGCCCACCTGAAGAGTCTTTCTGCTGACACCTCCATCTAATGAGTCCTCCTCCCTCTCTCCCTGCTGTTCCCTTCCCTCCTCATTATCTCCCTTAACCATCTTGGTCATTATCCCCCTCCCAGTTCTTCCTTCTGTTATACTCTCATAACACACTTCCAGTGTTGTCTACTTAAGGCTTTTCTCTTTTCATGATGCTGGTCTGTTAATGAAAAATAGGCATACAATGCTTTCACCTAGTAATAATATTGGCATACTTAAAGGAGGTGCTGGTGTGGTTGTAAGTGGGAATGTTGAGAGGTTTTTTGGACACCAAAATAGCTGCTTACTGACAGGATAAATGTGTCAAGAAGAAAAAAAAGGGGGGGGGGGGGGGGGGGGGGGGGGGGGGGGGGGCGAGGGGGGGAGGTGAATGAGCTCTGGAGCCAAGAGCTTCTCTGCTGTGAATGAAAACAAAAGTGATAGCTCTTGGTGCACAGCAGCAGTAACAGAATCATGGGTGGGAGATGTAACAGTGTAGCCTCAGTAGCAGTAGTAGAAGTGGTTGGAGGTAGTATAGGAGAAGCAGCAGTCGTAGCATTAGTAGTAGAAGTAGCAGTAGAAGTAGTAGTAGTAGTAGTAGTAGGTGCTGCAGTACAGCTTATAGTATTTACTTTTACTAGCTGTATTTTTTTAACCACTGGGGGAAGGTCAGTCTACAGACTGAGAGGGAGAAGTGGTGAGAGGGAAGGGAAGCTCCATGTGACAGGAAAGGTATGAGTGAGGTAAAAGGAGAAAAACAGACGGATTCAAAAACATAAAGAACAAGTAGAAGGGTGGGAAGGGCAAATGGGGCAGGGAAGGGGGCAGCACTTTTCATTTGCAAGATGAATGGTTATGTATGTGTTGATAGACAAGTGGTTCTTTTCTGTTCTGGTATGCAGGTTAACAGTTTAATAAACCATGTGAGTCTGTGAAATTGCCCCTTGGTTAAGAATTTTGGATCATTGACCTGAAGTAACCCAGGGACATTGGTTCAAGTCACCACTTAACTGTCTGCTCAAGGAGATTTCCTCCTCTGTTGTGAACATTGGTTTCACTTCCCTCTCCTCTGAGTTTTTGTGTGTGCTGATTCCATAAGCCCATGTCCCTCATGTAGGCATAGGAAAAAACATCTTGCATACATGTTGAAAACCCATGAAATCTTTGTAGGAGAGAATGCCACCTATGGTTGGTGCATGGATGATGGGAAATACCAAGCATGCAGTATGTAGCTTGGTGAGGCACAGACTCCACCAGGTTCAGCTTGCCTGAGATACACTGCTTGAACATTTCAGCACAGTGTCAGAGTGATTCTTGAGGGAGTTAAGAGACACGAAAGGAAGGACTGAGATAGCATTTTATTCATTGCAAAAATGCTGATTACTTCTTTTTCTGGAAATTGATAAGAAAATGCAGGTTCCAAAGCATGTCTTTGAGATATCTTGTAGATAGATAACGTGATACAAGTTGAGTCACACTGACAAAAAGCTGGAATGCTGTCAGGATTAACATGCAAAGATATAGAGTTTAAGCCAAAGATTTGTAAGACTTACATGAATCTAAACAATCAGACAGACAGAGAGAGAGAGAGAGAGAGAGAGAGAGAGAGAGAGAGAGAGAGAGAGAGAGAGAGTGGGTGTGAGAGAGCCTATCAGCCAGCCTGCTAATCATGTACAGAAAAAAACACCATGGCCCCTAAAGGCAAAAATGACTGAAAAAAGGGCCACATATTGACAAATGGAAAGAGAAAATGAAATCAATCCCTGAAACAGTGCTGGAACATTCCTTACAAATTTGTGCCACACAGTCCACTCAATCTGTCCACAGACACTGTGCATGGCCTGCCAGTCACTGACAACACTCACTCACTGCTGACAAACCCTAAAGCCAATAACAGATATTGGCCTGTCAATTGACCTGTCATTACACAGGGAAAGTGTTAAATACACTTACAGGTACATAAGCACGCAATTAAAAAACCCAGACACAGACACATAGATACAAAGACAATGACTCAGACATAGACATCCTATCCCCAATACACACAAATCTTTCTTTAGTAATGCAAACTTTTCACCATTCAGTATTATCAAACATTTGGACCAAAACACAGATTGAGTTAAAGAAAACAAAAAAACCCCTTAATTGTGGAGTTTGCAGAGAGTGAGGATAACAGTTCTACTAAAACAGCCTTGAGCTATCACTGCTAGTAGTTTTTAGATATCGTTCTCCCAGTCTATCCGGTGAAGGTCTTCTTGTACTTTCCCCTCATTTCATATATCTGCCCCAGTAACTGGGCTTGCCAAAACGAATGTAGCTTATGTGTATTACTCTAGGTATAGTAGCACCCTGTTGACAGAAGAAGAACCTTTAAAAGCACGAAACTGAGAACACTTCAGAGTCCCTCTCCTCTTCTGAAGCTTCTCTAGTTGATCCTCATCCCAACCAATCTATTTGCACACAAAACACGCTCTCCCTTGTAGCTTTATAGGGGGAGGGGGGGGGGAGTGTGTACGATATTGTTCCACACACCCAAGGTGAGGCAACAGATCCATCCTATTCAGGTGCAGAGACAGTCAGTCTGCCAAACACCACTCTCTGGTTCTTGGCCACAAAGAGGAAGGAAGGAAGGAAGGAAGGAAGGAAGGCAGGAGGGGGGAGGAAAAGCCCCTCCCTCTTTGACAAGCTTCAGCCCACCTGAAGAGTCTTTCTGCTGACACCTCCATCTAATGAGTTCTCCTCCCTCCCTCCTGTCCCCTTCCTTCAACCTCATCTCCCTTATCCTCCTTGGTCCTTAAGTCCCTCCCAGTTCTTCCTTCTGTTATACTCTCATAACACACCTCCAGTGTTGTCTACTTAAGGCTTCTCTCTTTTCATAATGCCAGTCTGTGAATGAAAAGTATGCATACACTGCATTCATGTAGCAAGAATATTAGCATACTTAAAGGAGGTGGGAAGTTGTTGTAAGTGGGGATGTTGAGAGGTTTTTTGGACACCAAAATGGCTGCTTGCTGACATGATGAGTGAGTGGTTGAGAAAAAAAGCTGGGGAGGGTGGGGAGGGGGAATGATTGAACTCTAGAGCCAAGAGCCTCTCTGATGTGATAAAAAACGAAAGTGATAGCTCTTGGTGCACAGCAGCAGTAACAGAATCATGAGTGGGAGATGTAACAGTGTTGCCTCAGTAGCAGTAGTAGAAGTTGTGAAGGTAGTACAATAGAAGCAGCAGCAGTAGTAGTAGCAGCAGTGTAGGAATAGTCGTAGCAGTAGTAGGAACAACATATATGGCTGTAGCAGAAATACCAGCCACGCAATAGCAGCAGTAGTAATACTTGTAGCAGTAACAGCAGCAGCAGCAACAGAGGCAGTGAAAAGAGTATCAGTGCAGCATTAGCAGCAGAAGCAGTAGTAGCAATGGCAGCAGCAGCAGCAGTGGTAGTAGTAGTAGAAGTAGTAGTAGTAGTAGTAGTAGTAGTAGTAGTAGTAGTAGTAGTAGAAAGAAAACTACTCATTGCAGTAACAAGAATATCAGCAGCAATAGTAACAGCAATGGCAGCAATAGAATGGTAGCACCAGCAGCAATAGTAACAGCAGTAGCAACAACAGAAGCAGCAGCAGTAGCAGCACCTGTAGCAGTAGTAGCAGTAGTAGTAGTAGGAGGAGGAGGAGCAGCAGCAGCAGTAGCAGGAGCAGCAGCAGTAGCAGCAGCTGTAGCAGTAGCAGTAGGAGCAGCAGCAGTAGTACTTCAGCAACAAAAAGAAACATCAGTTACTACAGCAGCAGTGGTAGAAGCAAGGGTAGTCTTTTGCTATCATGAAGTATACAGAGTCAATTCCATCTGATAAGTAACACACACACACACACACACACACACAAACACACACACAAACACACACACTGGTCCTCATATGCTTTTATTTCCAAGGTAGAAGGAAGATAGTGGAATGGTTATAGCATTTAGGTTTAGTAACTGTAGTTTTTTTATCCACTGATTGAAGGTCAGCGTACAGACTGAGAGGGAGGAGGGGTTGGAGAGAGATGGGGTGGGAGGAAGAAGGGATGGGAGGGAGAGGGAGCTCCGTGTGAAAAAAGACAGGAAATGCAGGAAGAGGGAGATATACGAGAAAAACAGATGGATACAAAAGTAGATAAACAAATGTAGAGGGGTGAAGGGCAAGGAGTTGGGCAGTTTTCTCTTTTGGATATCTGATGAAGGAATATGTGAGGACAGGCAAATGGCTCCTTTTTGTTCTGGTGTACACATTTTTAATCAGTAATCTACGTTATCTCAGAAATCTACGTTATCTATTGAAAGTCATTATTGTCTCTGCTTCCATAGTTTTGCAAGGTAGCTAGTTTAGACATAACAGGTCTAGTGATTAATAGCAACAGCAGCAGCAGCAGCAGCAGCAATAGTAGTAGTAGTAGTAGTAGTAGTAGTAGCAGCAGCAGCAGCAGCAGCAGTAGTGGTAATACTACTGACAGCAGCAGTGGTAGTGGTGGTTGCATACACCCATTTATAGCTGGATGAAGTGGGGGAATCTATTGTTGCCAAGGCACATGAACAGTCACTTATCCGCGATGAAACCATGCTCAACGATGCTTAACCTTTTTTTAGGTAGAGACTGCTTGGGTATGGTGGGATATTCCCATAAAGACAGCCCTCATCATGCTGCTGTGGGTTATTTGGTGTGCTATAGCTATAGGTGGACTGCACGCAGTAGGGGCGCTATAGATGACTTGACAATCAGCCCTCACCATATTTCTCTGACTCCCACCTCCAGCAGTGCTTCCTTCACTCAGCCTCAGGCCTGTCCAGTCTGAGATGTTGTCCTCGTATCTCCTTCTGTGTCTTTTGTCCATTCTCTCTCCTGGAACTGTTCTTTGCAGGACTGTTTTAGCAAGCCCCTTTTGATCCAGAGACGGACGCTACTGTGGTTAAGACCCTTTGACTTCAACCCGTGGTTCCATGAAGTCCTGTGTTCGAATCTTGGTACGCGGCGTCTGTTGAATTAAGGGTGGGGATTTTTACGATCTCCCGGGTCAACTCCAAGTGCAGACCTGCCAGTTCCTGGATTCCCATCGCAGAAGATAAAATATGCACGTTTAAGATCCTGTACTTCATGTCAGCATTTGGTAGGGTTACGGAAACACGAACATACCAAGCAAGCAACCTGTACAATGACATGAGCTGATCCGAAGTGGGAATGTGTGGGCTGGGGCCAGCGGGCAGACCTCTTGAAAAATGACCAGCACAGGAGAAGACCAGGCACTACACTCCCCACCCTGTAAGGGAGCGCAGGGAAGAAGAGATGGGCAAGAGACGTTCCCATACCATGTCTTATGTAGTGTCTGCAACCCGTATAGACGCCTGTAAGTTTGAGGAAAGAAGCAAACTGCGTGGAATCAAACAGGATTTGAACCACGAATTTCCTGCTTCCTGAAGAAGCGCGTTACCTTTAAGCCACCACAGCAGAACTAAAAGAGTCTGTGAGTGGTAGGGGCGGTGGTAGGCGTGTGTGCGCATATGTGTGTGTGTGCGCGCGCGCACGGGGAGGGGGGAGGGGTGGTGGGGGGGGGGAGGGAGGTAGTGCATGTGCGTGTGGAGAAAGGTGGGATTTGGAAGGAAAGGGGAAGAAAGGGAGAAGGGGAGGGGGGAGAGGGTGGGAAGGGCACGAGGGAAAGAAAAGCATCCCTGTCACTTCAAAGGCAGAACATTCCTATGTGTCCAGCGGTTACGGAGTATGTGCCACATGCACTAACAGCAGCGATGACAGGTGGCTGCTGGAGACAGATGTGGCCCCCTGTGGCGACAACGCCACGACCCCAGTGTGCCAGGGGCCTGTAGGACAAGGCTAGGCCAGGCCAGGCCCCCAGCTGTGTGTGTGTTGTGGTGTGTGAGAGAGAGAGAGGAGAGAGAGGGAGAGAGAGAGAGAGAGGTGTTGTGTGGTAGGGGTGTGTGGTGAGTGTGTGTGTGAGAGAGAGAGAGAGAGAGAGAGGAGAGAGAGTTGTGTGGTAGTGGTGTTGTGTTGTGTGTGGTGTGTGTGTGTGTGAGGAGAGAGAGAGAGAGAGAGAGAGGAGAGAGAGAGAGTGTGTGGTAGTGGTTTGTGTAGTGTGTGTGTGTGTGTGTGTGAGAGAGAGAGAGAGAGAGAGAGAGAGAGAGAGAGAGAGAGTTGTGTGGTAGTGGTGTGTGTGGTGTGTGTGTGTGTGTGTGTGTGGAGAGAGAGAGAGAGAGAGAGAGAGGGAGAGAGAGAGAGAGTGTTGTGTGGTAGGTGTGTGTGTGTGTGTGTGTGTGTGTAAGGGAGGTGTGTAGATGAGTGGTGTGTGTGTGTTGTGTGTGTGTGGTGGTGTGTGTGTGTGGTGAGAGAGTTGGAGAGTGAGAGGAGAGAGTGTGTGGAGTGGTGTGTGTGTGTAGTGTGTGAGAGAGGAGAGGAGGTGTAGTGTGTGTTAGAGAGAGAGAGTGTGTGATGTTGGGAGAGAGAGAGAGAGTGTGTGTGTGTGTGGTGTGGGGTGGTGGTGGTGGTAGTGTGTTGTGTGTGTGGGAAGAGGTGTGTGTGTGTGTGAGTGAGAGAGAGAGATGAGTGTGGTGTGGGTGGTGGTGTTGTGTGTGTGTGTGTGTGAGTAGAGAGAGAGAGAGGGAGTGAGTGTAGTGGTGGTGGTGGTGTGGTGTGGTAGTGTGGTGTGTGTGTGTGTGGTGTAAGAGGTGGTGGAAGGTGGTGGTAGGAGTGGTGTGTTGTGATGTGTGTGTGTGTACTCGGGAGACTAGAGAAGAAGAGAGGAGTGTGTAGGTGGTGATGTGTGTGAAAAAATGTGTGTGGGTTGGGTTGATGTAGCAAGGAGGCAGATAGACGAACTGACATGTTAAGATGTGTTGTTGTTGTGTCGTGTTGTGTGTTCACCCCTGCTGCGCAACAAGTCGTGTATGAGAGGGTGACCCTTGAATGAATGCAAGGGAGGAAGGGGTAGGTGAACTATGGGTAGAAGATAAGGTATGTGTTAAAAAAAAGGAGTTGGGTGTTGAGTCCCAACAGGTCAATACCGAAACGACCATGTTCAAGCTGTCTGTCTGCCTATCTGTCCGTTCGTCTGTCTCGCACCACCTCCACCCCTCTCCTCCTCCATTCTGTCTCTCCGCCCACCCTCACCCTACCCCCACACGAATGCATACAGGAGAGGGAAGGGGAAGGGTGAACTGATTGGGGGTAGAAAATCTAACTCTTGGGTCAGGAGTTCTGGGTTCGATTTTTTCCCCCATATGTCTGCAGCATCAGCCTGCTGGAACATTTCATTAATATTTTTTTTTTTCTTCAAAGCAGACGTTTCTGCAGACAACAACGTCAGTGAATAAGAGGTTAAATCAGACCTCTGTGAATATACTGCAACGTAAACAGTATGTTATGTGCTAGTCCACCTTTACAAAAAACCCCACCAAAACCCCACCAAACTATATATATACATACATACATACATACATACATACATACATACATACATACATAATACACATACATACATACATACATACACACACACACACACACACACACACACACATATATATATATATATATATATATATATATATATTATATATATATATATATATATATATATATATATATATAATGTTTTCTTGTCTTGAAAGGATAATGGAATAAGCATTCATGTGGGTGGGGTTTTTTGCATCCAATCCCCATGGTGTATGCGGTTTAGTAAATTCTGTCATTGTGTGCCAACAGAAATGAATACTATAAGGGTGATATATAAAATTATACATAGACACTGATGTCCTGTCCATCAAGTCATCTTCTTAGGTAGAGTGTGGTTTTTGTTTCTAAAGGTAGGAGGGGGGGGGGGGGGGGGGAATGGTGGCTAGCGCCAAAAATCTGACGAATATTGGAACTTCAGTTCTAGTTCTGGACAAGGAACAAAGAAGAACACACGCGTGAGAGAGAGATAGATAGATAGATAGGGAGGTAGATAGATAGATAGACAGATAGAGAGATAGATAGATAGACAGATAGAGAGATAGATAGATAGACAGATAGAGAGATAGATATAGATAGATAGATAGATAGATAGGGAGGTAAATAGAGAGATAGATAGATAGACAGATAGGGAGGTAGATAGAGAGATAGATAGATAGATAGGGAGATAGATAGATAGGTAGATAGATAGATAGATAGGGAGGTAGATAGAGAGATAGATAGAGATAGATACAGATAGATAGACAGATAGATAGATAGATAGAGAGATAGAGAGATAGGTAGAGAGATAGATAGATAGATAGAGATAGAGATATAGAGAGATAGAGAGATAGAGAGATAGAAAGAGAGATAGAGATAGATAGATAAATAGATGGATAGATAGAAATAGAGAGATAGAGAGTATAGATAGAGATAGAGAGATAGAGAGATAGATAGATGGATAGAGAGATAGATAGATAGATAGAGAGATGGATAGAGATAGAGAGATAAATAGAGCAAGATAGAGATAGAGAGAGAGAGAGAGAGAGAGAGAGAGAGAGAGAGAGATAGAGAAATAGATAGAGAGATAGACAGACAGACAGACAGATAGATAGATAGATAGATAGAGAGCTAAACTGAAGCATGCCAAACAATAATCACACACATTACTCTTGCCTGTCGTGATATTTCTAAGTAAATCAACATGTAACCCTTATCGCTTGGTACAAAGCATCACAGGGAAGAAACGCTGTATTGTTTCTGAGAAAGAAGGACCACGCAGAAAAGCAGTCAGGAAATCACCAAGTCATTCAAAGTGCCAGATAGTCAGCACAGTCAGGTCAGAGCAAGTTGTTTAAGCTTCATTTATACACGAACACAAATCCCAGTGTACATGAAGGGAATCATGGCACTGTCAGGTCTGCACTTGACGTTGACCTGAGAGATCGTAAAAAAAAAAAATCCCCACTCTTACTTCACCAGACGCTGCCTGGATTCAAACCCCCGACTTTGTGGACCCATAGGATTGACAGTCGAGCGGTCTTAACCACTCCACCTGGTCACAGCATCCATGTTCTAGGAAGAAGGAAAAAAGAAGCCCCGACTCACTGCTGACTGTTGTTAAAAAGGAAAAAAAATAAGGATAAGGTTCCAACATCTTAATCTACACAGGCCTTTATTTTATTTATTTATTT
The DNA here is from genome assembly GCA_028751875.1 of Rapana venosa. Taxonomy (NCBI): domain Eukaryota; kingdom Metazoa; phylum Mollusca; class Gastropoda; order Neogastropoda; family Muricidae; genus Rapana; species Rapana venosa. The sequence continues at coordinate 50,017,845 of CM054136.1, forward strand.
ATTTTATTTTATTCTTTTATATCGAGGATAATGGAATAAGTACTCGTGTGCTTTTTTTAACATCCAGTCCCCGTGTGTATGCAGTTTTGCAGATTTCGTCATCTGTTCCCACCGGCACACATTGGCCTACTCTTACGAAAAGCGGAACAGGATTTAACGTGTGTGCAAGATGTTCTGCTGCGTGTGTTCGCACACGGGGCCTCGGTTAATAGTCTCATCCGAAGGACTTTTGGGGGAGAGTGGAGTCTGCATTGATGTTAACTCCAGGGGAAAATATCCCCTTGAACGGGAATTGTACCTGGGTCGTCAGATTGCGAGCGCAATGTTCTAACCACTGGGCTATCCCCCCCCCCCCCCCCCCACCTCCATATGACAGACAGCCGTCAGGTGTTTTCAGCCTGTCAAACCACAGCACTCTCGGCAGGATATTGGACACTGAAGGCTGGAGAAAATCAAAGGATCAAAGGTCACGAACTTGGGGGCTGGATTAGGGTGATGCCACAGTAGGCCATACATTATCTGATTGAGATACCCTTCCTGTACCATTTTGCCAGAAAAGAGCAAATATGGCTATAATTGTTTGCAAACGATATTGTAGTTTTTGTATGGCATGTGTAGAATTTATATTGCGTGTTTTTGACCAAAACTATATAGTTTTTTTCCAAATTAATGATATTGTCATGATGGGCTTGGTGTGCCTTGTATCTATGTGTAATAAGAAAACTATCTATCTATCTATCTATCTATCTATCTATCTATCTATCTATCTATCTATCTATCTATCTATCTATCTATCTATCTATCTATCTATCTATCTATCTATCTATCTATCTATCTATCTATCTATCTATCTATCTATCTATCTATCTGATCTGTCTGTCTGTCTGTCTGTCTGTCTGTCTATCTATCTCTCTCTCTCTCTCTGCCTGTCTGTCTGTCTGTCTGTCTATCTATCTATCTATCTATCGCCCTGTGGTGTGTGTGTGTGTGTGTGTGTGTGTGTGTGGTGTGTGTGGCGCGCGCGCGTGCGTTTGTGTGTGTGACAGCAACATGAATTAATCCATACTTGACTCAATGATTTTTTATATACATACGTGTTTGAGGCTGAAACCAAAATATCTGAAGTGAACTTTACCCAAAGTTTAGTTGCAGCTTCCTAACTGACTTAAGCTTTCATTCTCAGACTGTCAAGATAGTTTAATGTTTTATACCCTTCATTCTAATTTTAAAAAATACAATAGTGTTAAATAGTAGAGAAAAAAAATCAATTTATAGCACGGATAAATACCAGCTCATTAGTTCTTGTTCTCATTAAGTCTAAATTTGTCGGTATCACCCTGACAATTATTACACACTATATTTCCATGTACATGTGGTGTATCTGGCTTTTTCTCTCTCTTCATTTCTGTATTTATGTCATCGCCTTAGTTGAAAGGGAAAAAGTGGGCCAAAAAGAAGTGGAAAGAATTCAGGTATTGTGGCAAGCGTTTGAGTTGTACGAGGTGAGGTGACATCCACTTCACATCCCTGAGTTCGCATGGGTGTCAGGAGAGGAATGTGTCAACCACGTCCTCAACGGCTTGGAAGTGTGCTCACTTGGTTCTCTGGCATATCGTACGTACGTGCCCATCAGATGTTTGTCATCTCAGTTTACCATCCTCGAGGTTAACTTGAGGGAAGTGTCATCAGTGTAGAGTGTGACATTTCATGTTCTTTTTTTTCTTCCTTATTCTCTCTCTCCCCCAACCCTGCTTCCTCCTCCTTGTTCTTCTTCTTGTTTTTGTTCTTTTGTTCTTGTTCTAGTTCTTGTTCTTGTCCTCCTCTACCTCCTCCTCCTCCTCCTCCTCCTCCTCCTTCTTCTTCTTCTTCTTCTTCTTCTGCATATGGTCCTTGACTTTGTTCTTTCTGCTTTTGTATTTCATCTTCTGTCTGAGTGACACACTATGACTACTGCTATATATAGCTCTCCCGCTTTTCTCTTATTTTGTTTTTCACACAGTGGAAGATGAGGTGGACAGAAAAAGACATGGGCGGACATCCTTCATTTCTAAATAGACCTGAACAAGCTTTGTTCAGATCCAGGTATTGGCACATGACAGCCCTAAATGGAAAGAGATGGTATTTTTCTGTCAGTGCAGCACTTCTCCAACCACTCACACTTAAGAGACGAGTGTAGTGTAGTGTAGTGTAGTGTGGTGTAAAAAAAATCTATCTATGGTGGGCGTCCACTGCTGTCCCCACGTTGACACCCCCAACACGTTCAACCGCACACTCCCAGAGGGAACAGACGACACAGAGGGTGAATTGAGAACATGTAGAGTGTTGAAAGGATAACCATGCAGCAAGTATGATGCATTGGATTGTCGCTTGGTTTTCCTGTTAGACCATTTGTCTTTTCCTGCCCTGAACTGACCCCTTTTGTTACCCCCGCCTTCCTTTGGTTATATCGAGAAGTTCTTTCCCTCACAGCATTATGCTAGAATAAGTATATACTGCAAAGTTTGCTGATAGTTAATTTTATGTATAAACTATACTGCAAAGTTTGCTGATAGTTAACCTTATGTATAAACTGTACTGCAAAGTTTGGTGATAGTTAATCTTATGTATATACTATAAATATACTTAACATATAAATACCTGTTTGCATACATGCACACATCTACACACGCACATGAACACTTGAATGCACACACAAACATGCATGCACGAGCACGCGTGTGCGCATGCAAGCACACACACAAAGATACAAACACATGCGCATAGACACAGACACACACAGACCTACATAGACAGACACACACACACACAAGCTGTACACAACATCAGACAACAACCAACAGCACGGCAGCCGACAAGTTCATCGTGTGTTTCCCCTACCTGTGTAGCTATAGAATAAAAGCACTGGTAAATGTCTCACCTTTCCCCACAGCTCAACCCCTACACTGAAAATGAAAGCAAAGCAGACACACAGACAGGGCTGTGTGATGCATGCTCCTGTCTGAGGCCTTGAGGGACATGAATGCTAATCACCACAGCGGAGCACTTATCTCGTTTCATTCCTCGGCGAGGACTCTGAGGTTCCCCAATGGTGAGATTATGCGTATGTGGCTTTTGCCCACCACCAAGGTAGCAGCATTCTGACTTCAGGGAAGTACACTCACCAGGTAGGCACATGTTTCCATAACCAACCAAACGCTGATATGAATTACATGAATCTTTAACGTGCATATTTCATCTTCTGAATGAGTATATACATGAAGAAAATAAAAGGCACTGGCAAGTCTGAACTTGAACTTGATCTGGGGGATGGTAAAATCCCCACCCTGTATTCCCCAGATGTTGCCAAGATTTGAACCCACGACTTCTTGGACCCATGGGATTGAGGATGAGCAAACCTAACAACTCGGCTATAGCATTCATCAGGAAAGGAATAAGACAACTGGAATGCATATGAAAAATTTTGTACTTTACAGAGCATGTTGACAAAAAAGAGAAGAAACACGAGGCCTACTATATTAGAAGGAAAACTTTACAGACAGGAAATGACAGCTTTGGTTATAGAACAACACACACACACACACACACACACACACACACACCACACACACACACACACACACACACACACACACACACACACACTTTACAGACATGAAATGATAGCTTTGGTTAAAGAACACACACACCCACACTCTCACACAATTTTACATTCCTATTTCTGTACTTAGTTTCAGCTTCAGGTGCACTTGTTTCCTAAAAAGGTGTCTGCACATGCTGGTTGCACCAGACACTGCGCTACCCCTCAATGTCCAAGATGTCCACTTTGTACATGCTTTACCCTTTTTATATAGAACCCACAGGAGTATTGACACTTTGGGTGCTTGCTAGGCATGTTTGTGTTTGAGTAAATCACTAGGTGATTACATCATTGCTGCTCAGCAGTTCTGAAACCCTCTCACTATTTCATTATTGTTTTTGTCATTTCTGGCCATATTTGACCATTTGTTATAGAAAAAGGGTTTTGGTAGTGGTCACACCTTTGTTTCTTCATTTGCAGAAACACAGATTTTATTACACACTCTCACAATAAGGCAATGTACATACACACAGACACACACACACATATATACATATATATTATGTATATATATATATTATATATATATATATATATATATATATATATCCCTTATGCACACACACAGACACACACACACACATCAAAATTGTAAAGAAGACAGGAGAACAGTGATGTGAACCCTGACAATGATAAGTAAGATTGTCACTGTGTTTGTGTTAATGTATCTGTCTCCTCATTACCCCATCCGTTTTTCTCTTCCTACCATCATATCCTGTCTCCCTGCTATTATCTCCCTTTTTCCTCTTCCTGTTTTAGTTCGGATGACATTGCACTTCCCACCAGTGATAACACCACAAACCCTTGCTGTTTTGTTACAGAATCAATCTTTGGTAGAGTATGGTAACAGTGATTATATGGGGTACCAAAGTAGCCATATACTTTAAAATCAGCAGTAGAGATGTTCCCATGACCAATGCAGTTGTTGGGAAGCTTCTCTAGGGGCCAGTATGTTGACAGCAGCATCCATCTCCTCTCCCTCTTTCTTGACCTTCCTTATCTCTAGAGAGGGCAGGTACCCATTGACAGCAGTTTTGTTGAAAATGAAAAATGTAAACGTCTTGCTCAGTTTTCATTTCTTCAAGGTGTCTTCTCAACAAGTGATGCATTCCACACCCCTTTTGCAAGATATTTAGCAGATTTTTTTTTAAGTGCAAAGTCCAATATTTAGTCACATAAAAATTTTGATACGCCTATAATGCAACACAAGTTTTGCAATATTTCTTTATTCAAACATTCCTACTTGTTTCAAGTTAAGGTTATCAGTTTGGCGGCCAAAGAGGTATTGCAGATGAATGTTATTATTGCTACATTATGTAGTCACTCACACACACGCACACACACACACACACACACACAAACACACACACACACACACAACACGCACAGAGCAGAAGCAGACAGAAAACAACAAGGCAGAGGACATGTTGATTGTTTCTCCACCTGTGCATTAACTATTAGATGTAAATGTCTCACCTTTCCCCACAGCTCAACCTCTACACTGAAAATGAAAACAAAGCAGACCCACAGTCAGGGCTGTATGATGCATGCTCCTGTCTGAGGCCTTGAGGGACATGAATGCTAATCACCACAGGGGAGCAGTAAGAGACACAAAAAGACAAGGCTAGCTCTCACAAAGATATTGCATTTGAAATGTCTTTCCTTTCAGAACATGTTGACTGATAATTAAAAAAAAAAGGTGGCCTACTACTCGAGGCAAAGTTTTAGGGATAAGAATGGCAGTTTTGGTGACAGAATGCACTTGACAATTTTGCGGGAGCATTGTTGTTCTGATCTGATGGTCCTGGTTTGAGCCACAACCAAGGGGCTTGTTCGGTACGGTTTATCCCCTGAAGTTCAACAGTACTGACTTCACTCCCCCAAAGTCTTTTGGATGAGACTATAAACTGAGGTCATGTATGTGGACACATGCATAATATCTTGCACACTTATTAAAACCTGTTCTGGTTTTAGAAGAATGGAGCATTTATGCCAGTGGGTGCGGATGACAAAACGAACTAAAAAGCTCATGCGTATTGGTATGTGTTTAGAGAAGCGACAGCCACTTTACATCCCTGTGTTCGCATTGGTGTCAGGAAAGGAATGTGTCAGCCACGTCCTCATTAAGTTGAAAGTGTCCACATTTCATTCTCTGGCATATTGGACATGCTATACAGCTGCTTGTTGCCTCTGTTTAAGGTATCATCCCCTCACTTTTTTTTAAGGAAGTGTCAACACATTCAGTTTCTGCCTCTTCAGAATTCTCCTTGCTTTCTTCTTGTCATTCTCCTCTGCTTTCTACCACCCCCTCTTTCTTCTTCTTCCTGCTTTTGACTTTATCTTCCATCTTAGTTACCTTACACACCATGCCTACTGCTGTAGCTTTCCCGCCCTTCTCTTCACATTGTATTTCTCGGTAGAAGGTGAAGAGGACAGAAAAGCGACAGCACTCTCCTGCTTGTGTGGACCTGCCACAGTTGAATTGTACTATTTTTGGGGTGGCCTGAGGAGTTCAAGTGGAATGACTTGCCATCACAGTCCATAAATTAGATAAATTAGGCTGGGACTATAACTCAATTTCAAACGAAACGGGTGGACATAATTTCTGAACCAACTTTAAAAAGCTTTTGCTCAGATCCAGCATTGGCACATCACCACCCCAAATGGAAAGAGGTAGTATGTTTGTCAGTGCCGCATCTCTCCAGCTACTCACAGTTAAGAGATGAGTGTATTATAGTGTGGTGTAGTGTAGTGTAGTATAGTATAGTGTGGTGTAGTGTAGTGTAGTGTAGTGTGGTGTAGTGTAGTGTAGTATAAAAAGGGGTAAAGGGTGTCCCATAACCTATAAGGTCGTAGGGGAGCGAAGCGTCAGAGACCTCACTTCTCTAGGGCCAGCATATTGAGGGTGGCGCCCATCTCCTCTCCCTCGCTGCTTTACCTTCCCTGACCCTAAAGAGAGCAGGTACCCATTTACAGCTGGGTGAACTGGGGGAACTGTACTGAAGCCAAGGTGCGCAAACGGTCACCCATCCAGCTGGTAACCACGCTCGACGCTGCTTAACTTGGCTGGGGGAAAGCAAGTGCTCCGAACACTGAGCTATTCCGTCCCCCAGTGTAGAATAGTGTGAAGTAAAAAGTCTCTCCAGTGGGCGAGTACCCTTTTCCCTCATTGAGATCCCAAACACGTTTTTAACCACGCACACACACACACACACATCCCACATCCCACACGAAGCAGACGACAGGAGAGGGTGAACAGAGAACGTGTGGGGCAGAGGAGATATAACCAACCATGCAACAAGTATGATGCATTAGATTGTCGCTTGTTTTCCTGTTAGACCATTTGTCTTTTCCTGCCCTGAACTGACCCCTTTTGTTACCCCCGCCTTCCCTTCCCTCTTGGTAGGGTTTTTTCCCCCTGGGACTTCTTTCACTTGTTGTGGGAATGACTGTATGAATTGCAAAGTTAGCTGACGGCACGTCCTACATAGGAAATAAAAGATGTGCATGCTCAACAATGTGCATACAAATGCCTGTTTTCCTACATGCACATTATTATCTACACGCACATATCTACACACACACACACACACACACACCACACACTGCACAAGGCAGCAGACAAAAATCTCACTTTCTCTGTCTCTCTGTCTGTCTGTCTGTCTGTCTCTCTCTCTCTCTCTCTTTACCTACCGTGCGAGGTGCCAAGTGCCTTGTTACCTCCTAAATTTGCGACTTCGCCGAAGATCTGCCCGCTGACCTCAGCCGACACATTCCGACTCCAGATCAACTCATTTTATTGTATAGGTTGCATGCTGGGTATGTTCCTGTTTCACCTACCGAATGAACTGTGGAATTTTTAACGTACATGTTTGATCTTTTGTATGTATTAATACACGAAAAGGATCAAGGCACTGGCAGGTCTGCACTTGAAGTTGACTTTTGAGATGGTAACAGTCCCTGCCAGAAATAGACAACGAGTAACAAGACAGTGAACACGTGAATTACTTCCCCTATATCTCTGCAACTGAAAAAAAAAGCTTGTAAATGTCTGGCCTCTCCCGCTATTAAACTTCAGCCACGACAAGAAAAACAAAGTAGAGACATTGTCCGGGCTGTACTGTATGATGCACACTGGTGCGTTAGACCTTGATGGACAGGAATGCTTATGGCCTCAGAAGAGGAGTAAGATGAATAGGAAGCCTACTCCAAGTTAACATTTCACACATACAACATCTTGAAGTGGATGTTGATGTAGGCTGTTTGTTTGTTTGTTTGTTTGTCTTATTCCTTAACATCCCAATGAAAGAAGAGAAATAAAAACTTACGGAAAGGAAAGAGGAATCTCTCTAGGAGAACAACAATGTAGCATAAGGGGTTTTGTCGTGCGCATGGACGACTGACGGATCCCTAAAGGCCTCCTCTATGGAGAACTTGCGCAGGGAAAACGTCCCACAGGCAGACCACAGCTGCGATTCAAAGACGTGTGCCAGAGAGACTTAAAATCCCTGAACATCGACCAAGAACAACTGGGAAGCAACAGCCCTCGAACGGTCAGCCTGGAGACAGACTATGCAGAAAGGTCTCTCCAAGTTTGAAGCGACACTTGCACGAGGCAAAGAGAACGAGAAGAAAGGCTGCAGCCCAGGCAGACAGACCAGCGTCAGACTTCATCTGTGCCCTCTGTCTTAGGGACTGCTGTCATTCCCGTGTCGGACTGGCCAGCCACAACCGATGCTGTACCAGAATGAACATCTAGAGCGCAACTCCATAGTCTTTCTGACAGCCAACAGAAGAGTTTTATAGTCAGTTTTAGGTGCGGTCTTTTCTGTAGAGAGGAGTCACGTGTGTGTGTGTGTGTGTGTGTGTGTGTGTGTGTGGTGCGCTTAATGGAAGAAAAATAAAGCACAGTAGGTAAATGTGTTCAGGGTGTTGTGAAGGTGTAGAGATGAGTCAGGTGTTTTGAACATGTCAACACCAAAGCACTGATGACATGGCAGGAAGCTGGACATAGAAAGATGGAGAAACTCAAAGAAATCAAAGGACACAAAACTGGAGATGTGTATTAGGGTGATGCAGCAATATGAATATTCAATTTGTGCTCATTATCCTCTATTCTGAGTAAAAGAATCATGCTGTGTTGTGTTTCATGCTTAAGCAAGTGAATGGAAGATGGAACAACATACCTATTCGTTTATGTTTCAAACTTAAGTATTGGTTTTAAGCACGTAGCTCTACTTGAACACAGCTTGAATCGTAAGTTATACTTGAAAAGATCTTCTTCCAATAAGTCAAACATAGAAACCCTCCTCAATCGTGTCAGCTGAATATATGTTTGAACAGCAACTTAGGTTAAGAAAATGTTATCAGATTGCAGAAGTAACTTTGTTATTTTTTTCCCTTTTAATACGAACATAAATATTGCTGCTAAACGTTCTTTCTTCTTCAGGTAGTTCAATGGGATAAAAAAAAAACCCCAAACAATGAGAATAATTTACAAAGTGTGTTTCACACCAATAGTACATTACATATGTTTAAAAATAATATCACAGTTACCTTTCTTCAACTCTATTTGTGGCATTGCGTGACTACCTACCGCATAATTATCATATCTCATTAAAAATAAACCCCAACCCTCTTATATTGCTGTTGGGAGTATGGTAGCTCCATTCTGCAAAATACTAGTTTGGCAAATAGTGCACGTACACGAAACAAACCCGTTTTACAGTTTGGTTGCACTTCCTTACGTGGCGAGTATTTTAGGTATGCAAAAATCTTTCAGTTGGTTGAGGGTAGGGGGGTGGGGGTGGGGAGAAGAAGTACAGGGAAAAAAAATGACACCCACTTCACACAGCAATGATGGCACTGGCGTCAGGAGAGGAATGTGTCAGCTGCATCAACGGAATTCATAAGTGTTGTCATGTCACAGGCTGACATGTCGCACGTGCTCATCATACTTGTCTGTCCTCATTTCTGCTGTCCCTTTTTGGGGGGTTTAGTCAAGTAATCTACCAACATTCGTGAGTCTGATATTGATACATTCATAAAAAAGCTGTCATTATCATTGTTAATATCATTACTATTATATTACTACTTTCTTTAGTGTTATTATGATCACAGTTTGATGACTGTTCTTATCTAAATTTGCAATCTTTTATTTTTGCATGCATCATTTTTTAACAACTTCAAACAGATGACTCGTTGGTATGTTACATGACCAATCGAAACGATTTTTTTTCATTAGACTGGCTAAACTGTTTAGATATAATTTAAATAACCAACTGTTAGGTAGTACGTATGTCATCTGTTGCAACGTAAAGCCATCCGTCGCAGTGTATGCATGTATGCGAATATGACAGGACTATCGTAAGTTTACTTGTTGTCCTGTCAAGATAGGGTTGTATTTTTGTGACACTTTCTTGAATGAATTCATTCTTTAAAAAAATAACTGTTAGAAATAGTGTATAGACACCAACAGGGTAAGGATTCGCAGGATGTACATAGTTGGTGCAAATAGGCTGGAGTCAGCAAGAATATATTGCTTAAACTGTGGGTATGTACACTTTTTCCGATGAAAAGGTTTTAAAAAAAAAAAAAAAAATTTTTACTTTTATTATTTTTTAACTGATGAATGGTTATTTTGGTAATAATTTTCTTTCTTACTCTTGATTTCTGATCTCTCCTGTACACTTGAAAAAGTAAGAACAAGGTTCTTGATGGTTGAGGATGATCGCCACACCCACACAAACACTCACATACACACAGGGGAACTGATGACAAAATTTACAAAAAATGCATATACACGGGGACTAGAGGTAAAAAAAACCCCCACAATAGCGCTTATTCCATTATCCACGAAATACAGGAATTAAAAATATAGATACACACACACAAACACACACACGCCCGCACGCTCTCTCACACACAGACACATACACACATGCAAAGAGAAACACACACACGCACGCATGCATGTACACACACACACACACACAAAACACACACACACACAACACACACACACACAAAACACACACACACACACACACACACACACACACACACACACACACACACACACACACACACACACACACACACACACACACACACACACTCACACACACACACACACACACACACACACACACACACACGGTAAGATGCTGCAGGAAACATGTCAGGCCAAAATCTGTTGACAGTTCTGTTCCTAAATCTGACTTGAGAGGTATCTACCAAAACCTAGGTCAATGCACTCCCCAACACACACACACGCACACACACACACACACACACACACATACACATACACACACACACAATCACACACACAGACAGACAGACAGAGACAGAGAGACTTTTAAAATTCTATTTTATTCTTTTATTTCGAGGATAATGGAATAAGTACTCTTGCGCTTTTTTTCATCCAGTCCCCGTGTGTATGAAAAAGAGAGAGAGAGATGCGCGGATTTGCAATTGTACACTTACAAGCATTTACATATGCAGGTAGACACGAATTCACACATGTACGCAAACTTGCACACATGCATACAGGAATGCAGACACACAGTGGTATGAATTCTCTCTCTCTCTCTCACTCACTCAGTCACACTCACTCACTCACACATACACACACACACACATACACACACACACATACACACACACACACACACACACACACACACACATACACATACACCAGTCTGACGCCCTCTCAGTCGATGTAATCCTTCATTAAGTGCACATCACACTCACACACACACACAAAAGACATACGCGCGTACGCGCACGAGCTCGCGGGCGCACACACACACACGCACCTACACACACACTTTCTTTCAGTGCCATTAATGATCTATCCACAAACACACACACGCGCGTGCGCGCACACACACGCACACACATTTTCTTTCATTGTCATTCACTGTCTACCCAAACACACGCGCGCATGACCGCGCGTACACACACACACACACACACACACACACAACACAACACACACACACACACACACACACACACACACACACACACACACACACACCACACACACACACAACACACAACACACAACAACTCACACTCACACACCAGCACTTACATAAGCACTATGGACACACGGAAGCACGCACGCACGCAACACGCACGCCACAACACGCGCTCACACACACATCTACTACCAGCACCACCACTATCCCCCTCCACTTATCTCTTCCACCCACCACCACGCTAACCACCACCATTACACACACTACACCCACACCAACACACACACACAGACACATAGTGCCGCGCTCCACCACCACCACCAACCACCACCACCACCACCACACCACCACCACCACCACACCTCACCTCACCTCAGCCCGCTAACACAAAATACCACAACCACACCACACCACCACCACCACCACCACCCCACCACCACCACGACACATACACTCCTTCACCTAGACACCACAGCAAAAGGTCATATGCACACACACAAACACACACAGACACACACAGACACACACCTATAACATATGTTATAGTTATAAGTCGCATTAGCATTTCTTATGTATTTATTTGTTGTTATCATTGCTTAGCCTTTTTTCTGTATACTGCCTACGAAATTTAGCAACAGATACCAGTTTCACACCACAACAACCACAACATCAATGCCCACCCCCCCCCCCCCCCCCCTTTCCATCGTCTCTAACATCACTCGAGTAAACAGACGTAAAATCGAAGCAAAACAACAACAACAACAACACACACACACCACACACCCCCAGCACGCAGCACGCACGCACGCACGCACGCACGCACGCACGCACGCACGCATGTTCAACAATGCACTACCGCACACACATTCATGCTTACAGTATATATAAAAGAAGAGAAAAGGCTCTTTCACGGTAGACTTGCTCTCGAACTGATCGTACCACCTCCACAAAACAAAAGACCTAAACATAGAGAAGAACCAGCTTCATTAACTAAAGTTGGACAGGTCCTCTGAAGGCCCGCAGTCAGGTGTTAACTATGTCGTCCAAGCAAAGCACTCACAGCACAGCACAGCACAGCACAGCACGGCACAGCACGGCACAGCACAGCACAGCACGGCACAGCACAGCACGGCACGGCAGAGTAGGCACAGCACAGCACGGCAGGGCAGAGCAGGCCAGGGCAGGACAGGACAGGGCAGGGCAGGGCAGGGCAGGGCAGGGCAGGGCAGGACAGGACAGGGCAGGACAGGGCAGGACAGGGCAGGGCAGGACAGGGCAGGGCAGGACAGGGCAGGGCAGGGCAGGGCAGGGTACGGCCCGGCAGGAAATTGGACACTGAAGGCTGGAGAAACTCAAAGGATCAAAAGCATCAAGTTTAGGGGATGGATCAGGGCGATGCCCTTGATATGGCATTTATTGTGGGGGGATGGGGGGGGGGGGGGGGGGGGGGAGGAAGGAGGGGGGGGGGGGGGGGGCGATAGCCTGGTGGTCAGCGTGATGCGCTCGTGATCTGCTGACCCGAGGTTCGATTCCCGTACAAGAGTAATTTTCCTCTTGAGTTAACATCAGTGCCGACTCCACTCTCCTCAAAAGTCATTCGGAGGAGACTACAAACCGAGGTCCCGTGTGCGAACATCCGCAGAACATCTTGCGCACACGTTAACATCCGTTCCGTTTTTTTGAAAGAGTAGGCCATTGTGCGCCGGTGGGGACGGATGACAAAATTTACACAACTGCATATACACGGGGATTGGATGTAGAAAAAAAAAGCACATGAGTGCTTATTCTATTATCCTCGAAATAAATAGATAAATAAATAAAAGATGCCCATAGCATGCCTTCACCTTTACCTATCCCGTAGTCCCGTGGACCCGTAGGGGCACCGATGAAGATTTTGCAACCAGCTTCCTCCACTCCCCCGCGGTCCTCTGCTTTCCGTAGCGAATCGTTCCACTGAAGGCCAGTCCACTCTCTGATGTTGTCTTCCCATTGTTTTCTCTGTTGTCTGCCTCTTCGTCTCCCTCCTTGTACTGCCTACCTGCCCCAAGTTTTTCTGGGCAAAACACTAGTTATTGAGATGGTGTTGTTGTATGGTGTATTGTATTGTATTGTATTGTATCATAATGTATGGTATGGTATTGTCATGTATTGTAGTGTACACCACTTTCAGCCATCGCAGACTTCTCTGTATGAAATTGGTAGCATTTCTCTCTCTCTCTCTCTCTCTCTCTCTCTCTCTCTTTCTCTCTCTCCTCTCTCTCGCACGTCCCCACCTGAGCAGCACCATCCATTATAAAGCAAAAACCCCTTCCTCAATGTGATTTAGTTTCCCTATCTGAATGATTATGTTTATTTTCTTTTTAACAGGGTTTCGCTACCTACGACTCCACTGTTGCCGAGGGTTCTTAAACATGGGCTAAATGCATTGCAGAAGGGACCAGAGTTTTTCATCGTATCCAACAGACTAGCCTCCAAACTATCACTCAAGATCCAGTGGACGAGGGAAAAAAATTCAGATTCACAAGGGGATCAAACTCGTCTTGTTTCTGCTGTCAGCACTGGTACACTACCTTAGACCACCACTCCTCTCCACACAAAAGCAAAGTAATGCATCGCTTATTCAATGTACCATCTGGAAATAACAATTTTGACTTGATTTGACTTGACTCGACAAGTGACATTTTTGAGGGGGCCTTGCACGATGTCTTATATCTATATTAAAAAAAATGTCTATCTCTGCCTGTGAACAAGTCGATTTTCTTTTCGTTCCTCGGCTAGAGCTCCTGAGTTCACCAGTGGTGAGATTTTTGCATAATGCGACTGTTTTGGCCACCATTTAGGTAACTATGCACACACACATACACACACATACATACACACACACGCAACACACACAACACACACAACACACACAAAACACACACACACACCACACACACACACACACACACACATACACACACACACCACACATACACACACAACACATACACACATATACACACAACACACACAACACACACACATTAACACACACACATGCATACACACATACACACATACATTAACACACACACACATGCATACACACACATTAACACACACACACACACACACACACACACACACACACACACACACACACACACACACACACACACACACCACACACACACACACACACACACACACACACACACACACACACAGTTACACATCCTTCGGATGAGACTATAAACCGAGGCCCTGTGTGCGAACGCATGCAGAACATCTTGCGCCCACGTTAAATCCTGTTCCGCTTTTCGGAAGAGTAGGCCATTGTGTGCCGGTGGGAACAGATGACAACATTTACAACACCGCATACACACGGGGACTAGATGCCAAAGAAAGCACATGAGTGCTTATTCCATTATCCTCGATTAAAAAAAAAATCTGAGCGCTTTGATTTGTTGCTTTACAAGATTCAGCGCTATATAAATTCCACACATTATTATTATTATTATTATTATTATTATTATTATTATTATTATTATACACACACACATACAAACACAGTGATAGATGTCTCAATAAAGTTTGAATAGAATGGGTGACAATTAGATAAATGAATTTAGAAGGCAGGAATTATTTTTTAAAGTATTTGATGACAGTAATTTTACAAAACAAAATGTCCAAAAATGTGTCGAAGTATCTTCAAAGCTCTTCATATGCAGAATAAGTACCCCTTGGAAATCTGTGATTTGAAAAACACGAGACTGAAATTTCTTCTTCTCTTCTTCCTTCTTTGTCTGTTATTCTTCTGTTTTTGTCATCTTCTCCTTCACCTTCTTTTTCTCTCTCCTTCTTTGTCTTCTCCTCCTTGTTCTTTGTCTTCTCATCCTTCTTTGTCTCCTCCTTCTTCTTTGTCTTCCTCTCTTCTGTCTTCTTTTAAAAAAAATTCTCCTCTTTCTTATTTTATATTCTTTTCGTCTTCTTTGTCTTCTTCTCCTCCTCCTTCTTCCTCGTCTTCTTTTCTCCTTCTTCTTTATCTTTTGTTCCTCCTTCTTTGTCTTCTTCTACTTTTTTGTCTTCTACTCCTTTTTTGTCTTCTCCTCACTTCTTATTTTGTCTTCTTTTCTCCTTCTTTTGTCTTCTCTTGCTTTCTTTTTTTTTGTCTTCTTCTCCTCCTTCTTCTTTGGCTTCTTCTTCTCCTCCTTCTTTGTCCTCTTCTTCTTCTCCTCATTATCTTTGTCTTCTCCTCCTCCTTTTTACCTCCTCCTTCTGTGTCTTCTTCCTCTCCTTCTTTGTCTTCTCTTTCTCCTTCTTCTTCTTTTGTCCTCTCCCCCTTCTTCTTCTTTGTCTTGTTCTCCTCCTTTTTA
>CM054136.1:50038830-50043830 GCA_028751875.1 Rapana venosa
GAGACAGAGAAAGACAGAGAGATAGAGAGACAGAGACAGAAAGACAGAAAACCCCCCAGATAAAAAGACAGAGACAAAAGACAGACAGAGGCAGAGAAAGATAAAAGAAGACAAAGAGACACACAGGGACAAAGATACAGACAGGAAATAGGCAGACAGGAAAAAAGGGAGAAACAGACAGACGAGCAGACATACAGTAAAAGACTGACACATAGGTCATAAAGCGTCAAGCACACACACAACAAAAAACACACACAACACACCCCAACAAACATACCAACACACAACAAACACACACATACACACACACACACACACACACACACCACACAACCGACACACACACACACACACACACACACACACACACACACACACACACACACACACACCACACACACACACACACACACACACACACACACACACACACACACACTCACACACACACACACACACACAAGACACACGACACACACATACACAAGATACACACACTCACTCACACACACAACACACACATAACACGCTCACACACACAACACACACATATACACATCTTTCCGCACACGTTAAATCCTGTTCCGCTTTTCGAAAGAGTAGGCCATTGTGTGCCGGTGGGAACAGATGGGAACAGATGACAAAATTTACAAAACCGCATACAACACGGGGACTAGATGTAAAAAAGCACATAAGTGCTTATGCCATTATCCTCGATATAAAAGAATAAAGGGGAGAGAGAAGAAAAGAGAGAGGGGAAGAGAGAGAGAGAGAGAGAGAGAGAGAGAGAGAGAGAATGTACATCCCCCCCCCCCCCCCCCCCCCCCCCCGGCGCGCTCCCCGCCCCCCCCCCCCCCCGCCCCCCCACTCCCACACCCACACACACACTATGAGGAAGTTTGTGATTAACTACCTAAAACCAGACGAAACTACCACAAAAAAACCCAACCCGAAACTGACCTGAGATGACCCACCCCTCACTCCCCTCACTCCTCCCCATTCCATCACCCCCCCTCTCTGCACAACACACCCCCCCCCCCCCCCCGCCGGCCCCCTCTCCCCGTCCTCCTCCCCCCTACCTCCCCCCCCCTCCTCCCCCTGCCTCCCTCCTCCTCCCCCTACCCCCCACCCCCCCGCCCCCAGGCTGCCCCCAAGAACCCCCCAGTGACGCAGCAATCAGCTAGCTGGAAACAGAGCACATGCCATGGTCTGTGGTGTCTCTGTGTTGCCCGGGCATCCATCACAGTCACTACCTCCCTCCCCTTAGACATCTTCGTAGTGTTTCCTTCTTTCTTTGTTTCTTTCTTTCTTGCTTTGTTTGCCTGGTTGGTTGGTTGGTTGGTTGGTTGCCTGGTTGGCTGGTTGGTTGGTTGCCTGGTTGGTTGGTTTCCTGGTTGGTTGGTTGGTTTCCTGGTTGGTTGGATGGTTGCCTGGTTGGTTGGTTTGCCTGGTTGGCTGGTTGGTTGCCTGGTTGGTTGGTTGGTTGCCTGGTTGGTTGGTTGCCTGGTTGATTGGTTGGTTGCCTGGTTGGTTGGTTGCCTGTTGGTTGGTTGCCTGGTTGGTTGGTTGGGTTGGTTGCTTGGTTGGTTGGTTGCCTGGCTGGTTGGTTGGCTGGTTGGTTGCCTGGTTGGTTAGTTGCCTGGTTGGTTGCCTGGTTGGTTGGTTGGTTGCTTGGTTGGTTGGTTGCCTGGTTGGTTGGTTGCCTGGTTGATTGGTTGGATGCCTGGTTGGTTGGTTGGTTGCCTGGTTGGTTGCCTGGTTGGTTGCTTGGTTGCCTGGTTGGTTGGTTGCCTGGTTGGTTGGTTGTCTGGTTGGTTGGTTGGTTGCCTGGTTGGTTGGTTGGGTGGGTGGGTTGGTTGGCTGGTTGGTTGGGTTGGTTGGTTGGTTGCCTGGTTGGTTGGTTGCCTGGTTGGTTGGTTGCCTGGTTGGTTGGTTGTCTGGTTGGTTGGTTGGGTTGGTTGGTTGCCTGGTTGGTTGGTTGCCTGGTTGGTTGGTTGGTTGGGTTGGTTGGTTGGTTGTCTGGTTGGTTGGTTGCCTGGTTGGTTGGTTGGTTGCCTGGTTGGTTGGTTGCCTGGTTGGTTGGTTGGTTGGTTGCCTGGTTGGTTGGTTGCCTGGTTGGTTGGTTGCCTGGTTGGTTACCTGGTTGGTTGGTTGGTTACCTGGTTGGTTTGGTTGGTTGCCTGTTGGTTGGTTGGTTTGTCTGGTTGGTTGGTTGGTTTGCCTGGCTGGTTGGTTGGTTGCCTGGCTGTTGGTTGCCTGGTTGGTTGGTTGTCTGGTTGGTTGGTTGCCTGGTTGGTTGGTTGCCTGGTTGGTTGGTTGCCTGGTTGGTTGGTTGGTTGCCTGGTTGGTTGGTTGCCTGGCTGGTTGGTTGGTTGCCTGGTTGGTTGGTTGCCTGGTTGGTTGGTTGCCTGGTTGGTTGGTTGCCTGTTGGTTGGTTACCTGGTTGGTTGGTTGGTTGGTTGCCTGGTTGGTTGGTTGGTTGCATGGTTGCCTGATTGGTTGGTTGCCTGGTTGGTTGGTTGCCTGGTTGGTTGGTTGCCTGGCTGGTTGGTTGGTTTGCCTGGTTGGTTGGTTGCCTGGCTGGTTGCCTGGTTGGTTTTCTTTCTTTGTTTGTTTGCCTGGTTGGTTGGTTGCCTGGTTGGTTGGTTGGTTGGTTGTTGCCTGGTTGGTTGCCTGGTTGGTTTGTTGCCTGGTTGGTTGGTTGCTTAGTTGGTTGGTTACCTGGTTGGTTGGATTGGTTGGTTGTTTTTTAATTTTTTATTTCTTACTTCTTCGAAGAAACCACTGGTCTATACTAGTCTCTAAACCGAGGTCCCGTATGCGAACGCACGCAGAACATCTTGCGCACACGTTAAAACCCGTTCCGCTTTTCGGAAGAGTAGGCTATTGTGTGCCGGTGGGAACGGATGACAAAATGTACAAAAGCGCATACATATGGGGACTGGATGAAAAGAAAACACCCCCACATGAATGCTTTATTCGATTATCCTCCGAAAAAAAAAAGAAAACAAGGGAAGTAAATAGTCTTTATAATTATACACTATGTGTGGAAAGACTGTAAACACAACACCACAACACACACACACACACACACACACACACACAACACACACACACACACAACACACACACACACACACACACACACACACACACACACACACACACACACACAACACACACACACACACACAGTCAACTAGTCTATTGCTGCTACTGCTCTTATCCGTGTTGTCTTTATTTCAGCTTGTGTGTGGTGTGTGTGTGTGTGTGTGTGTGTGTGTGTGTGTGTGTGTGTGTGTGTGTGTGTGTGTGCTGTGTGTGTGGTGTGTGTGTGTGTGTGTGTATCTGTTGTGTTGCGGTGTGTGTTGTGTATGTGGTGTTGTGTAGTGTTGTGTTGCGTTTGTGTGCGTGTGGTGTTGTGTCATGCTGTGTTGTTTGTGTGTGTAGTTGTGTGTGTGTAGTGTTGTGTTGTGTTGTTTGTGTGTATAGTTGTGTGTTGTAGTTGTGTGGTGTGTGGTTTGTTTTGTGTATGTGGTGTTATTTTTCATTGACAAAAAACATATTCCCCCCCCCCCCCCCCCCCCCGGCAACCCAACCCCAACCCCCCTCCCACCCCGACAATTAGATATCTAGGCAGAGAAAGATAAAGGAAGACAAAAACAAACATGTAAACACTAGGTTTTATTTATTTATTTATCTATTTATCTATTTATTTATTTTTAAGTTTTATTAATTTATACCACTTAAGTCACGTCAGATTTCTCTGCGTAAAATTCAGGCTGCTCTCCCCGGGGAGAGCACGTCTCCACAAGAGCAGCGCCACCCATTATTTTTTAAAATTTCTTTTCCTGTCTGCAACTGTATTTGTTTCTCTATCAGAGAGGTTCTTGTCTACAGAATTTTGCCAGGGACAACTCTCTTCTTCCCGTGGGTTCTTTTATGTGCGCTAAATAATTTGGGTAACACACGGGACCTCGGTTTATCGACTCATCCGAAAGATTAGCACCTAGAACACCACTCATGGTCTAACGCATTAGGGGGGGGGAATTTTGGGCCCAAACGGGAATCGAACCACGGCACACTTCCGACCCGGACTTTTCGCCTTCTAGGCAGGTGCGTTACCTCTAGACCACCGTGGAGGAGTGATAAAACTAAGGACAAAAAGGGAAGGGATCATTTTGTCTTTCTTTATTAATTTTTTTAATTAATTTTGTTTTATTCTTTTATATCGAGGATAATGGGGTAAGCACTTATATGCTTTTTTTACATACAGTCCTCGTGTGTAGGCGGTTTTGTAAATTCTGTCATCTGTTCCCACCGGCACACAATGGCCTACTCTTCCGAAAAGCGGAACAGGATTTAACGTGTGGCGCAAGACGTTCGCACACGGGGCCTCGGTTTACCGTCTCATCCGAAGGACTTTGGGGGAGAGTAGAGTCTGCACTGATGTTAACTCCAGGGGAAAATATCCGCTTGAACGGGAATCGAACCCGGGTCGTCAGATTGCGAGCGCAATGTTCTAACCACTAGGCTATTCTGCCCCCCTCAAGCGGAAGGAGAAAAAGGAAGGAAGAATGATTGTATTGCAACAGACCTGGCCAACAAGCAACACATAGCAAATAATAAAGAAAATAAGCGGAGGGCATCACCAAAGGACAGGAAAATGGAGATGTCCACTAAAACGAACACGTAGAAATCGATTCACAGTGCAGTGTCTTCAAGATCCAAATAATGGAAAACAAAAGAGGAGATAACTCGCACCTACGAGCGTTTGGCAACCTAGCTTTCAACTCGGAAGAAAGAAATACCCCCCCCCCCCCCCCCCCCCCCCACACACACACACACAACCTGAACCATCCTACAAAAACCAATAAGACTCCCCTCCCCCTCACACACCACACACACACAAACACACACACACACACACACACACGCACACACACACACACACACACACACACACACACACACACACGCACGCACACACACACGCACAA
>CM054136.1:50048830-50063830 GCA_028751875.1 Rapana venosa
ACTATAGGCAAAATATGGCCAGCAAAAAAAGATTTGCGGAGAGTGGTATTCAGAAAATGTTTTATTTTTGATAACTGAAGTAAGCTTGTAAAAAACGTTTCCTAGCGCCATCACATGGTCGTCTACTAGTAAGATTTTTGTCAATAATTACACCCAGAATTCTGATGGGAATCTACTTCTTCAATTACTCTTTTATCTATCAAGGAGAGTTGGAATTTATCTGTCATTTTTTGTCTTTTTTGTTTTGCTTACTACATACACTTAGTTTTCGGTATTTAGTGAAAAGGGTTTTTTAGTTAGTCAATAACCAATCTTAAATTTTGGTTGAATTTTGATTGAAAGTCTGTGGGGGTCAAACACTCAAAAAGGGGGATTGTCACAAAAACTTTCACAGCTACATTCTAAAAATTGGGGGAAATCTTTTACTTAATTTAAAAAATAGAAGGGGCCCCAATATTGCCCCTTGTGGTACTCCATTTTTAATGGTACTATTCTGATGTTTGATTATTTGCAGTACAGCTGCTGCCTTTCGAAAAAAAAGTTTTTCAAAGATTATCTTTTTGGTGTTATTTATCAAGTGAATTTACGAAATAAGGGGGAAATGATTGATTACACAAATCTTTTTTAAAAGAAACAAAAAAAAGGCCTGAATTTATTTTCATTGATTTTTGTGTAGGAGACTTCTGAATTTTGAAAGGGTTTGTGTGACGGGAATGTTTTTACGAAAACCTACGATTTCATTTAATGTTTGTTGTTTACAAATAAAAATCAGTTTTTTTTTCAAAGGGTTTTTAGATAAACAGACAAATTGAAATTGGCGAATTTGAAGGACAAGCATATCACCTGATTTGGACTGGTATGATTTTTCCCTTTTTTTAAATATGGCAGGAAAGTTTTTTTTCTCTATGCCAATTATACAATAGTCGTGTTCCACGATAATTGACCACAAAGTTTAATTATTCTTCCACTAGATTGTCAAAAACCAGGTTCGAATTTTTTTGAAGAGACGGGTTTTTCAAACGTCTGTGTTGTCTTTGGGCAGTAGTTTAAATGGAATTTTTTTTTTTTGTTTCGATTATTGTTCTAAGTAATGAGACATTTTTTTTGACTTGTCATTTATATTAGTTTGTCAAATTTTGGAAGTGGTTTTTCCTTTCACAGTGATTTTTTTAAAACTGTCTGGGATTTTTTAATATAGGTTTATTACATAATGGGGGAGGATGGGGGAGCCTGTAGAGTGGCGGGGGGAAGATTTTTGTTAGCAGGGGGATCTTTGGTCCCCTCTTTTGGAGGGGCCCTGCTTTCAGCTTTTGATGCCCACATGAAGGTGGCTCGAACGTGGGGAAGGGGGAACTTGTTGCCACCCGACCAGGGTTACTTCAGCCGGGTACAGACGGGGTTTGCAACTACCCCCCACTACTCTTTTCTCGTCCACACCCTTCAGCCTGACACCTATCAACAGGGTGTAAACCCTCGTTGGGACTGATTTTTGTTGGGGGAATTTGGGGACTGAAAGGGGGTGCCCCTGGGGGATTTGTGAATGGGAAAGGGAGTGTGGTTTTGAGAGGGGGAAAGGATGTGGAGTGATGATGAAATGTGTTTGTGGGGAAGGCTGTTTGCTTGTGTGTTTGTGTAAGTGGTGAATTTGTTCCTTTTGTTTGTTTTTGTTTGTGACAAGTGTGAGGAAGTGCCAGCAGGGTTCGGGGTCAAAAGAGGTATCTTTTGGGATGTGTTGATATTGTACCCCCTTGTGTGTGTTTTCTGTGGGTTCAATGTCGGGTCAGCGACTGCGGGATGAGTGTGTTCGTTGGCAGTTTTGTTTGTTTCTTGGTAGTATTGCTGATTTTGTTTGCTTTTTTGAATGACGTATTTTGACAGTTTTCTTTCAATTGAGGGGACGGGGTTTTTTGGTTTTTTTGGATTGGGTTGTTTGTTGTGATGCTCCTTTCCTTTATTTTTTAGGGGATTTTTTTTGTTTTTATTTCAGATCAGAGATGGTTGGGGGCTGTTGAGTTTTGTCTTTTTGGGATATTTGTGATATTTGAGTTTTGATGTGTGATTTCTTTATGGTTGGAATGGAATTGGCAAAAGGGAGGTTGGGGACACGTTATCTTTGCACTTTGTCAGTTAAGAAGATTTTGGGGTTTTTTGCATTAGCTTTGGGGGTTCTTTTGTTAGGGGGGTTTGGGAGGGAGAGTGGGTTGGCTGGAGATGGGAGTGGGAGGGGGTGAGTTGATGATGACATGGGGGAACAGAGGGGGGGGGGAGGAGAGGCTGAGTGACCTTGTTACGAAGAAAAGGGGTGGCAGGGGAGGTGGGATGTTTTTGTTTTCTTTTTTCTGGTGAAAAGGCACTGCTTGAAGGGGGGGTTGGGGGAAAGCTGAGAGGTAGGGGGGGGTGGGGGGGTGAGGGCACATTGCGGTAGGGGTAAGGTTTTAGCCGGGAAAAGGGGGGTGAAATTGGGGGGGGGCAGGGGGATGGAGTGGGGAAGGAAAAAGGGGGAAGTGAAGAAGGGGGGAGATGGGGGATCATGCCCGTTTGGGTGGCGACACGGTTGGGCGTCAAGGTTTCACTCCTCTGGGCCCGTAGTCGGACTCCGAATGAGGCCATAGACGTACGGCCCCGACCCGGCGGAAAAAAAACATGTCGATTGCTGCGGTAACTTTGTGCTCCGCCGGGTTTTAATGATTTTAATTTCGAACTCATTCTCCACCCACTCCTGGCACCTTTCCTTTCACATGATTTTCCGTGGGGTGGTACACATGAATTTCAGGAGTTTGCCTTCACTAGAATAACCTGAATAATGTTCCCAAAATTCACTTGGCAAAGTAGAGTTAAAAATGCTGGGCACTTTTCTCTTTTTTGTTGTTTTTTTCAATTTTTATTGTTCGGTATATTTAGGCGATTTCCCAAAAACCTTTATATAAAACAAAACGCCATAAAGGCAATTACCTTTTAAGCCTCAAAAGTAATCTGGAGTCTTTTGGGGAACTTTTGTCCTCCTTTCACAGGGTTTGGGGGTTCTAGATCATTTGGGTCCCCTCTTGGAGTTTTTATATTTTTTTTTTTCATAAACTTAAAAAAAAGGGGGACAAGAAAAAAAACAAAAAAAAACAAAAACCAACAACAAAAAAAACCCCAAAAAAATAAATAAGAAAACAAAGCCAAACATAAAAGATAAATTGATCATCGCTGGTGTTTTAATGGCCTCACATTCCGTAGCGAGCCCCACATTCTTGGTTTTATAAATAAGAATGGTTGCATCACTGACCTTTTTTTGGGGGAGGGTAGACCCAAAACGAAACACAATCTCACACAAAAGGGGGATTCACTTGTAACACGGAACACAGTTACCTCTGGTCCCCCCACCACATAAGAACACTTCCTCTTTAACCGCCCTGGGGGCCCGGTTTCGGCAATCCTTGAACGGTTTTCAGTTCTTGGGGTTGGGTTAACGTTCCTACCTTCACTTTAAATAAAGAAAACAAAGAAAATTTTCGAATAGGTTAAAATTTTCAAATTTTTCTCAAGTTTTTAGACCTTTTGCACTTTTCTGTTCACAAATCCAGACACACTCAACTGCACCTTTGTTGTATCAAAGATCCTTGAAATCTTCGGGAAAAACCAGCTTCATTGGAGAGCTCTTTGGACACGTCTTGACAGCTTGACAACTCTGTAGTGTGTGAGAGAGTGAGAGAGAGTGAGAGAGAGAGACAGAGAGAGAGAGAGAGAGAGAGAGAGAGAGACAGACAGACAGACAGACAGACAGACAGACAGAGAAGGGAGTGGAGGATGCTGGTTGCTAAATCTTCATTAGTGCCCTCACATCCGATGGACTACGGGGTAAGTGAGGTGAGGTATAGATGAGTCTTTAAATAATATTGTCTTGGATAGAACAGTCTGTGTGTGTGTGTGTGTGTGTGTGTGTGTGGTGTGTGTGTATGTGTGTATGTATGTGTGTGTATGTGTATGTTTGTGTGTGTTGTGTGTGTGTTAAAACGACTGTATCGGTGGTGTGTGAGTATGTGTGTGTATGTGTGTGTATGTTTGTGTGCGCGCGCGCGCACGTGATCGTAGACTTGGTAAGTATGCTCTGCCACCCAAAAAAAAGGAAAAGAAAAATCCTTATAAGACACAACGTACCTTACAATCACAACAAACACGACACATCTGTCTCTCTCTACGATTTCTTAGAGAGAGAGAGAGAGAGAGAGAGAGAGAGAGAGAGAGAGAGAGAGAGAGAGAGAACTCTGAACTCTCTGAACTGTGAACTGGTTTAATATACATCGGCCTTAAGCCACAACACACTTTGAGGAACAACATTGGAAGATGCAGAAATGAAATTTAACTTCTTGGTAAACTTCGGTAGGACTTTGGCACAACAATACCTTAGCACGCACTCAAACTTGTCTACTCTTGAACATGTATATTCCTAAATCATGACTAAACACAGGCTGACGTAGACCAAGAATCAAAACACGAAACACAGTTTAAAAAAAAATCTTTGTTCACCTAAACTGTACCCCATGATATCACAAAAAAAGATGAGAGAGAAGAAATAAATAAGACGAATAAGGGGGTAGGGGTGGGAGTGAGGGGGGGGGGGGGAGGGTGCGAGAGGTGCGTGGCAGGAGAATTCAAAGTAAAATGACCCATCGGACCCTGTCGGCTATCACTCCACAGTTACCATCAGAGGGGTGAGAATGACTTTCACCCCGAGTGCAAGGTCGTTTGCTAGGCAGTTTTGGAACTCTTGTCGGGAACACGTTCTCAGAGGGGTGGAGGGGATGATTCCGAGTGCAGGCGTTTGCTAGGGTGGTGTTGAAGTGAGGGGGGGGGGGGGGGGGGGGGGGGGTTGGGGGAAGGGCGGTGAGGAGAGGGGGAAGGGAGAGGAGAGGGGAGGAACTACATAGTACTTCCTTGCCCCACTCTGGAATACACACACAGACACACACAGACACAGACACAGACACACACACACAGACACACACACACACACACCACACAGACTCACACACACGCAAGCACACACACGCAAGCACACACACACACGCACCACGCAGACACACAAACACACACGCACACACACACACACACACACACACACACACGCAAGCACCCCCTAACACCCCCCCCCCACCCACACACACACACACACACATTGATCCTTCTTTCCTACAGCTTATGTTTCGTGGGAAAACCCGCAGAAGTAAGGGTAAGTTGGAAGATGGTAGGTGGTGGTGGTGGTGGTGGTCGTGGTGGTGGTGGTTTTCCAATGTTAGAGTTAGAATATGAAATTGAAGTTGAGGAAACATTTTTTTGGTCTTTATTGTTTCTGTTGGTTTTTTGTGTGCAAGTAGTTTGCACTACTACTACTAACTACTACTACTACTACAAACTACTACTACTACTACTACTACTACTACTAACTACTACTACTACTACTACAAACTACTACTAACAACTACTATGCACTACTACTACTACTAACTACTACTACTAACTACTACTACACTATTACTGCTGCTGCTCTGCTACTACTACTACTACAACTACTACTCTATGCTACTGCACTCTACTTACTACTACACACTACTACTACTACTACTACTACTACTGTCCACTACTACTACTACTACTACTACTGTCACACTACTACTAACACTACTACTACTACTACTACTATATACTACTACTACTGCCACTACTACAACTACTACTACTTCTACTACTACTACTACTACTAACTGCTCTCCTGCTACTAGCTACTGCTGCTGCTGCTGCTGCTGCCTACTACTACTACTACTACTACTACTACTACTACTACTACTACTACTACTACTAACTACTACTACTCCTACTCCACTACTACTACTACTGCTGCTGCTACTGCTGCTACTGCCACTACTACTACTACTACTACTACTACTACTACTGCTACTGCTGCTGCTGCTCCTCCTCCTCCTCCCTCCTCCTCCTACTACTACTACTACTACTACTACTACTACTACTGCCACTACTACTACTACTACTACTACTACTACTACTACTACTGCCACTACTACTACTACTACTACTACTACTACTGCTACTACTACTACTGCTACTGCTGCTGCTGCTCCTACTACTACTACTACTACTACTACTTGTTGCTGATGTTGTCTTTATGGGAAAAATGCTCAAGGGGGAAAAACGATATGCATATTCATAGAATATTAACCCACTCCCTTTTTTTTAGGCATATGTAAAAACTGATTGGAAAGAAATAAGAATTTAAAGCCATGTAAGAATGTATTTGTTTTTAAGTATTATTAACTGATCCTCAGTTGCAGATATCTATATATATATATTTAATCATATATATATATATAATTATATATATCTATATATCTATATATATATATCTCTCTCTCTCTATATATATATATATATATATGTGTGTGTGAGATCAAAAATAGCACATAAATTCACCGCCAAACAAGCTTCCTTTCCCGTTTTTCCCCGTGCTCATTTTCTTTTCCTTTTTTGTTATTGTTTTCTTTGAGTTTTTTTTTCAAGCCTGCAATCTGAACTGTGAGCATTTTTTCACCTTTTTTTTTCAAGAAAAAAGCATTCACCTCTGCCGACTGAGCGGGCAAGGTGAGGGAGGTTAGGTGTGTTCATTTCAAACGGCCCACAGCTGCAGTACAGTGCGGACCAGTCACACTGCAGAGACAGACAGACAGGAGAGGGGGGGAAAGAAAGGCCTCTGAAGACAGCAAGATTGTTCTACACTTTGCTGTAGTGGAGACTGAAGAAAGCAGATCGCGTGAGTGTTGACACAATTGTTATTGTAATTGATAGTTTATCTTTATTGCAATGAAGACAGGGTTTTGCTTTGCTTATTTTTAGTTCCTCTGCTAGAGATTCGAGGTTTACCAATTGTGAGTTTTACGTGTAGGCAGCCACCCCCCCATCCCCCCCCCCCCCCATCCCCCTTAACCATGTAGGTAGCCACATTCCGACTTCGAAGATGGTGTCTAAACACGACACCTGTGTACATGCGGGTTTTTTCTGTCATCCGATCCCACCAGCACACAATGGACTACTCTTCCGAAAGGCAGAACGTGTGCACAATATGTTCTACGTGCCTTCGCACATGGGACCTCGGTTTATGGTCTCATCCACAGGACTTTGACATTCAGTTCGATTTTTTTCCTGTCAAACTGGGAAGAAAGGGCGAGGTTTGGTGTCGAACCTAGAACCCCGCGGTTTACCTGTTGGTAGGCGAAAGTCTTGACCGTTTTTCCACCTTCCTTCTTAAAATGAGTAATTATCAGGCTGACACTTAAAAAAACAAAACAATTCTGGCTCAAGAATATTCTGGGATCATTTGATACAAAGAGTAAAAGTTATGTAGTTAGTACAATATCAGAGGAGTAAGAGGCTTTATCCTTGTATTGATGATCTCAACTCTGTCTTTTATTCCCTTTGATTTTGGGTGATGTAGTTTCAGAGGGGGAGGGGGAGCAAAGGAAATCTCCATGCTTTCTTTATAGTGTCAGGTAGAATGCACAGTGACAACAGCCATCTGAGTGATTGTGATAACGATGCTTGGTTTTTATTTTCCTCATGCTGCTCCTATAATAGTAGTAGTAGTAGTAGTAGTAGTAGTAGTAGTAGTAATGTAGGGATTTGATCAAGCCTAAGTTATTTTGTTGTCCCGTACATTTTGGAAGGTAAGACCCTTAATTCAATAGAAAAGGTGGAGGGGGTGGTTGGAAATCTTTCCCGGGGAAAGACTCCACATTTGTATTGTTTGTATAATTGTTCAGGTTTGCCACATATAGTTTATGAAAAAAGATCACTAGTGTTGCTCATAGTAGTTGGGAGTAAAAGTAAAGCAAATATAGTTTAGTGCCCTCATCCCCATGACCCCCCCCCCCCCCCCCCCAAACTGCCCATAGCATATCTACCTATGTATGGAAAAGATTTCCGACCACAATGCTACTTCCTTTCAGAAGTGCTTATTCATTATCCTCGGAATTAAAAAAAAACCCATCTCCCCCCCCCCCCCCCCCTAAAAAATACAGAGAAAAGGGAAACTGTTCTGTCAAAATGGGACTGTTACATAATCAAGGACTGAAAAGGAAATAAGCCTCTAGAGGAGGGGAACAGAAAAAGTTTGCATATTCTTCTTTGTCGAATGCTCTGACAGCAGTTATTGTTTGTCGTATGAGCGAAAGTGCGTTGCACTGCCGTGAAGCGCCTGACAGGGCAGGCCCAACGCATCTGACTTCGGAATGAGAGAGAACTGTTCTCTTTTAAGTCTTTCGGGGGAAAAAAGGCAGGAGAATAGACCGACGGAAGGAAGGGCGCGTTCTTGTCCGTGGTCTTTGTGAATTGTAGTGTCATTCTATACATAATTTTTGCTTTTAGGTTGGCGAGACTGATTACATAGTTTGCGTCATACAGAGGTTGAAGACATTTCATGCTAGCAGATAAGAATGAACAAAAATAATTCAGATGAAAATAAATCTGTTAACAAATAAATAAACCTACAGTAAATGAATACACATAAAAACAGTGTTCATATCTTCTGTCATCAACAGGAGAATCTTGGATTGCTGAACTCTATAGTTTTGTCAGCGGTATCCAGATTTGACGGGATAAGTTTACATCACAGATGCATACATGAACAAAATATAAGAAACGAAAAAGTGAAACTGGAAAAGAGACTGTGCTCAGCAAAAGTTTGTTTGACATCAAAATAGTTTTCGGTTGTGTTCCAAGGCCTAAGCCTCTGCAGATGTTTTCCCTGTCATGTCCAGTCTGCATTTCTGTGAATTAAACTGTATCCCTGCAAATAACATGTTTAACAACTGCCTTTTAGAGATATACACTGTTTCACATGATTGTCATGAACATTTCGCAACAGTAGCATCTTTAAAGACAGATAATAAAACCCTTTCCGTCTACCTCTTTCTCCCTAGGTCTTTGTATAGGACAGTGTACTGTATGTACTGGCTGATCTGGCACACTTGATGATTGGTGATGTGCTCTGTCTTTCCAGGTTTACCCACAGTTTCCCTGTAGCAAGAAATACCAAGCCTCCCCCCGAAAACCTCAAGCCCCCTACCCAAACAACCCCAACCCCCCCCAACTAAAACAAAAATCCGATGAAAAACCTGAAAGCAATAAAAACACCAGTGCAAAGACAAAGCCAAACTTCCTCTGCTGCTACACAAAACTGAAGAAAACCAGGGAATTCTGCTGGAACGCAACTGTGCTGGCAAAGCATCGTCCATCATCAGGCCTCTGCCGACTTCGAAGACATCCGGTGCCAAAGACTTCATCACCCCAAGAGAACGTCGCCGCAAACCAGCTCTCTTCCAGAGAACATCGCCAAACCAACCCTCTTCCAGAGAACGTCGCCGCAAACCAGCTCTCCTCCAGAGATCATCGCCATAAACCAGCTGTACTCCAGAGAACGTCGCCGCAAACCAGCTTCTTCTAGAGAACGTCGCCGCAAACCAGCTCTCTTCCAGAGAACATCGCCGCAAACCAGCTCTCTTCCAGAGAACGTCGCCGCAAACCAGCTCTCTTCCAGAGAACGTCGCCGCAAACCAGCTCTCTTCCAGAGAACGTCGCCGCAAACCAGCTCTCTTCCAGAGAACGTCGCCGCAAACCACTCTCTTCCAGAGACGTCGCCGCAAACCAGCTCTCTTCAGAGATACGTCGCGCAAACCAGCTCTACTTCCAGAACTCGCCGCAAACCAGCTATACTCCAGAGAACGTCGCCGCAAACCAGCTCTCTTCCAGAGAACGTCGCCGCAAACCAGCTCTTCCAGAGAACGTCGCCGTAAACCAGCTCTCTTCCAGGGAACGTCGCCGCAAACCAGCTCTCTTCCAGAACATCACCGCTAACCAGCTCTCTTCCAGAGAACGTCGCCGCAAACCAGCTCTACTCCAGAGAACGTCGCCGCAAACCAGCTCTACTCCAGAGAACGTCGCCGTAAACCAGCTCTCTTCCAGAGAACGTCGCCGCAAACCATTTCTCTTCCAGAGAACGTCGCCGCAAACCAGCTCTACTCCAGAGAACGTCGCCGCAAACCGGCTCTACTCCAGAGAACGTCGCCGCAAACCAGCTCTCTTCCAGAAAACGTCGCCGCAAACCAGCTCTCTTCCAGAACATCACCGCAAACCAGCTCTCTTCCAGAGAACGTCGCCGCAAACCAGCTCTACTCCAGAGAACGTCGCCGCAAACCAGCTCTCTTCCAGAGAACGTCGCCGCAAACCAGCTCTCTTCCAGAGAACGTCGCCGCAAACCAGCTCTCTTCCAGAGAACGTCGCCGCAAACCAGCTCTCTTCCAGAGAACGTCGCCGGAAACCAGCTCTACTCCAGAGAACGTCGCCGCAAACCATTTCTCTTCCAGAGAACATCGCCGCAAACCATTTCTTCCAGAGAACGTCGCCGCAAACCAGCTCTCTTCCAGAGAACGTCGCCGCAAACCGGCTCTACTCCAGAGAACGTCGCCGCAAACCAGCTCTCTTCCAGAGAACGTCGCCGCAAACCAGCTCTACTCCAGAGAACATCGCTGCAAACTCACTCTGACAGTGGTCACAACAGACTTCCAGAGCCCCCACCACTCCAGAAAACAAGGCCGCGTACCGGCTCTGACAGTGGTCACCATGAACATCCAGTGACCCCCACGACTCCGGACCCTGTGCCTGAAGATGAGGGTCAGGTGACAGAGGCACCTCCGAGGACCCAAATGACTTTGTCAAGGACGAGGACGTCTTTGCATTCCAGTGAAAACCAGCACAAGACTCTTGAAACAAAGCAGACGCAACATAAACCTGCCCCCCACCCTGAAGCCTCTGGTCAACAGAAGACGGCAAGACCTGCAGGGGAGGAGGGATCTCTGGCACTTCAAGCTGGCCATCATCCTGGCTCATTTACCACCACAATAGAAGAAATGGTGAGAACATGATTTTCTTATAGAATAAAATGTAACTTTATTTAATATTTTCTTTAGTTGGCGGTGGGGGAGGGTGGAAAGAATAGCCTAGTAGTTTGAGCTGGTGATCTGACAAACTGGGTTCAAGCCCTTCCGAGACACCAGTTTGAGGGGATTCTAACTCTGGAGCTAGCATCAGTACCAATTTTAGATGTAAGACCAGCAATAATTCTGAACTTTTTTTCAAGAATTAGAGATCGGGTTAACATTAGCTGCAAACGGTTGTTTTTTTTTATAGATATTTTTCCCTCCGTGGGAGATGCCAGTGGTTTTTATAAACCAGTAAACGAAGAGGGGGGTGGGGGGGGGGGGCAAGACAGTCTAGTGGTGGTGTTATGCTCGTGATTGACCGCCCCGGGATTGAACCACTACCGAGACCCCCTGCTACTTAAGGGATTTTCCCCTTAGAGTTAGCATCAGTACTGAACTCCACTGCCCTGACAGTCAACATGAAATAGCGCTAATCAATATTACAGGCCTAGACAACCATACCATTTCCCACACCTCGATTCTTTTTTCACCCCACCTTACTGGCATAAAAACGTTAAACGTACGCGCCTTCGTCCACATGTTACTCATTTACTTATTTTCCTGTCCCGCGTATTACGCCTTAGCACATCACAGCCACACTGCTCACCCAACAACACTAACAATACATTCACAACCCCACCACATCAACCTCAACACCACCAACCACCACACACACAGCACACACGCCGCACGCACGACACGCACCGTGACACGCGTGCCCACACGCCCCCCACCCCCACACCACACACCCCGCGCACACTCAGTTACACCAGGGTTATCATGACGTGTTGTGCCATAAAATTTACAATATAGTACAGTAAAAAGCGTTTAAAAAAAATGGGGGGGAGGGGGGGGGGCTCTTCTTTTCTCTACCCAAGCAACCTCTCCCCCTCTCTCTCTTGTCCAGTCAGTCCTGGTTTGTTGTAATTGTTAAACCCTTTTTCAATGTTACAACTGAAGTGGACATAAGGCTGTGTTTTTACTTCAGAAGTGTTTTTTTTTAATTTGGGTAGTCTATAATCTATGGCGCTTTTGAGAAGGAAGGAGTTTGAAATATTTAGCTATCACATGCCTACCATCACTCCGATTTCTTTTGATATATCTATTCGCGCGACATTCATGCACATCGTTTAGTTTCCTTTGCCCACAACCCACAGTTTTTCCCAAGCGTGTCACAGCTCTGTTCAGTACAGGTTTTTAAAAAATGACATTTAACGTTTTACATTAGAAAATTAAAGAAGACAAAATAAAGCATCTATAGAAGTTTTGAAAACGTTAACATTTACCTGAAGACTATTGAGCTTTAGAAGAAAAAGATGCAAGAGTTGTATTTCTTATCTGTCATAATTGTATTTGCGTCAAGATGTCGGGGGGCCTGTCAGTATAAATAGCATCCCCACCTTCTGGAAATTCTGTTAGAAGTTCCCTCTTTCCTGTTCCTCTCTGTGTGTCTGGTTCTTTTCTTCCTGTCACCTCCTTGTCTATTTTCGACCTTAGTCCATTCACCTGCCTTTCATCCCCAGAAAGACTTAAATTTTAATTAAGAAATAATCTCCCTCTCCAAAGTCAATTGCCCTGGGCCTGATTTGTGCAGGCGCTTAACGGCAGCGCATTATTGTCGCTCATGTCACAGACAGCATTAATTGCTGTCAGAGAGTTCGACGAAGAAGAAGATTATTAATTTTGTAACAGCAGAGAATAGGTGTTGTGTAACAAGTATTCGGTGGCTAGAGGTAAAGCACATGCCTAGAAAGTGAAAACTCCGGGTCGAAGTGTATGGTGTTTCGATCCGCGTTTGGGCCCGAAACTTTCCCCCCATCCATTAGACCATGAGTGGCGGACTGGGTACTGGGTACCTGGAAAAATTATGTAGAGAAAAGCCAGTCTGGTAGGGAACACACAGTTGCAGCCAGGAAAAAGAGCCTGCTTTCCCCGGGGAAAGCACCCCGAATTTCACGAAGAGAAATATGCCCTGACTTAAAGTGGTGTACAACACAACACGCTACAATGCAGTGCGATACAATTACAATACAAGGCGAGAACAGCATCGGTTGCTGTCTTCCTGACCTCAAGTTGTCTTCACCATTAGTTCTGCCACGTTAAAATTGTCACCCAGCGTTTGACTGTGGCCTGTGAAAAAGCCTTACACTACAAAACATTCACTTTGTCTTGGTGCCGTTCTGATTCTTTCATGTGTACACAGACCAGCAATGTTTTTTTTAAATAAAGTTTTCATAAAAATCCTGACTCACTCTTTCCTGAAGAAATTTCAGAAACAAAGGGGAAAAGGATGGCGGAAATAAGGAAAGAATGCATCTGATTATATATATATATAAAACCACCATTAGTTGACCTGGGAAGGTATACGT
This sequence comes from Rapana venosa, assembly GCA_028751875.1. NCBI lineage: Eukaryota > Metazoa > Mollusca > Gastropoda > Neogastropoda > Muricidae > Rapana > Rapana venosa. Next base: position 50,062,230 of record CM054136.1, read on the forward strand.
ACAATAATTCTTGACAAGGCTCAAAACCTTTCAGCAACCCCTCCTATTTTATTTATTCTTTTTATTTTTTAAAAGTATTTCGATATAAACTATAGTTGTGTTTATGGTTTTGTCACCAGATCTTCTCCACTCGTCCTTGACCTGACCCTTGCTGCAGGCCCTGGAGACGCCAGCACCACAATGCCGGAGCACAAGACCCACTGAACTTGTCCGTACCCACTTGACTTGACTTGACTCGGGCTAGGTTCTGATAAGTTGAACTAAGGGCGTAGAAGGGGAGATGATTTCACAGAACTTTGGAGGGCAAACCTTCAAGTCTGTGCTGGGTACAGCCCTGAAAGACAAATTCCCTGAAGGGTAGAAGGATCTACGGCATGCACATCCGTTTTCCGATTCCGCTGCGTGAGCCTGGCATTGTTGCCAATGATTTTGGGACATTGACATCCGTTTTCCGATTCCGTTTTTCTATTCCGTTTCCGAAGAGTTTGGGGGTTTTCATCTCAGAGAGGCGTCTGTCTATATGACCTCCCATCTTTGAAACACTTTGGGATCAAGTGCGATGAGAGCAGTGAGGAATGTGGTCTTGGCGAACATCTGCTATCCGACATGCAGCAGAATGTATGAAGAGGTAGTGAGGCAATGCCTCCAACAGGGCAACCGCTACCTTGCACACTTCACAGGTATGTTTGTACCGCGGACAACCTGTCAACGCGTGTGTGCACAATATTCACGACAGCATCTTGGTCATCAGACTTGAATAAAATTTTGTCCCGGAAGATGCAGGTGAGTCTTGATGGTCACACATTGCAAGACTTCGTCAGGAATATTTTAACTTTTACCAGCGATCTCTACTGGAGCCAATTTTGGCATTGACACTGCTTTTAGTGTCTTTATCACTTTGTCAGGATCATTTCAATCTTCACTGAAGACAATCTTGGCATTGACACTGCTTTTAGTGTCTTTAAGACTTTTCATCAGGAGCATTTCAATCTTCACTGGAACCAATTTTGGCATTGACACTGCTTTTGGTGTCAACACTTCGTCAGCATTTCAATCTTCACTGGAGACAATCTTGGCATTGACACTGCTTTTGGTGTCTAAGACTACATCAGGAGCATTTCAACCTTCACTGGCGATCTCAACCAGAGCGAATCTTGACGCTGACACTGATTTTGGTGTCCTCTGATGCCGCATCAATCTTGATGTCCTAAAATGGCACAGCCTAAAACCCCTGGCACTCAGTGCTCCTAAGGGGAAGGTGTCCTAAAATGGCACAGACAGCCTAAAACCCCTGGCACTCAGTGCTCCTAAGGGGAAAGTGTCTTGAAATGGCACATACAGCCGAAAACCCCTGGCACACAGTGCTCCTAAGGGGAAGGTGTCCTGAAATGGCACAGCCTAAAACCCCTGGCACACAGTGCTCCTAAGGGGTAGATGTCCTAAAATGGCACATACAGCCTAAAACCCCTGGCACTCAGTGCTCCTAAGGGGTAGGTGTCCTAAAATGGCACATACAGCCTAAAACCCCTGGCACACAGTGCTCCTAAGGGGTAGGTGTCCGAAAATGGCACATACAGCCTAAAACCCCTGGCACACAGTGC
>CM054136.1:50066330-50081330 GCA_028751875.1 Rapana venosa
CAGTCAACTTCACAGTCGGACCTCTGCCACATCTTTTCAGGTAAAGAAATGAACTACGGAATATTAGATAGTTCCCCCCCTGTCTTATCTTTGTTATATTGCATCGTATTATATCGCGTTGTATTGCATTGCGTTGTTGTTGTAGTGTAACGTATTATGCGATCTTGTCTTGCATTGCGTTGTGTTGTTGTAGTGTAACGTATTATGTGATCTTGTATTGCATTATATTGTGTTGTGTTGTCTTGTAGCGTATTATGTGATCTTGTATTGCATTGCGTTGTGTTGTTGTAGTGTAACTTATTATGTGATCTTGTATTGCATTGTATTGTGTTGTGTTGTAGCGTATTATTTGATCTTGTATTGCATTGCATTGTGTTGTTGTAGTGCAACGTATCATGTGATCTTGTATTGCATTGCATTGTATAGTACTTTGCAATCATTGCAAATTTCTCTGCACAAAATTCGGGCTCCACTCCCTGGGGAGAGCGCAGCGCCACGAGAGCAGCGCCACCCGTTCCTTATTTTCCTGCCTGCATGTGTATTTTTTGTTTCCCTGTGAATAACTGAAAACCTAAATTTGCCAGGGACAGCTCTCTTGTTGCTGGCTGTGGGTTCTTTAATGCGATATTGTGCAACGAACTAACAAGCACCCAGACCCTTTTCTAGAGGATGGGGGGGCAAAGATCTGGCACAAACAGGAATGGAACCCACACTTCCTGCTTTCTATGCGGGTGTGTTACCTGTAAATCGCTGTGTGTGTGTGTGTGTGTGTGTGTGTGCGTGGTGCGTGCGTGTGTGTGTGTGTGTGTGTGTGTGTGTGTGTGTGTGTGGTGTGCGTGTGTGTGTGTGTGTACGTACGCCCGACCGTGCGAGCCTGTTTATGTTCCTGTACTTGTTAGCCTCTTTGTCTTCTTTATCGATCTGTGTTTGTGCCTAGTGTGTCTATGTGTCTGTCTATCTGGCATCTCTTGTCATCTCTGTCTCTACTCCCCCCTCTCTCTCCTCTCTCTTCTCTCCTCTCTCTGTCAATTCTCTCTCCCTCTACCCCCCCCCCTCTTTCCCCTCTCCCTCCCCCCTCTTTGTCCCTCCCCCTCTTTGTCCCTCTGTCTCTGTCCCTCTGTTCTCTCTCTCTGTCTCTGTCTCTCTCTGTCTCCCTCTTTGTCTCTGTTCTTCTTTCTCTCTCTCTCTGTCTCATCTGTCTGTCTGTCTGTCTTGTCTGTCTGTCTGTCTGTCTGTCTCTCTCTTCTCTCTCTCTCTCTCTTTCTTTCTCTTTCTTTTCTCTCACCTCTCTCTCGCAATTTTAAAATATCTCAATTTTTTGTGCAGAACCATTCTGTCATGGAAGCTGTTCCCGTCCTAGGTACTTCAATGCCTGAGGACGCGGCACGAGCAAGTGGAAGCAGAGAACCAGGTACTATTGTTATTCGACGTTTGTTGGGCGTTCTCCAACTTAACATTCTTTGAGAAAATGCACTCTAGTCTCACATCACTGTGTGCGCCTTAGAATATACAGCGTTTCTGCACCATGGACAAGAAAAATCGTAACATTAAGGAAATCCTCTGCAGACATATTTCGGATTTCATTGCAATTTCATTCCGTTGGGCATGTGGATTCCTGCCTACATCTTAAGACCTGCATTTTCCACTGTGATTAGCGCTCCAGCGTGGTGCAGTTAAGTGACTTCTCTTGACTTTTGAGGAGTTGAGGCATTGAGCTGACAATGTCCAGGAACCGTTTTATGTGCAGTAAATTTTAACGAAGCGTAATTCTAAAATAACGTGCTTTCAAACTTTGCTGTTTTGTACCCAGATATCAAAAGCGATTTGGAAAGCCATGAATCATTTGAGGATTCAAGAAATGACATCCAAACAATCGGAAAAGAAGTATCGGTGGAAAAGCTTAACCTTCACTTTTTGCAAACTGTGCGGAATCTACAATATCTAGTGATGGAACAACAGACGAGCTGACAGAATTAACATTACTGTTCACGAAAAGGCATTTCTTCTGAATTTGTCATACCCCCAATAACACTCACAGAACTTCCTAACAGCCTACTCAAATTAAAACGGTCAGGATCAAGAGATCTTGACGAAATCGATGTTTTAAAAAAATCACTGCATACCCTATAACTGATACTCCAACTTAACGTGTCTAACATGTGTATTGGTAAGAGTATGTCTCTTTGAAGTTGAAATGGGCAAAGTTATACCTCACTCAGGAGACCCAGCCAATCCGCTTATCTATAGATGTATATCCAATACCAATACCAGTACTTTATTATCTCAGTAAGCGCTTCGATTTGTTTACTTTACAAGATTTGTTTCCTTTACAAGATTCAGCACTATGTAAATCCCATGCCTTCTTCTTCTTCTTCTTCTTCTTCTTCTTCTTCTTCTTCTTCTTCTTCTTCTTCTTCTTCTTCTTCTTATCATTAAACAGGGAAATGCACAGGGGTTACAAGCCACATATAAACAAAAGCAGTCAACGAGAAAAAAAATTCCCCTAAACACACACACACACACATAACACACACATACATATTAATACATTGCCACCATTGTCACATCATTATCATACTACTATCACCATTGCCACAAGTGTTATTGTAAATCATCTCTCCTTTAAGCTTGTAAAAAAATTGATCATCAGTATTCTTTAGACTAATTATTTTATGATTTTTTTTAATACAGAAAAGACCTCCAGACCATCACCATGGAAAGGACCTTCAAAACTTCAACATGGAAAATATCTTCAAAACCTCAACATGGAAAATATCTTCAAAACCTCAACATGGAAAATATCTTCAAACCTCAACATGAAATGTCTTCAAACCTCAACATGGAAAATGTCTTCAAACCTCAACATGAAATGTCTTCAAACCTCAACATGAAATGTCTTCAAACCTCAACATGGAAAATGTCTTCAAACCTCAACATGAAATGTCTTCAAACCTCAACATGAAATGTCTTCAAACCTCAACATGAAATGTCTTCAAACCTCAACATGGAAAATGTCTTCAAAACCTCAACATGGAAAATGTCTCCAAACTTCAACATGGAAAATATCATCAAAACTTCAACATGAAAAATGTCTTAAAACCTCGACATGGAAATTATCTTAAAAAAAACAACCTTAACACGAAAATTATTTTCAAAACCTCAACATGAAAATGTTTTCAAAACCTGAACATGAAAATATTTTCAAAACTTAAACATGGAAATACAAGCCCCAACATTGAAAATATTTTCAAAACCTCAACATAGAAAGTATCTTGAAAACCTCAACATTGAAAGTTATTTTCAACCTCATCTTTGACGAATTAGTAGCAGAACCTCATCATTTGAAAAGATCTTCAAAACCTAGGCAAAATATCTCCAAAACTTTAACATGAAAACATCCTCAAACCTCAAAAAGAAAACGTCCTCAAAGCCTCAACATTGAACGTTGAGAACTTCAACATGGAAATCCTCTTCTAAACTTTAACACGGAAATTATCTTCAAAACTTTAACATGGAAATTATATTAAAAACTTAAAGATGGAAATGATCTTCAAAACCTCAACATGGAAATCATCTTCAAAACCTCAACATGGAAAATCTTCAAAACCTCAACATGGAAATCTTCAACCCTTCAACATGGGCATTATCTTCAAAACTTCAACATGGAAATGATCTTCAAAACTTCAACATGGGCATTATCTTCAAAACCTCAACATAATCTTCAAAACTTCAACATGTAAATTTCTTCAAACTTCCAACATGGAAGTTGTCTAAGAAACCTCCAACATTAAAATTTTCATAACTTCAACATGGAAATCATCTTCAAAACTTCAGCATGGAAATTATCTTCAAAACTGTCAAATATAATCAATGCCGTGACATGGAAACTATGTTCAAAACCGTATCATAGAAAAGATGTCGAAACTGAAACATGGAAAAACTCAACACCTCAAGATGGGAAAAGCTCTACAGAACCTCACCGTGACAAAAAGCTCTTCAGAACCTCACCGTGAAAAAGCTTTTCAAAACCTCGCCGTGAAAAAGCTCTTCAAAACCTCAACGAGGAAAAGCTCTTCAAAACCTCAACGTGGGAAAAAAACCTCTTCAAAACCTCACTGTGGAAAAGCTCTTCAAAATCTCAACGTGGAAACGCTCTTCAAAACCTCAACGTGGAAACTCTTCAAAACCTCAACGTGGGAAACAAATCTTCAAAACCTCAACGTAGGGAAAAAACTCTTCAAAACCTCAACGTGGAAACTCTTCAAAACCTCAACGTGGAAAAGCTCTTCAAAACCTCAACGTGGAAAAGCTCTTCAAAACCTCAAGGTGGGAAAAAAACTCTTCAAAACCTCAACGTGGAAAAACTCTTCAAAACCTCAACGTGAAAAAACTCTCAAAACCTCAACGTTGGAAAAAACCTCTTCAAAACCTCAACGTTGAAACACTCTTCAAAACCTCAACGTTAAAACGCTCTTCAAAACCTCAACGTGGAAAAGCTCTTCAAAACCTCAACGTGGGAAAAAAATCTTCAAAACCTCAACGTGGAAAAACTCTTCAAAACCTCAACGTGGAAAATGTCTTCAAAACCTCAACTTAGAAACTCTACAGAACCTCAACGACTTCAACGTAGAAATCCGCAGAACTTCAACGTGTAAAGCTCCTCTCAACTATCACGCTGCGAGCTCTTTAACGTAATGTGGATACAAAGTCTGAAAAACTCGACTGTTGAGGAAAGCTCAAACTCAAGTTGGAAAAGCTCAAAACCTCAAACGTGATAAAGTCAAAACCTCAAACGTGAGAAAGCTTTTCTAAACCTAAACTGATCAGAAACACTCCGCACACTCACGTGGAAAAGCTCTCAGCTTTACTGGAAAACCTAGATGTTGGCTTTGCATCTCTCTCGATTATCTCTCATACGTCTGGTGTGTCTGTCTGTGCTTTGTGTATGTGTGTGTGGTGTGTGATAGAATGTGTGTGTGTGTTAGTTGTGTGTGTGGTTGTGTAGAAAGGATCTTTGAAAACCCCAACATGGAAAAGATAATTATACGATAAGAAGTAAAGGTATGTTTTTGTGTAAACGAAGCAATGAAAACTATACTACAGCCCTCAAATCACTCAGCCCTGCCAGCTTTTTCACCAGCTGTTTACCACAGCCTGCTCAGTTGTACGGGACAAATGGTGGTAGCAAGTCCGTGAAGTTTTATAGACGATTAATTCAAAGTTGGTGTCAGAGTACTACATTCTTCCCTACATATTGAGGAAGTGGACGCATAAAGACATTCACCCCAGATTTAACATGTAAAAGCTGGTGTTGAAGTTCAAAGTCCGAATAAAAATCTGGTGTTGGAAGTTAACATCAAATAATGTTAGCGTCAGAACATAATAAAAGTGGGAGTCGCAGTTAACGTGAAATTTAACACCAGAATATAAAGCTAGTGTCCAAGATAACGTCAGAATAAAGCTGGTGTCAGTTAATGTCATAACATAAAGTTGATGTCGAAGTATAATTTTGACTTATACTGAGTTTGCTAATATCAAAGACTAAGGTTATTTCTTAAGTACGGAGCTAGCTGGGGTCAAAAGGGCAAATGTCTCAATTTAAAGCTTATTTCTGTAATATTGAAGTTTTTTCTCTCCAAGTTAAGGTATCAAGTTACTTCCTTCATATTGTGTCATGGTATCGAGTTTTTTCTTCATATTTAGTTAGTGGGTATAAAATCTTTTCATGGTATCGAGTTTTTTCTTCATATTTAGGTAGTGGTATAAAAATGTTTTCATGGTATCGAGTTTTTTCTATATATTTAGTTACTGGTATAAAAAATTATCCCTCCATATTGATTCATTAAGTAATGAATGCATGATTTAAAAAATAGTATTCAAATATAAAGCTTTCCTTCATACTTAATTGGTATCAAAATAATTCCTCAATATTGAGTTGGTTGATGCCAAAGCATAAGAATTGTTAAGTGGTGTTGAGGTAGGAGTTAAAACTTTATAATTTATACGTTATCAACGTTTTTTTCTTCGTACTGAACTAGCTGAAAAAAGGTATAAGGTTCTCTTGATATTTAGTATTCATTTTAAATTCGAGTATAATGTTTTCTTCATACTAAGTTAGTGTTTACACTCTCTCCTTCCAACTGAGTTAGTTTCAAAGTATAAAGTTTGTTCCTTCATAGATTTACTTTGTATCAAATAATACAGTTCTTCCTTTCAAAGTGAGTTATTCTGCCTCAAAGTTCATAAGTTATTTCCTTCATAGATTTACTTTGTATCAAAGTGTAAAGCTTCTTTCCTTCATAGTGTTTTCTTTTGTTCCAAATTACAAAGTTCTTTCCTTCATAGTGAGTTATTCTGTATCAAAGTGTAAATTTCTTCCCTTTATATTATTTTGAATCAAAGTATAGTTTTCTACATAGTGAGTATATTTCATCACTGCATAACATTATTTCAAATTGAGCTGGTTGGTATCAAAGTGTAAAACTCTTTACCTCATTATATTGAGTTGGTTGGAACAAAAGTATAACTTTTTTCTTCATATTTAGCTTGTTGATATCAATGTCTTTTCTTCATACTGAGAAAGTTGCCATCAAGGCAAACATTTTTTCCCTTCATATTGTTCTTTTCACCTTCACCTATCCCGTAGTCCAGTAGACCGTTGGGGCACCACTGAAAATTTTGCAAGCAGCTTCCTCCACTATTCGCAGTTTTCAGCTACTTGTACCAAGTCGTTCAACTCAAGGCTAGTCCACTCTCCGATGTTGTCTTCTCATCGTTTTCTCTGTCTGCCTCTTCCTCTCCCTCCTTGTACTGTTCCCTGTAGGTACAGTCTTGGCCAGTCCACATGTTCGTGTGACGTGCCCTTACCACTTCAGTTTGGTTTTCCTTTTCACTAAGGAGTTCCTCATATGTCCTGAAGGGGTTTTCAATTCTGGTTTTTACTTCCTCGTTAGTTATGTGATCTCAGTTTGAGATAACAAAAAGTTTGCAAAAGCATCTCATCTTCGTTAACCTGTATCCTTTTAATGTCCGCTGTTATGGTCCACGTTTCACGCGCATAAAAACTATGCACATGACCAATGAACGCATCAGTCTGATCTTGAAGCTGATGGAAATGTTATCGTCCTTCCAGGCGACTTTTGATTTGGTCACCGCAGCTACGTATATTGTCTTAGCTGGCGCCGAATGGATAAAGTTTCTTTTCACGTTTCAGCTTGTGCTGTGTAGAAAACATCCACGATATTTCGTATGTTAAGCAGATGCAGTAAGGGTCGTGTAATAAAAATAGCAAACATCCCACGGCGCCTGTCAGTATAAATAGCATGTTTACCGTCTAGAAATTCCGTGTAAGGAATCCGCTCTTTTCTATCCTTCTCTTGTTTCTGCCTGGTTTTTCTTCCTTTCACCTTCTTGTCTATTTTTTTTACCCTTCATGGCCCACGAAGGAGGGGGGGGGGGGGGGGGAAGAGATGGGATATCCTAGTGGTTTTAGAATGATGCGCATTAAGCTCGTGATCTGCTGATCCGGGTTTGAATCTCGTTAAAGAGGATTTTTCCTCTGGGGTTAACCAGTGCCGACTCAACTCCACCCCCCCTCCCCCATCCCGACCCAAGTCCTTCGGATGAGACTATACACCGAGGTCCCATACGCGAACACACGCAGAACATCTTGCGCACACGTTTATAAACCCGTTCTGCTTTTCGGAAGAGTAGGCCATTGTGTACCGGTGAGAGCGGATGACAAAAATTTGCAAAACTTGCATGCACACGGGGACTAGTCGTAAAAACATGAGTGCTTATTCCATTATCCTCGAAATAACTAAAGAATAATTTTTAAAAAAGAGGAAAAGAATTCCTGTCTTTTTCCCCAGAAAGACTGATAAACAACAAAGGTTGCTGTCTGTGTGTTAGACGAGGAAGAAGAAAAAGAAAAAGATGATGAAGCAGCCTGCTTTGAAGTAGAAATGGTCCAATAGTGCTATCACTGGCTTTCAACGCCATCATGGTATGGTGGCTAGATGCAGAAAAATTATATCTATATCTCGAGTTCCTGATCAGAAATATTTGTACAAATCCGGTAACCAACGAAAACTCCTCTACTGGAAATGTAAAAAAAAAGTGAAGTTTCTGATGTCGCAAATCTTCCAAATATGCTGCGGGATATTGACGCACCTTTCACAGTTACAAATGGATATTGTCATTGACTGCTGCAGTTTGCTAAAGAAGAAAGTTGAGCACAAGCCGAGTGCTGTATGTTTGAAGATGGAGCGTTAGTTTTCTGATGACTACTTTTCCCCTGTAGCTTGTGCTGTTCCCTTGTGCTGCTGTTCACACTTAACTCTAACCCCAGTTCTTGCCCCATACCGCAAACCCTAACACTTGACCCTGTTGGGTCTAACCTTAACACTGACCCGACAGTTCTGCGGTATGGGGACATAGTTGTATAAGGGAACAGCAGTAGCGAAGGGAAGGAGTGGTTTAGCACATTTTATTCTGTACATCATCGTGATATGATATGACAGAAATGACATCATCGTGATATGATATGACAGAAATGACGCGAGAAAAAAATCCAGTCTTAAGTTAACCCTTGATAGTAGCATTGCTGGAAAAAACTGTTTGCTGTAGGGTAGTCAATCCACTGTACCTAAACAAAGATAACTACACAATTTGCAACTGTTTCAAAATTTCTTGTTAATGAAACTGAAATCGTTGATCAACCTGAAGAGTGGCCGTGTAGGTTTGACACCACCACTACTGTGGGAAAAAAAGCCAGTGATAGGACCATTAGCGCTTTAGTACTTAGTGATAGGAGGACCATTAGTACTTTAGTAGTTAGTGATAGGACCATTAGTACTTTAGCTAATAGGGATAAGATGACCATTAGTACTTTAGCAAATAGGGATAGGAGGACCATTAGCGCTTTAGTAGTTAGTGATAGGACCATTAGTACTTTAGCTAATAGGGATAAGATGACCATTAGTACTTTAGCAAATAGGGATAGGAGGACCATTAGCACTTTAGTGCTTAGTGATAGGAGGACCATTAGTACTTTAGCAAATAGGGATAGGACCATTAGCGCTTTAGTACTTAGTGATAGGACTATTAGTACTTTAGCAAATAGGGACTGGAGGACCATTAGTACTTTAGCAAATAGGGACAGGAGGACCATTAGTACTTTAGTAAATAGGGACAGGAGGACCAGTAGTACTTTAGCAGAGATAGGACTATTAGTACTTTAGTACTTAGTGATAAGACTATTAGTACTTTAGCAAATAGGGACAGGAGGACCATTAGTACTTTAGCAGAGATAGGACTATTAGTACTTTAGTACTTAGTGATAAGACTATTAGTACTTTAGCAAATAGGGACAGGAGGACCATTAGTACTTTAGCAAATAGGGACAGGAGGACCATTAGTACTTTAGCAAATAGGGACAGGAGGACCATTAGTACTTTAGCAGAGATAGGACTATTAGTACTTTAGTACTTAGTGATAAGACTATTAGTACTTTAGCAAATACGGATAGGAGGACCATTAGAATGATGCTGGTAGACCAGTCAAGAGAATTGCAGTCGTCCAGTCGTGGATGAGAGATGTGACAAGCTTGGATGTTGGTTGCATCAGTGGACAAGATAATAGCGAATTGCATTCATACGCCGTAATTGATAGTTGCAGGACTTTTACCCGCCATTAAGGTAACTGCATTCTGACTTAGGATATGGTTTCTAAACACATCAGAGTGCATGCCTTTTTATAAGTTGTTGTCGTCCGTTCCTGCCGGCATGAAATGGCCTACTCTTCAGAAAGACGGAACGGGTTTTTATTGTGTGTGAAAGATGTTTTGCGCGGATTCGCTCGTGGGGGCCCTTGATTTATAGTCTCGTGCTAGTTTTGGGATAGTGTAGTCCTTTCTGATATTAACTCCAAGGTCTTCACTTCACCAATCTCGTCGTCTAGAAAACCGTTGGGGCACCACTAAAGGTTTTGTAACCAGCTTCCTCCTTACCTCGCAGTTTTCAGTTTTCTATAGCAAGTCTTTCCACTCCAGACCAGTCTACTCCCTGATGTAGTCATCTCATCGTTTTCTCTGTCTGCCTTTTCGTCTCTCTCCTAGTACTGTTCTCTGTAGGACAGTCTTGGCCAGTCCAGATGATCTTCAAGTAACGTGCCCGCAACACTTCAGTTTACCTTTTTTTCACCAAGTCATGTCTTAAAAACTATGGAAAGTCAGCTTTCTTGTTGTAGAGCCTCATGGTTGCCCACATAGCTGTTTGCCAAACTCTTGTCAAACGCCTATTTAAGGTCCCCAAATACGTGGTAAAGATCTACTGGTGTTGTTAGAACTTCTTACAACAGTATTCTACCGTTGAAGTTTGCCCTGTTGTGCTCCGTCCTGCTCAGAAACTTGCCTGTTGTTCTGTAATCTCGGCCTGTGGCTTCAGGGTAGAATTAAAACGGGCGCCTCTATGGTGGCTCGATCGCCGGCCGTCAGGTCACAAGAGCAACGCCCCTTCCCCCATGTGTTTTTGGATATTTGTTCAGGTTGGATGCTAGTCTGACAGGGGTTCTGAAGCTGTATCTTGGCTGTCATTCTGTGCACCTTTTTCACAACTATTCACCCTTTTTTGCAGTATGACCTGTATTCGTTCATTTCAGTTTAAGCGGGAATTTAAGGACATCTGTTTGTCCTGTTCTTTTTTGTGGTCTCTTGGCATGGTATTCTATCTTATACTTTGACTTTCAGCCATTTTGGGACTATAAGAGTAGAATTTCTTTCTTGAACTTTGACTTTTAGCAATTTTAGGACTATAAGAGTAGAATTTCTTTCTTGAACTTTGACTTTTAGCAATTTTAGGACTATAAGGGTAGAGTTCCGTCTTATACTTGAACTTTTTAGCAATTGTAGGACTACCAGAGAGTAGAATTCTGTCCTATAGTTTGATTTTTAGCAATTTTAGGACTACCAAAGAGTAAAATTCTGTCCAATAGTTTGATTTTTAGCAATTTTAGGAGTACCAGAGAGTAGAATTCTTTCTTGTACTTTGACTTTTAGCAATTTTAGGACTACCAGAGTAGAATTCTGTCTTGTACTTTGATTTTTAGCAATTTTAGGACTACCAGAGAGTAGAATTCTCTCTTGTACTTACACTTTTAGCAATTTTAGGACTATCAGAGAGCAGGGCTCTGTCTTATATTTTGAATTTCAGCATTTTTAGAACTACCAGATCAGAGAGCAGGATTTTCTTTAGCCTCCTTAACATATTAGTACATGAAACAGGGTTGTTTTTGTATGTACTATGAAAAGGGGCAGGATATGGTTTATCAGGGGAAAAAGTATTATGGGCTAGGAAGTTAGGTGTGTGTGTGTGTGTGTACACAGGTTTCTTTTTAAAAGTTTTTGGAGAAGTTCTTGAACAAACTCAAGGCTATTTGACCTCTCATAATCATCATTCGTATTCAGACAGAAATTAGAACAAAACTCAAGTTCTTTTTAATCGCATAATTAACCATTGGTCAGGTGTGTTTTTTAAATTATCAAACGGTCAGTTGGAAATGTTCTGCTTCAATTTATACATTTTAAAAATTGTATTCTGGTATTTCATAAAACTATATAAAATCCACAGCTGGGCTAGACGTTATTTGAGGGCTTGATTCCTCATTTTCTAATTTGATAATGGTTTTGAAATGATCCTTGCTGCAGGTGTGTTTGGTGTGATTTTTTTCATATACTCAAATTTGAAATACTGAGTGCATAGTGAAGCACGTTATTGCTGATGCCTTGTTTGTTAAAACTGTACATGGTAGTAGAATTTGGGCATTGTCAACTATTGTTACCCACTGTACTTAATAGCTTTTATGTGAAAGTGTGCATTCACTGTATGGTTTTGCTCATGAAGCCTTTGCCTGCTTTGGTTTATCTACTCTTCAGCTGTAAGGGACAGGTGTGTGTGGTGTGGTTTCTCTTCCACCATTGTTCCTGGACTCGTGTTTTCCTCCTGCATAAACAGCAAGCATCATGATACTGCTGGTCGCGACCCAATAATTCTTTTTCATTTTCTTCGAAAAATAGCATTGCCCTTTCTTAAATGAACTACACCGTGCTTATAAATGTACATTTTCAGTCATTTTTGTGGTGCATTTGATGTTTAGATATTTATTAGGGGCTTGAACTTTTTCTGCTCTGGGCAGTCGTGTAGTTGGTTTAGGTGCATCTAACCATTTCATGCGATGCCTGCATTTTTTTTAAACCATCAAATGAAGGATAGATGTGTTGTTGACTTCAATTTTACGCCTGTTCACTTTGTGATATTAGACGGTAGTAGATGTGTATAAATTGTTGCCTGTATCAATTCTTAATCATAACAACCTGAAGGACATGACTTGAAGTCTGTCTTTAACCTATCCTCATAATGTCAAATTCTTGGACAGTGGTTTTGCATAGTATCTGATAGATTGATAAAATTCTGCAGTTAATACTCTCCACTTTGAGGCCATCTCTCTCTAGTTCCTAATATACCAGTCAGAATTAGATTTTATGTTCTTTATTTCAAAATATGTTGCAATGGAAGCTGCTTTCCAAATGATTTTACTCCCATGTGAGGATGAATTGTGCATGTTAAGATTTTTGCTTTTGGATTACAATATCAGGTTTCCTTGCTCTATTACTACTCTAAGACCCTTTTGCCCTGAACCCAGTCAGGCTTACTCTAGAAATCTCAACTGGAAATATTTTATGGTTCCAAACTGTTACAATCTAGTCATAATTACCGATATCAAGTTATTGTGATAAAATTCCAAGATTGTCCATCTGAATAAGTGGAGAGAATGTTACATGTTTCTCTAGAGGACCAACCAAAATGTTTGCTGTAACCAGTATTGCTGTCAATGTTCCCATAACACCCAAATACACAATAGTTAGATCTTTTAGCAAGTTTAAATAGATGGTGAGCACACACCACAGGCACTTGACCGCCCACCTGACTTTCCGTGCTGACAAATGTACAAGCTTTGCCCCAACACCCTCTTAAAAACATAATTATAGAAAGCAAAAACATCGAGAACGTCAATCGCTTCAAATATCAGGGAGCTATAGAATCGGATGAAGGATCAAAACTTGAAATTATCTCCAGGACAGCCCAGACCACAGCTGCAATGACCAAACTGAAAGTCCTCTGGAATAAGAATATCGCCATCAGCTCCAAGATCAGACAGATGCGTTCCCTGATCATGTCCATATTTTTGTACGCATGTGAAACGTGGAACTTAGCAGAAAATGGTAAAAGGATACAGGCAATGGAGATGAAGTGCTTTCGCAAACTTCTTGGCATCTCATATAGAGATCATCTCACTAATGAGGAAGTGAAGGCCAGAATCGAAAACGCCATGGGACCATATGAAGAGCTCCTGACTTCAGTGAAAAGACGCAAACTAAATTGGTGTGTGACGAAGAAGCAGACGGAGAAAACGATGGGAAGACATCAAGAGATGGACTGGCCTTGAGTGGAATGCAGAGGACCGCTGGGAGTGGAGGAAGCTGGTTGCAAAATCTTCAGTAGGGTCCCCACGGTCCAAGGGACTAGGGGATAGGTGACAAGTAACAAAAGCTGAACAAAAGTCAGTTGGTCGGTCATTGTGCCACTGCTGGTCAGAGCATTGGGAAAAGCCTACCTCCCCCTCCAAATAAGGAGTTAAGGTTGGGTAGCCGGCTCGCAGCTGAAACAAAGATTTGGAAAGGAAACTGTAGAATTGACTTGTAGATTGTGAGAACTCGATGAAAAGTAATAGATAAGCCCTCAAATCATAAACCAAAAATAAAACAAAAACTTGACAAAGATTTGTGTTTTCATTCCTGACTGTGTTGTGCACAAGATCTCGCTGCAGAGAACTCTCTCTCTCTCTCTCTCTCTCTCTCTCCCCTTCCTCACATTAAAATATATTCAATCAATCCATCAAAATTACGCTAACAACTATGACAGGTTTAGATGTATGTCAGCTATAAAAATACACGCACAAGATAGGTAAAAACTTTATTTTCCAATATGCCTGTTCCGTGGATAAATTGAATGCATTTCGAACAAAATTTGCTAAAAACGTATACATGTAGGGGAACAATATCGAGCGGTTATATTTGTTTAGAAATGTCGGGTTTAAACAAGTGTATTTTGTGCACCTTATATCTTGATTATTTTATTTCAGTAAGCAAAAACAGTCAGTAAAGAAATATCTGACTATACATCACAAGTGCAGTTTATTGGCTTCCATCACAAATTAGACCGTTTGACTGGTAGTTCCACCCCACCCCTTCACCCCAACACCCCACACACACAGTGCCACGGTGTCTTTTTGGTATTACATTACACAGCCACGTGTATGCAAATGAGCTCTCTACACAATGTAAAAGCACATAAGCATAGACAAAAGTGAACACACACACTCTCTCTCTCGCGCACGCGCACGCGCACACACACACGTGCTCGCGCACACACCACCATCACCACCATCACACACTCAACTCCATCCCCCCACCCCCACCCCCAACACATACACATGCAGTTTTGAAGCAGGAACAGGGCTTGCCTGTGTTCCTCACCTTATTGCTCATCATAATGAGTTGTATTCCAGTAGTGATAGATAGGTCAATTGTGTGGAAATGTGACGACTTTGGTATGTTCCTCTTATGACCCCAACCACAGCCTAAAGGCACTTTTGGGCCTGCTCGTCCTGTTTTGTCTCAGAGGTGCGTTTGCCCACAGGGCCTCGGTTTATAGTATCACCCGAAGGAGTGTGTGTGTGTGTATGTGTGCCCGCGCGCGCCTAGATTTATAGTCTCATCCGAAGGGGTGTATGTGTGTGTGTGTGTGCGTGCGCGCGCCTAGGTTTATAGTCTCATCCCAAGGGGTGTATGTGTGTATGCGCGCGTGCCTAGGTTTAGTCTCATCCAAAGGTGTGTGTGCTTAGCTTTGTAGACTCATCGGAAGGTATGGGGGTGGGTGGGTG
>CM054136.1:50086330-50106330 GCA_028751875.1 Rapana venosa
TCTCTTCTCTTACTCTCATTCTTCTCTTCTCTCTCTCTCTCCCTTCTCTCTCTCTCTCTTCTCTCTCTCTCTCTCTCTCTCTCTCTCTCTTCTCTCTCCTCTCTCTCTCTCCCCTCCTCTCTCTCTCTCTCTCTCTCTCTCCTCTCTTCTCTCTCTCTCTCTCTCCTCCCCCCTCTCTCTCTCTCTGTGATTGTTTTGAGGCGCATGCTCTGTAAAAGAGCTACAAAGTGTTCACATCATGTATGTCTGGCTATGTTATTTGCGGTACTTAGGCATGCTGCTGCATGCACTCGTTCATTGTTTCTCAAGTAGTTCTAGTCATCTGGGTTTATTGTTGCTCTAGTGCTTATTGCAGCATTCCTCATTAATAACCTACTACTTAATTTTTATAAAGCTGCAAGCATATTATAATGTGTGTATTATATACATGTGTGCGTGCGTGCCTGCGTGGGTGCGTAGGTGCGTTCATGCGTGCTTGCGTGCGTGTATGTGTGTGTGTCTGTGTCTGTGTGTGTTTCTGTGTGTGGGGGGGGGGGGGGGGGGAGGGTAGGTGAGTGAGTAACAGAGTATAAAATCCTGTTCTTTACTTACCAGAATCCCACACAGTGTGAATGACAGCACTTGCAATCCACCCCCGTCAGACTGTTAGCAGAACAGCGCATAGGCCCAGCCCTGAAAGCTGCCTGCTGTGTTATCTGCCCCTGCCATCAGTGTGTGTGGGGGGAGGCAAGCAGACACGGTTCAGACAGCAGCCACCATGTCAGTCTTCATCTTCAGCTTCAGCTTCAGCTTCATCCTCATCTTCATTATCATCTTCATCTCCATCTTTATCTTCATCTTCTTCTTCCTGATCATCTTAATCGTCATCGTCATCTTCATCCTCATTTCATCATCATCTTCATATTCATTGTCATCTTCATCATCATCTTCGTCGTCACCGTAATCTTCATCTTCATCATCATCTTCATCGTCATCCTCATTGTCAACTTCATCATCTCATCATCAGCAGCATCAGCAGCATCTTCATCTTTTTCTTCATCTTCATCATTATCATCATCATCTTCATCATTATAGTCATCGTCGTCGTCGTCGTCCTCCTCCTCCTCATCGTCATCCCCATCGTCATTCTCATCATCGTCGTCGTCATCATCATCATCATCATCATCGTCATCATCATCATCATCATCATCATCATCATCACCACCACCTTTTTATTTATCCTCATCTTCCTCCTCCTCCTCCTCATCGTCCTTGTCGTCGTCGTCGTCGCCATCGTCGTCTCGTCGTCGTCGTCATCGTCTCTCATCATCATCATCATCACCATCACCACCCCTCCACCATTCACCCATCATCCATCATCCATCACCATCACCATCATCATCACCCACCACACCACCACACACCATCATCATCAATCATCACATCACATCATCACATCATCCATCATCATCATCATCATCATCATCATCATCATCATCATCCATCACTCATCACCACCACCACCACACCACCATCACCACCACCACCACCACCACCACCACCACCACCACCATCATCATCATCATCATCATCATCATCATCATCATCATCATCATCATCATCATCATCATCATCATCATCATCACTGACTCTCTGAAGTCAGAAGGGAGCAGCTAGTCTAGTATAGCCCCAGCATGCTATGGGAGTGACTGGTACCAACATTCTGTGTGAGGATTTCGTGCTGTTTGGGGTGTTTTTTTGTACCATAGTGCTACAAAGGTGTCTAGAATCTTTTTTAAAAAGTGTTCTCTATAAACACACGTGTGTGTGTGTGTGTGTGTGTGTGTGTGTGTGTTGTGTGTGTATGTGTTGTGTTGTGTTGTGTTA
This sequence comes from Rapana venosa, assembly GCA_028751875.1. Classification (NCBI taxonomy): domain Eukaryota; kingdom Metazoa; phylum Mollusca; class Gastropoda; order Neogastropoda; family Muricidae; genus Rapana; species Rapana venosa. Next base: position 50,088,197 of record CM054136.1, read on the forward strand.
TGTGTGTAGTGTGTGTTGTGTTGTTGTGTGTTTGTGTAGTGTGTGTATAGGTGTGTGTGTATTTGTGTGTATGTGTGTAGGGGTGTGTGTATGTGTGTAGGTGTGTGTGTTTGTGTGTGTAGGCGTGTGTGTATGTGTGTATGTGTATGCGCGTGTGGCCTATGGGAGTGAGGAAAAATGTATCTGCTTTGAAACAGATTGTTTGTCTTTCTTTGGGTTTTTTTGTTTTGTTTTTTGGGGGAGGAGGGGGTAACAGAGAGAGATGTTAATGTTTTCAGCTGTTCACATATTGAAAGATCTTGGGGGAAATACATTCACTGACAAGCAAAATATGTATACTACGCAAATGACATCCTTTTGGAAACAGTTAGGGTAAACCTTTCTCCTCCTCTTCTCATCATCATCATCATCATCTTCTTCATCCATGTCTGCAGCAGCAGCAGCAACACTGGTAACTATCTTGTTTCCACTGCATGTCTTTCTCTGTCTCTCTCTGTTTCTGGCTTTGTCTCTGTCTCTCCCTCCCCCTTTCTCTGTACTCTCTCTGTTTCTGGCTTTGTCTCCGACTCTCTGTCTCTCCCTCCCCCTTTCTCTACTCCTCTGTTTCTGGCTGTCTCTGTTTCTGCTTCTCTCCCTCTCCCTTTCTCTGTACTCTCTCTGTTTCTGCTTTGTCTCTGTCTCTTGTCTCTCCCTCCCCTTTCTCTTACTCTCTCTGTTTCTGCTTTCGTCTCTGTCTCTCTGTTTCTCCTCCCCTTTCTCTGTCCTCTCTGTTTCTGGCTTTGTCTCGACTCTCTGTCTCTCCCTCCCTTCTCTGTACTCTCTCTGTTTCTGGCTTTGTCTCCGATTCTGTCTCTCCCTCCCTTTCTCTGTACTCTCTCTGTTCTCTGCCCTTTGCTCTGTCTCTCTGCCTACTCCTTTCTCTGTACTCTCTAGTTTTGCTAAACTCCTCTGTCTCTGCTCCCCTTTACACTGTACCCCTTCGTTTCTGCTTGTCTACAGACTCTAAGTCTCTAACCTCCCTTCTCTGTACTCTCTCTGTTTCTGGCTTTGTCTCCGACTCTCTGTCTCTTCCCTCCCTTTTCTGTACTCTCTCTTTTCTGGATTTGTCTCTGTCTCACCCTCCCTTCTCTGTACTCCTCATGTTTCTGACTTTGTCTCTCTCTCAGTCTCTCCCCCCCTTCTCTGACTCGTTTCCTGGCTTGTCCTCCTGACTCACTGTCTCTCCACCCCCTTTCTCTGTACTCTCCTCTGTTTCTGCCACTGTCTGTGTGTCCTGTGCTGTTCTACCTCGTACACGTTATCATCACCCACCCCAACCGGAATCCCTCTAACTCATTCTGGGCAAATGTTACTGGGAACGAAACACAATTACAAAACACACACGGCGACTGACCGTAAAAAGCACATGAGTACATTACATCCATTATCCTGAATAAATATTAATAAAGAAATAAATCTTTGCTATGTCTTTCTATCTGTGTCTCTGTCTGTGTCTCTGCGTTTCTGTCTCGTGTCTGTTACACACATTCACAAACACTACTTAACACTACACACACACACCACACAGCTCACCACACACACATGAACACACACACACACACTACACACATCACAGCACTACACCACACACACAACACACACTACACACACACATACTACACACACACACACTCACCCCCCCCCCCCCTCCCCCCCCGCCCCAATCTCCCCCCCCTCCCCTCCTCCCTTTACACTCACACAGAGTAATATAGTCAACCAAACAACAAACTCAAGGAGAAAATAACCTAAACCTTGCATGTTCAGGGCAGAAGACAGGAGAAGTACAACAGCAGAGACCTTTACTTGTCATCAGCAGCAGCATCAGCAGCATCAATCGGCAGTCAACACCAGAGAAGCCAGAATGGTTTTCAAGGATGGGGGAGCTGTCTGGCAGCCTGGCTGGCTGTCTGTCTGGCTGTCTGTCCGGTTGTCTGGCTGGCTGTCTGGCTGGCTATCTGGTTGTCTGGCTGTCTGGCTGTATGTCTGGCTGTCTGGCTGGCTGGCTGGCTGGTTGTCTGGCTGTCTGGTTGTCTGTCTGGCTGGCTGTCTGGTTGTCTGGTTGTCTGGCTGTCTGGTTGTCTGGCTGTCTGACTGTATGTCTGGCTGTCTGACTGTATGTCTGGCTGTCTGGTTGTCTGGCTGTCTGGATTTCTGTCTGGCTGTGTGTCTGGCTGTCGGGCTATCTGTCTGTCTGGCTGTCTGGCTGTCTGGCTGTCTGGTTGTCTAACTGTCTGTGTCTGGCTAACTGTCTGACTGAATGGCTGTCTGGATCTGGATCTGGCTGTCTGTATGACCGACTGACTGGTTGTCTGTCTGTCTGGCTGGCTGGCTGCCTGTGGCTGTCAGTATGCCTGCCTGTCTTACTGTCTGGCTGTCTGACTGGCTGGCTATCTGTCTGGCTGTCTGGATGTCTGGCTGTGTTTGTATGTCTGGCTGTCTGTCAGCCTGGCTGGCTGGCTGGCTGCCTGTCTGTCTGTCTGTCTGTCTGCCTGCCTAGCTGTCTGCCTAGCTGTCAGTCTGCCTGTCTGTCTGCCTAGCTGTCTGGTTGTCTGGCTGCCAGTTCGGGATGGAACTTCTTTTTTTAATTATTTATTTATTTTTTTACTTACTCAGAATTGTATACCAGTCCTGGCTGGCACTTCTCGCAATAAATACAAAGCTCCACCAGCGCACCTTCACTTCCAGTCAGAAGTGCTCAATGGCAGTGACTGTAGGTTGGGCTCATAGTCATTCACAGTCTGTGTCTGTCATCATTCGTAGGCTGAAAGATTGTGTGTGTGTGTGTGTGCGCGTGTGTGCGTGTGTGTGTGTGTGTGTGTGTGTGTGTGTGTGTGTGTGGTGTGTGCGTGGTGTGTGTGTGTGTGTGCGCGCGCGCGCGTGCGTGCATGTGTGTTTGAGGGGTGGGGTAGGGGTGGGGAGGTGGGGGTGTTGTGAGTATGTGTGCGTGCGTCTGTGGAGTGGGGGGTCGGGGGTAGGGTTGGGGTGTGTGTATGTGTACGTGTGTGTGTGTGTGTATGTGTATGTGCGTGTATGTTGTGTGTGTGTGTGTGTGTGTGTTTGTGTGTGGTGTGTAGTGTATGTGTGTGTGTCTATTATAAATATTATCCCTCTTTAACGAAGATAATGACCAGGATAAGCACTCATGTGCTTGTTTAACTCCAGTCCTCATGTGTATTCAGCTTTGCACATTTTGTCATTCATTCCTACCGCCACACAATTGCCTACTCTTATGTAAAGCAGAACGTGTGTGCACAAGACGCTCTGCATGCGTTCTCACACGGGAATTGATTTATAGTCTCATCCCAAGGACTCTGTGTGAGTGTGTGTGTGTGTGTGTGTTTGTCTTTGCACGCGTGCGCACTTGCATAATATATATGTTTGTTGATATGTATATGGACGGTCAAGTCCATAATTGTGGGATTAAGTGCGCTCATATGTATGCGTGTATCTGAGTGTGAGTCTTCTTTACATCAACACCTACCTGTCTTCAATAGTAACAAATGGGAAAAACCCACACACCACCACCTATCTAATTACATATAAAAAAGGTTGTGGTTTAACTATGGAAGCATTTGTAACAAATGCACCACCCACCTAAAAATGACAAAACAACAACAACAACAACAAAACCACAAAAAACAACAACAAAAAAAGACTGACGACTTGGCAGTGTGTGCACACAGATTTCAGAGAAGATAAGACACAGTACAGAAAGCCCAGATGATGTGGTGAAATGGGGGGTACAAGAGGGTGTGTGTGTGTGTGTGTGTGTGTGTGTGTGTGTGTGTGTGTGTGTGTGTGTGTGTGGTGTTATTGTTCTGCAAACAGTGACAGAGGTGAACAGTTTGGTGCTGTAACCCTTACCTTTACTTCCACAATGACGGGCTGTATATCAAAACACACTCCCTCCCTCCCTCTCCTCTCCGCTACACAAGTCAACACATCTTCTCATGCACATCTTCATACACTTTTCTTGTTGCATGTAAGCGTGTGTATCTATCTGTCTGTCTGTCTGTCTATCTATCTATCTATCTATCTATCTATCTATCTATCTATCTATCTATCTATCTATCTATCTATCTATCTATCTATCTATCTATCTATCTATCTATCTATCTATCTGTCTGTCTTTATGTCTGTCTGTCTGTCTGTCTGTCTGTCTGTCTGTCTGTCTATCTATCTATCTATCTATCTATCTATCTGTGTGTTATTTTTACTTGAAGTTATCTTGGAATGTTTAAACCAATATGAAATGTAGCTTTCTCGTGTCTTTCGAGATTATGATACAAATCAATGTGCCTGTCATGTATTGAAATTGCTCTACATGGGATGATTAAAGTGCTTTTGACTTTGACTTGACTATTGTATTGAATTGTATTGTGTTGTGTTGCATTATAATGGTTGCGTTTCTTTGCGTTGCGTTGAGTTGTATTGTATTGTATTGTATTGTATACCACTTTAAGTCACAGCAGATTCTTCCGCGCTGAATTTGGGGCTGCTGTCCCCGGGGGAGAGCGGTTCGCGTCGCCACAAGACCAGCGCCACTCTCATTATTGTTGTTCCTTTCCTGTCTGGGTATGTTTTTGTTTCCACATCAGTAAGGCTTTTTCTTCAAGAGCGAGAGGAGACGCAACAATGGTTCAGGATCTCAGGTAAACTGACAAAAGAAATAAACTGAAGAAAGTACAAAGTGAAAATAAAGTCCCAACACAATGATACTGCTTCATCACCACAACAACCCCAAACCAAATAATGTTAACAGCACAAAACTAAATTATTTACTCATTCATTCTTTTGTATGGAAGATAATGGAATAAGCAAGCACTCATGTGCTTTTAAAATTTTTTTTATATCCAGTCCTCGCGTGTATGCGTTTTGTAAATTTTGTCATCTGTTCCCACGGAACACAATGGCCTACTCTTTCGAAAAGCGGAACAGGATTGAACGTGTACGCAAGATGTTCTGCATGCGTTCGCACACGGGGCCTTGGTTTATAGTCTCATCCGAAGGACTTTTGGGGAGAGTGGAGTCTGCAATGATGTTAACTCCAGGGAAAAAATCCCCTTGAAAGGGATTCGAACCCGGGTCGTCAGATTGCGAGGGCAATGTTCTAACCAATAGACTATCCCGTCCCATAATGGTAATGTGTGCATGCAAGCCATTCACGTTGCCAGTATAAGCTTGTTGTTCGCTTTACTTGTGGCTTGTGGAAATGAGTTGTGAACGTAACAGACAGGATGCTTGTTCGGTCACACACCTGTATTAGCTTGCGGGTGATGTAGTATCTTCTACAGAGGGTCCTTCTGAACAAATTTTGTTGATTTTCACAGATTTTTTTAAAATATGAAAAAAAATGCATCGTGTACTTGTTCTTTGGAATTGAGGACATAGAGTAATTTCAGATAGTCACGAAAAACTTGGAAATGATCATCAAATGAGGATTGCTTTGTGTTCCTACAGTGTTGACCCCGGGCATGCAGTATATTGCAGTTAGGAAGCTAGCAGACGACAAAAATAATGACTGAGGGGGTACAGTGTTTACAAAAAATATAAATAAACAAAAAGAAATTTGAGTCAGAGGCTAGCTTTCACAAAAACGTGGTTTTTATTTCTGTGGATGACTTTGTAGTGCAGGTATGATTATAATAAAGTCATTTGGAAAAAACAACAACAACAGAAGGAAAAGTTAAGCGCGAATTTCTAAAGGTGGTGTGTAGCCTTCTTTCTTCTTTCTGTCTGTCTTTCTTTCTTTTCTGCCACTCCGTTTCCATACCAGCAGATCGCAGAGAAGATAAGGGGAGGAGGCAGCTGCTGAGGGTGGGCTTGTTTAGTGCTGTGCTGATAGTGTGGCACAAATGGCCCGCTGTAACCCAACCTGGGATGCTAAAAGTGAGGGCCACGAGAAAATGGATATCAAACCACCCACACAACACAACACAGCGCAACACAACACAGCAGAGCACTAGGGCTTACCTCTCTGAGATGAGAAGAGCAAACAAAACAAAATATGGATCAGTAAATCTGTGTAGACAGTCGTTCAAAGGGTGTGTGTGGGGTGTTAACAGTGTAACATTCACTCTTGCACTTTTGTGTATGTTTTGTTCTTGTTTTTTTCGTTTTTGTTGTTGTCGTTGTTCTTTCTTTCTTTATTTGTTTCTTTCTGTCTTTCTTCGTCTTCTTCCTTCGTTTCGTTTCTTTCTTTCTTTCTCCTCCTCCTTCTTCTTATTCTTCACTTCTCTAGGAGTCAATGGTGTACTGCACTGAAGAGTTGTTCTCCAGATTACTCCAAATACCTTACCTGCTTACCAAAAACTAAACCTTGAGGGGTTTTATTTTTTGTTTTACCCTATTTCATTACTGTAGTGATGCCTTAGGGCTATGAACATTATTGTACATTTATATGGTAGTGCTAATGCCGTCAGCGGCTGAGCTTTATCACAGTTCTTGATTAAACCATTGGCGCTGGGGGCAACAGCAAAGTGAGAGGCTGCATGACCAGTGGCTTTCTTTCCCACTCATGGAATTCTACTTTACAGCTTAGTCTTTAGTGATCGACTTTGACTCTCTGACTAGGAGGCTTGACTTGCACAGTCCTTATGTGCTGCAGCACTGGAAGCTGGTTGGCCTTTGGAGAACACCTCCAACGCTGACTGTCCTTATGCCCACTTGGCCGAGAGAGTGGGGATGTACTGTGGGCAAGGCAACTCCACTATAATCAAATTTCTGCCCAATTTCCGAAACAGCAGCTGCCTCCTCTGCTGTTTTAGAGGTCATCGTCGAACACGACGGACGGACAAAACAACATTTGTTGTTGCAGTTGTTGTTGTTGGGCGTTCCCAAGCTAACACCCTTGGAGTGATCCAGTGATGTGTACACTCTGTATCATTCTTTCCACTTGGGGATAGACATGAGACCTTATATAGTAAGGTAAATGTAAAGGAGTCCCATAACCTATAAAGTCGTAGGGGAGCGAGGCGTCAGAGACCTCACTCCTCTAGGGCCAGCATATTGAGGGCGGCACCCATCTCCTCTCCCTCGCTGCTTTACCATCCCTGACCCTAAAGAGGGCAGGTACCCATTTACAGCTGGGTGAACTGGGGGAACTGTACTGAAGCCAAGGCGCGCAAACGGTCACCCATCCAAGTGGTAACCACGCTCGACGCTGCTTAACTTCGCTGGGGAAAAGCGAGTGCTCCGACCACTGAGCTATCCCGTCCCCGAGACCTTTTATATATATATATATATATATATATTTTTTTTTTTTTTAAATTTAAATTTCAACTAACTCGATTTTATAAAAGAAGAAAAAAAAGAAAAAGAAAGGTGGCTGGGGAGGGGGCGAAGGAAACGTAAGTGAACACCAACTTCCACCACTCCCCCCCCCACACACACACACACACACACACACACACACACACACACACACACACACACACACACACACACACACCATATTTTAGTACACACTGGATAGGATGGGAAGTGTGCATGTGTGGCTATGTTCTAGTACCTCGTCCCCGAGTCCAGAGCTGTCATTGCTTGTCTTTGTCACTCGTGTACTGTTATGATGGCTTTAGGGAATTCTTTATATAATTATTCCCGTCTTTGTAGCGCAACGGCAAATAATGAATGCAGCTTCATTTTTCTTGTGTTCTTTAGGTTTGATGTGTTTGTGTGTTTGTGTGTGTGTGTGTGTGTTGTGTGTGTTGTTGTGTGTGTGTTGTGTGTTGTGTTTTGTGTGTGTGTGTGTTTGTGTGTGTGTGTTTGTGTGTGTTTTGTGTGTGTGTTTGTTTGTGTGTATTTGTGTGTGTGTGTTTGTGTCTTTGTGTATGTGTGTGTGTTGAAAAAGAGCCACTCTGATAGGGAAAAAATGGCAGTTGCAGACAGGAAAAAAAAGGGGTGGCGCTGCTTTTGTGGCGACGCGCTCTCCGTGGGAAAAACAGCCCAAGTATCACGCAGGGAACTCTGCCTTGACTTAAAGTGGTTTGAACATGAAAATGAAAAGCAAAAAAAAGCAGACTCTTTCGATGACCAATGACCTTTCGTCATAGTAGTGGCTGACATTGTCATAAGTATGCAGCACTGGACAATAATCAGTGATCAGTGGGGTGACCTGTTGGTTGACCCATCTTTTACCCCCTTACTCCCCCACCATCCCCACCACCCCCACCAAAGACAGCGTTCTACCTCCTTCCCCCTTTCTCACTCCTTACCTTAACCTTCTGATTGACTGTCAGCTCTGCTTGTATCTGTACATGCTTGTCCGTCGGAGGTGACAGGAACAGCGTCTATCAGAGCCGTGACTAATACACGGGGAGAGAGGGAGAGAGAGAGAGAGAGAGAGAGAGAGAGAGAGAGAGAGAGAGAGAGAGAGAGAGAGAAGAGAGAGACAGAGAGACAGAGAGAGACAGAGAGAACAGAGAGAGACAGAGAGAGAGAGACAGAGAGAGAGACAGATGGAGAGAGAGAAAGACAGAGAGACAGACAGAGAGAAGAAGAAGAGAAGAGGAGAGAGAACGAGGAGAGAGGAGAGAGAGAGAGGAAGAGAGAGAGAGAGAGAGAAGAAAAGAGAGAGAAGGAGAGAAGAGAGAGAAGAGAAGAGAGAGAGAGAGAGAGAGAGAGAATGGTTTGTCGAGAGAGAGAGAAAAGAGAGAGAGAGAGAGAGAGAGAGAAGGAGAGAGAGAGAGAGAGAGAGAGAGAAGGTTTGAGAGAGAGAGAGAGAGAGAGAGTTGTAGAGAGAGAGAGAGAGAGAGAGAGAGAGAGAAGAGGGAGAGAGAGAGAGAAGAGAGAAGAGAGCAGAGACAGAGAGAGAGACGAGAAATGGTTTGTCGAGAAGAGGAGAGCAAGAGAAGAGAGAGCTGATGGGAATTGACGAGAGAACAGAACCGAGAAGAATGACAGAGCAGAACACATGAGACATGAACGAGGTTGTCGAGAAGATGACAAGGAAAGAGCTCTTGTGCGAATTGACGAGGTTAATTATCGATAAACACCAGGAAGGATGACAACATCTCCACCTGAACTGTTGACCGCAGGGTGAGAAGAGACAGCTCTATGGAAGATGGACAGTGTTGAGATCGGAAAGTCTTCAGGGAAAAAAGTTCCTCCGAGGTAGCAAAGTGTGCCGGCCCTGAACTGTTGACACTCCAAGAGGGATCGAGCCACGTCCATTGTCAGGATGAAGTGTTGCGCGACCAAAGTTTGATCAAGAGTGTGGTTGAGCTCACGCTGTCACCATCAAAGGTAGATAACCTCTCCTCGCCTTGAATATGGACTATCTTCTCAGACCAGCATGATCAATCTGTTTTTTTTTTTTTTTTGCTTTGGGACACACAGACAACTGTAGTCTGTCTTTGCGTGGAGTCCTGGTTAAAAAAAAAGAAGAAGAAAATACTAACATGAAACAATCAACATCGGTATGGATTCATGTGTGTTTTACATTGATATTCAAACCAGAAACAAGCGAGGTACTCAAAAGAGAAGTCAGACACACTTCCAAGAAATCTATATTCACGGCTGGCAACGTCACAGTGAATAAATGATGGCAGACATGTTGAAGCATAATCTTAAATTGTTGAGCACAAAATGCGATATGGGAAAACGAGTAGATAACGCGCACAGTTTTAAAAGCAGGAATTTAAGGTTCCTCGTGTCACTCCAAAACATAGTGCTAAAAATAAACTCTAGAACTGTTACTGTATTGTCATGTCAGTTGAGAGCATTAGAACCTATTCCTTTTCATAGCATGACTCTTCTTAAACCTTACATCCGTGTGGAAAAGAAATACAAATCGATGACTGGGCTTGGTGTTGGACAATCACCTCTTGTAAGCTGCCCCGCTTTTGTTCAGCGGAGTGACACTGATACAAGCCCAGAACGTTCTGTGTCAACAGTGGAGCAGAGCTGCTGGACGCTCAGAAGGCCGATGAATGGATGCCTACCATGGGAAGACAGGCGACATTCCTGTCGACTGCGACGGATTGCATTTCGGTAAGTCTTGGTTTCTTCTGTGTGTGCGGGGTTTGTTGTTGTTACTTTTTCTTTGCCAGGAAGGGGTGGACAGAGTTCTTTTGTACTATACTGTACTGTAATGTAAAAGTAACCCATAACCTATAAGGTCGTAGGGGAGTGAGGCGTCAGAGACCTCACTTCTCTAGGGGCCAGCATATTGAGTGTGGCGCCCACTCCTCTCCCTCGCTGCTTTACCTTCCTTGACCCTAAAGAGGACAGGTACCCATTTACAGCTGGGTGAACTGGGAGACTGTACTGAAGCCAAGGCGCGCAAACGGTCACCCATCCAAGTGGTAACCACGCTCGACGCTGCTTAACCTTAGCTGGGGGGAAGGCGAGTGCTCTGACCACTGAGCTATCCCGTCCCCGCTATGATGCACTGTACAATTATTGCATTGTACTCCGTATCTACCGACACGAATGGCCTATACGGGACGGGTTCCAACGTGTGTGCAAGATGTGCTGCGTGTGCGTTCCCACACGGAAGCTCGGTTTACAGTCTCATCCGAAGGATTTTCGGGGGAGTGGAGTTGGTACTGATGTTAACTCCAGAGGAAAATCCTCTTGAGCGGGTGTCTCGGTAGTGGCTCGAACCCGGGCCGTCAGATCACGCGCTCAACGCTCTAATCACTAGAATAGCCAGTCCCCCAGTACTGTATTGCATTGTATTGTGTTGTATTGTATTGTATTGTATTGTACTGTACTGTACTGCACTACACTGCACTGCATACTCTGACAGAGAGAGAGAGAGAGAGAGAGAGAGAGAGAGAGAGAGCCAGAGAGAGAGAGAGAGAGAGAGAGAGAGAGAGAGAGAGAGAGAGAGAGCCAGAGAGAGCCAGAGAGAGAGAGAGAAGAGAGAGAGAGAGAGAGAGAGAGAGAGAGAGAGAGAGAGAGAGAGAGAGAGAAGAGAGAGCCAGAGAGAGAGAGAAGCCAGAGAGAGAGAGAGAGACAGAGCCACAGAGAGAGAGAGTTTGTGCGTGCGTGTACGTGTGTGCGTATGTGTGTGTGCGCGTGCGTGCGTGTGTGTGAGTGTGTTTGTGTGTGTGCATGCGTGAGTGCGCGCGCGCGCGTGCGTGTGTATATATGTACTATTTCATTTAAAACATTAGATGTTTGGTATCTGTTCAATACTTCTATCCACATCGTTGTATGTCATGTAGAAAAGGGTCAGCAAACGAAAGAACGGAGGAATATTTATTTATTTATTTATTTGGTATATATAGAGGATGATGGAATAAGCACTTATGTGGGGTTTTTTACATCCTGTCCCCGTGTGTATACGGTTTGGTAAATTCTGTCATAGTTGAATGGAGACATAAACTGAGCAAAAGCATCAACAGCAAACACACGACACATCAAATGTGAAGTTTTGATGAACTGACTGACTGACTGACTAATAAACGAATGAATACTTAATGTATCAATGTGTAGATAAATTAATGGATGGACGAGTGAATGAATGAATATAGATGAATAAATTATCTGTGGCACAAAGGAACTATTCAAGCGTCTTATGGAAGAAGCTAATCTGCCAATCAAATACACCAATCGACCAATTGGTCAATCAATCAATCAATCAGTCAATCAATCAATCAACAACCAACCAACCAACCAACCAATCAACCAATCAACCAACAAACCAATCAACCAACCAACCAACCAACCAACCCATCAATCAGTCAATCAACCCGTCAAGCAAGCAAAAAATCAAGCAAACAGCTCCGAACAGAAAGCGACCTCCAGTATTTCCTGTTGTTGACCGGACAGTCATCAGCGATTCATGTCTTCTGCCTTTTCTTCCCCGCGGCCAGCACTGACAGCGTTATGGGGGCATCAGCCCATGTCCTGTGAGCACAGCACATCAGACTGTCAGCGTCCGCCTCGCTTCTCTCAATGAAGATGCTGACGGCTACCAAAGTGAAATGGTTCCTGCTAAGGGCGGATACGCATCGTTTTCCATCCCGCTCCCTGTTAAGGTTCTCTGATGGAAGTCGTCCTCAGCGTGAACTGACATAGACACTGTCCGGGACGCCAGGAAATGAACAGCCGCTGCACAAGCAGGCAAACAAACAAACGAGAAGAGGACACAGAAAATGAGGCCGTTTTTAATTCAGGAAAGTGCTGACTCGCTGCAAGATTTTTTTCTTACCGCGTCTTTGTGGACTTTGCGAAGGTGCGTGGCCGAGTCTGATATCCAACTTTGTGGGCAAGCCCGCCACTGTCCAACATCAGTGCCAACCTGACCAGAACCACAGAACACCTCTGTGACGAGGCAACAAGCGAAGTCTACCTCGACAACAGCGTAGCAAACTGGTACCGAAGCAGAACTGGAGTACGCCAAGGATGTCTGCTTTCCTTCACCCTGTTCAACATCTTCTTAGAGAGAATAATGGCAGACCCACTTGAGAATCATGAGTAAAACAGTCAGCATTGTAGGCAGGACAATTATTACATGCTTACGATTTGCCGACAACATCGACGGCCTCGCTGGAGAAGAGCAAGAGCTGAACAACTTGATAAAGTAATCAACTTGATGATGCCTCTCCGACAAATAGTATGCATAAAGGTGCATGTGAGACCCAGCTGATGACAAGTAGTGCCAATAGCATCAGCAATGACATGGCCATAGACTATTGATTCTTTTTTAAATTTCAAATCTTTTACTTTGAGGATAATGAATGAGCACCAATCCGCTTTTATTATTATTATTTCTTTTTAAATATCTAGTGGATCGGTAGTCTGGAAGTAACGCAGCTGCCTAAAAAGCAAAAAGTCTGGGTTCGATTCCTGTTTGTGCCCCAAAATTTCCCTATTTCCACTAGACCGTGAGAGGTAGTCTGGGATCTAGTTTGCAGGAAAAAGTCACTCAGAAGGGAAACAAAATTGACTACACATCTCTCCCCTCACCTATGCCGTAGTCCTTTGTACGGTGGGGGCATTCGTGAAGATTTTGCAACCAGCATTACTACACATGCAGACAGGACAAGACAAACAAAGAATGGTGGGTGGCAGTTCTCTTGTGGCGACGCGCTCTGTATGGATGGGGAGAGCAGCCCGAATTTCACGCAGAGAAATCTGAAGTGACTTAAAGTGGTGTACAAATAGATATATACTAAATACAAGTCCCCGTGTGCATGCAGTTTTGCAAAATTTGTCATCTTTTCCCGCCATTTTAGTATCTGGCGATAATGTATATTTGGTGGTTTTGTTGTTGTTTTTTGGTGTGTGTGTGTGGGGGGGGGGGGGGGGGGGGTATGATGGTCTTTCTAGATCCACTGCTATAGATATTACCTGGAATACCAAGTCATACACTGCCTGCAAGAAGATGGAATACACTATTACAGACAGGTTAGGAGCCTTTAGCGTGGGTCTGTCTCATGGAGATGTGTTGGGGTTTTTTCTTGTACACTGTTCTTCCTCTTTCTCCAGCTTCTTGTCAAAGAAACCCTCCAGATATTGAGGAGATCAACACAGCAGTGTTTATAAATATACATCTAGACTTCCCTCACATTCCTTGATTCTGTTCGCTTTTCAGCTTTGTGTGTGACATGGTGATGGTGGGGTTTTAATAGCAAAATCTGCATCATAGGAATGCTTTAGTCTGTTATCTGTCTCTCTCTATCTCTCTATATCTCTCTCTGTCTCTCTCTGTGTCTCTGTCTCTGTCTCTCTCTCTCTCTCTCACACACACATTCCAGCAACACATTCAGAAGCCCTTGACATTCCAGAAGAGAGGAGGGAAACAGTTAGAACAATATTATTCTGTGAAATCAGGAGACCACAGGCATTCTGCTTCTGGTTTCTCTCTCGCGCTTCACTGATGATAATCGGTTGGATTCAACTGTCAAAAATGCGTGACCTGTGCACGTAAAAGAACCCACGGTTACAAGAGAACTGTTTTTTTTTGTGTGTGGTTATAGTGTGAGTGTATGTGTGTGTGCGTGCGTGTGTGTGTGCGTGCGTGCGTGCGCGCGCGCGCGCGCGCGTTGTGTGTGTGTGTGTGTGTGTGTGCGCGCGCGCTCGTGCGCGCTGTGTGTGTGTGTGTTTGTGTGTGTGTGGCCACAGTAATTTTCTGTGATAATGGTGTGTGTGTTTGTGTGTATGGAGGGGGGGGGGGGGGCTCGGTTTATAGTCTCATCCGAAAGACTTTAGAGCGGAGTGGAGATAGATAGGTAGATAGATAGATGACAGACAGACAGACAGACAGACAGACAGATAGATAGATATAGACAGATAGATAGAGAGATAGATATATAGATAGAAAGATAGATATATAGATAGATAAACAGATAGATAGGTAGGTAGATAGATAGGTATATAGATAGATAGGTAGATAGATAGAGATAGATAAACAGATAGAAAGCTAGATAATAATAATAATAATAATAATAATGATAATAATAATAATAATAATAATAATAACAATAAATGAAATTTGTATAGCGCTATATCTTGCAAAGACAAATCAGAGCGCTTGCATTCTACATATTCTTACAGAGTCATGCAGCCAATAACTATCAAAAGCTTAAACAAAATTCAAATGTACACCACACACACACACACACACACAACACACACACCACACACACACACACACACACACACACACACACACACACACACACACACACACACACACACACACAGAGATAGATAGATAGATAGATGACAGACAGAGAGATAGACAGATATATAGATAGATGACAGACAGAGAGACAAATAGACAGATAGATAGATGACAGACAGACAGACAGACTGACAGATAGATAGATAAATATATAGATAGATGACAGACAGACAGATAGATATAGATAAATAGATAGATAGATGACAGACAGACAGATAGATATATAGATAGATAGATGACAGACAGACAGATAGATAGATAAGATAGATAGATAGATAGATGACCCTACAAGTCACTTAAAAAACCCACCACCACCACCACCACCAAACCCCCAAAACCATACTTTCTTTCCATCCTGACAGACATAGCCATGTGTAGTCTTGTAGGGCGGTGGGGGTGGGGGGATGGGGGAGAAAGAGCATGTGACATGTCTCTGTAATGTCACGGCCTCTCTGCCAAAGGCTGACTAATGCAGGAGAACACAGAGCGCCTCCTGTGTGTGTGGAGGACCCAGGAGTCATGCTGCCCCCCCTGTTTAATGGCTGGCTTAATCCTCACCCTCCTTGATTCTCTGCCCGGCCAGCTTTGCCTGTCACATGATGATGGAGTTTTAACAGCCAAATCTGCATCGTAGGAATGCTGGATTCTGTTCTCTGTCTCTCTGTCTCTGTGTCTCTGTGTCTCTGTCTGTCCTCTGTGTATCTGTTTCTATCTGTTTGTCTGTCTGTCTGACTGTCTGTCTCTCTGTCTGTGTCTGTCTCTGTCTCTCTGTTTGACTGTCTGACTGACTGTCTGTCTGTCTGTCTGACTGTCTGTCTGACTGTCTGTCTGACTATCTGTCTCTCTCTCTCGCGCGCGCGTCGCACTTTTGTCAGCAAGTGAGTTTGCAATCCATCATATGTGTGTGCTAGAGTGTGTGTGTTCCTGTATGTGTCTGTGTATGTGCCTGTGTGTGTGTGTGTGTGTGTGTGTGTGTGTGTGTGTGTGTGTGTGTGTGTGTGTGTAGTGGTTGCATACATTCATGGAGGTTATTTTCTGGACATACTTCAGTTTGAGTTTTCAGTTTACATAGAAAGAGCAAAAACATGTACAATCTGCCTCAAAGCCAAGACATTTCGATTTACTCATGCCAAAGTAGAACATGCCAACATTGATAGTGTTTTTTGCTTTGTTTCTAGATATTGTGGTTCAAGAGGAAAAGGGATTCTACAAGTAATGCGAACTGAAGCCTGGCATTTTCAGATCACCAAACGACCACTCGGAGCAAGGCTTTTTTTTTTCTGTGATGGCTCTTACAGAAGAAGAGTAGTTATTTCTGAACTTGAAAATTTCAATTTGTTGCACTTTTATTTCTTATCTTTAAAGTTCAATTTGTTGCATTTTTATTTCTTATCTTTAATTTTCGATTTGTTGCACTTTTCTTTATTGTCTTTTAGTTTCAATTTGTTGCAATTTTAGCTTTTATCTTTCAGTTTTAATTTGTTGCAATTTTATTTCTGAGCTTGAAGCTTCACTTTGTTGCGATTTTATTTCTTGTCTTTTAGTTTTAGCTTGTTGCACTAGTCTTTCTTATCTTGACGTTTCAATTTGTTAAACTTTAATTGTTTATCTTTAAATTTCAAATTGTTTAAGTTTTTTTTTTATCTCATTAAGTTTCAATTTGTTAAAGTTTTATTATTTTTATCTTTAAGTTTCAATTTGTTGCTATTCAACTCCTTGATTTTGCGGCAGCTCTTTTCAGCGTTTCTTAAAGCAGCACCTGTGGGTTTGCGTGTTTTTTGGTTCAAAAGAAATTCTAGAAAATGGATAAGAACTATCAACAAATATATGATAATTGATGGGAAAAGTGCGGATCAAATCTGAGAGCTGTCTACTACTTCAATGTATGTCCGTCGTGCTCCACGATGACCTCCAAAACTTCCGAGGAGGCACCTGCCCTTTTCGGAAATTGGGCAGCAATTTGATTATTGTGGAGATGCCTTGCCCACAGTTCATCCCAACTCTCTCGGCCAAGTGGGCATACGGACAGTCAGCGTTGGAGATGTTCTCTAAAGGCCAACCACCTCTCAGGGTGCAGCACATCAGGACTGTGCAAATCAAGCTTCCTAGTCAGAGAGACATAGTCGATCACTAGAGAAAAATCTGTAAAGTGGAATTCCATGAGGGGAAAGCCACTATACTCCATGAGGTAAAGGGGGGAGATCAAGAACAGGTGAAGAAGTGTTTCACAGACACAAGCTGTAAACTGAACGTGTTGGTATCTAACTTTAGGAATAAAAGCCATGCCAATACTGTTCTTATGCTAAAAAATACTTTGAAAAGGACGTGCACGCGCGCACACACACACACACGCACGCACGCACGCACGCACACACACCAACATACACATGCACACACACAAGCAACACGGCGAGTGTGTGTGTGTGTGTGTGTGTGTGTGTGAGGGAAAGAGAGAGAGAGAGAGAGGAGAGAGAGAGAGAGAGGAGAGGAGAGAGAGAGAGAGAGAGAGAGAGAGAGAGAGAGAGAGAGAGAGAGAGCCAGCCAACCAGCCAGGCAACCAGCCAGCCAGACAGACAGGTTTTAAACTTTCCATCATCTTTCTGCCACCCCCCTCCTCCCTCATTCCGCTCTACCTTTCCTTACAGAAAAGTGTCTTTGCAGACTTTGCATAGTTAGTTTATCGTGTTGAATGCACACACACACACACACACAAACACACACACATTCACACGCACGCACGCACACGCACGCAAACACACTCACACACATTATATTTGTCTTTCTTTTTTTCTTTCTTTCTTTCTTCTTCTTCTTTTTTTCTTCTTCTTCTTTTCTTCTTCTTCTTCTTCTTCTTCTTCTTCTTCTTCTTCTTCTTCTTCTTCTCTTCTTCTTCTTCTTCTTCTTCTTCTTCTCTTCTCCTTCTCCTCCTCCTCCTCGACTTCCTCCTCCTTCTCCTCCTCGACTTTCTCCTCCTCCTCCTTCTCTTCTCCTTCTCCTCGACTTCCTCCTCCTCCTCTTCTTCTTCCTCCTCCTCCTCCTCCTTCGTCTTCTCCTCCTCCTCCTCCTTCTTCTCCTTCCTCTTTCTTTCTTCATTCTTTCCTTTTTCTTTCTTTCTTCCTTTCTTTCTTCCTTCCTTTCTTTCTACCTTTCTTTCTTTCTCTCTTTATTTTCACAGACCACCCAGCATTTGCGTGGAATCATCTGCTTCATCGTTTTGAATCCTCCTGGGTCATACTCACTCACTCACTCGCATCTCCTCCTCCTCCTCCCCAATCCAAACCAGACGTGATCCTTGTTTATGTGTGCAGAGGGCATAGACAGTGACAGATGGAATGAGCAGATTATCACTCCTGGAGCCAGCTTGAAGGCAGAGAAAACCAAAATGCCAGTGCTTATCACACACAATAATACTGCTGTAACTGCTTGTGTTGGTTGGCCTCTCTCTCTCTCTCTCTCT
>CM054136.1:50111330-50116330 GCA_028751875.1 Rapana venosa
AAAGCGGAACAGGATTTAACGTGTGCGCAAGATGTTCTGCGTGCGTTCGCACACGGGGCCTGGGTTTCTAGTCTCATCCGAAGCCATCATTAAGGTAGTCCACGTTCCGACTTCGGAGATTGCTCAGGTGTCTATTCAAGGGGATTTTGTCTCCTTTAAGTTGATACTGGCACTGACTTCATTGCTCGGAATGTTCTTTGGATGAGACTATGAACCAAGGTCCTGTGTGCAGTAAACACGCCGGGAAGATTTGGGCACATTATACGTTAAAGTCTCATCTGATTGTTGCAGAAGACCAGGCCAGTGAGATGGGTGACACAAACAAACCCAGCATGCATCTTCATGAGGGTTGGGATCCACCAGTTTCCACCAGTCTCAACTCGCTTTATTTTTCATTCTTTTATTTTGAGGATGTGGAATAAGCACTCATGTGCTTTTTTTTTACATCCAGTCCCTCGTGTGTGTGTGTGTGTGTGTGTGTGTGTGTGTGTGCAGTTTTGTAAATTTTGTCATCGTTCCCACCGGCACACAATAGCCTACTCTTACGAAAAGCGGAACAGGATTTAACGTGTGTGCAAGATGTTCTGCGTACATTCACACACGGGGCCTCGGTTTCTAGTCTCATCCGAAGGACTTTTCGGGAGAGAGGAGTCTTGCACTGATGTTAACTCCAGGCGAAAATATCCCCTTGAACGAGATTCGAACCCGGGTCAGCATATCATGAGCGCATCATTCTAACCACCATGTTATCCGTCCCCCCTTCCACCACCACACTGACTGACAAAACTCAGTGCAGTGGAGTGAAGTACAGTGCCTCAGCTCTTATGGAGAAGTTCGGGAGTATTTGTAGTAAAAGTCATCATCACTGAAGTCCGAAAAAAGAATCAGTAACAGAAGACATCTGTTCACACAGAATGATATTGCAGTAACTGCTTTCCTTTCCTGCTAGAGGCATGCCAAAGTGCTGCCGATTCCATGGCGAGAGAGAGAGCGAGAGAGAGAAGAGAGAGAGAGAGAGAGAGAGAGAGAGAGAGAGAGAGAGAGAGAGAGAGAGGAGATGAGAGAGTTGATGAGAGAGAGAGAGGAAGTGTGTGTGAGTGTGTGCTATGTGTGTGTGCTGTGCGCGTGTGTGTGCGTGTGTGTGTGTGTGTGTGTGTGTGGTGTGTGTGTGTTCTAAATGTTCTTTGCTGCTACTGCTGCTATTTTCAATATCTGAATGCTACCTATCTTTTAAAAGAGAGTGAGAATGCAAAGGGAGATGAAAGATTGCTGAGTTGATATATTTATGCAGCTGCTGAAAAAACATGAAAGACAAAGAGCATGCCCTTTAGAGAAAAATAACCCTGTTGTGTGGGCGTAAAATGGGAGAAAAGTGTTAACACTGAAAGAAAAATCTAGCAGATCTTTGTGAAAGGGAAGAATCAAATTTCAAAGCTTTTGAGAACAAAATAGAAACCAGTATGGTGAACTACTCCCTGAAAGTGTCAGTTAAGGATGGTAAAATCTTTTTTTTTAAACTAAAGTGAAATTGAGATCAGGGTTTTAAATATTCTAATCAAAATCGACACCAAATTTACTACAACTTTTTTCTCTCTTTAATTTGAAGATGCTTTTCAGTTCCCATCAATGTACATGCACATTTCTGTTTACCTTTTTAGGCTTTGCTTGATTCTTAATAGGATAATTAGGGGGGGGTGTGAATGTGTGGATTCCTTTCAGTTTGTGCACTTTTTCATTCATACCATCAAAGAGCTATCCGCAAAAGCCACCGGGGCAGTGCTTGTCCAAGGCAGGTTGGAGAAAGGTTCCATACCTCAGTGGGAGTCCGTCAAGGCTGTCTCCTATCCCCGACACTATTCAATGACTTCCTTGAGCGCATAATGACTGATGCCTTTGAAGATCACACTTGTACACACCACCATTATAAGTGTGACCTAGTATCCAACCAACCAGCCAACTGAACTAGCCAAATGAATAAAAGCAGAGATGACGTAATCAGTGACCTTAATTTTTACCTCCTACACAAAATGTCAAACTACTTTATGTAGGTTTGTCTGCATGCTGCACGTGCCACAGCCGATATTGGGGGGGAGGGGGGGGGGGGGGGGGGGAGAAGTTCGGAACCCACACACTTATTTTGACCCCCCCCCCCCCCCCCCCCCCCCCCCAGACCAAAATTTAGATTTAAAGTATTTTTCAATAAATTAAAATTTTAAAAATTCTTTTATATTGAGGATAATGGCACTCATGTGCTTTTTTACATCCAGTCCCCATGTGTAGGGTTTTTTCTAAATTCTGTCATCTGTTCCCACCAGCGCACAATGGTCTACTCTTATGAAAAGCAGAACAGGATTTAACGTGTGTGCAAGATGTTCTGCATGCGTACACACACGGGGCCTCGGTTTATAGTCTCATCCAAAGGACTTTAGGGGAGAGTGGAGTCTGCACTGATGTTAACTCCAGGGGAAAATATCCCCTTGAACGGGAATCGAACCTGGGTGGTCAGATTGCAAGCACAATGTTCTAATCACTAGACTATCCCGTCCCCCCATGCTATAACCAAGTGGTTAAGACTGTTTTGGCTTCAATCCCATGGGTCCATGAAGTCGTAGGTCATAAAATTGTTGTTTTGCTTAAGTATCAAACCAAACTTGTTACACTGACAGATTTTCTTTATCAGGATTGGATTCCAGAATAGTTCAGAACTAATGCTTGTCATTTTTGATCATGTTTTGTGTTGTCACTGCAATGTCTTCGAAGTATATTAGTTGTACATCAGTGTGGCACTGCACTTATACTTCAAGATTGTTGTGGTTATTTTGTGAGTAGTACCAAAAACGTAACAGCACAGAAAGCATTTCGAGGCAATATACAGCAATAGAAATCATCACATAATACAAATAATAAAAACATTCTTCGTAGAAGTCATTACAGGGCATTAGCAGCAATGTTTTAAAGAGAAGAAAAGATCTTATTCCATTCTTGAGTCAAAGTAACAATGGGATAAACAAATCATACTATAATCTAAAAGAACAAATCTGTTCTTCATGCAATCCATGTTTTGGAGTAATGGTTCCTATTTCCATGAAGATGGAAAAGACAGTTGGTGTTTTTTGTTGTTGAGGTTAGTTATGTTTTCATTCCTTGGCTACAGTTCTGAGGTTCTCCAATGGTGAGATGTTGTAAATGCCACCATTTTCTACCCACCATGATTGTAGCTGCATTCTGACTTTAGGGATGTATTCTGGGTATGTTTGTGTTTCCGTAACTCATCCTATGCTGACATGAATAACGGGAATCTTTAATGTGCATACTTGATCTTCAGCATGTGTATATACATAAAGGGAATTAAGGCACTGGCAGGTCTGCACTTGAAGTTGATGTCAAAAATCATAAAAATCCCCACCCTTAATTCACCAGGCGCCACGGAGATTCGAACCCACAACTTCATGGAGCACAGCATTGAAGTCGAACGGTCTTAACCACTCAAATAGCATCCTCGAAAAAAGGTTAATCCAAATTTAGGTCTGGGGGGTCAAAATCAGTATCTGGGTACCACGCTTTCTGCCCTCAACACCGTCTGTGGCACGTGCAGCATGCGGCAGAGCTACATAAGTGGGGCTCTGGGGTCACCTGCTGCCTCTGCTGTCTATTTCTGTGGAGGGCTGTCAAAGATCAAGATACAAGACACTGGGGTCAGTCGGGGGCGTGTGTTTGGCACAGCTAACAGCCAGTTGCCCTAGGGTACAGATTCTTGTCAGAAAGGGGTTTGGCATTTTGTGTAGGAGGTAAAAATTAATTACGTCATCTTTGCTTTTAGTCGTTTGGCTAGTTCAGTTGGTTGGTTGGTTGAATACTAGGTCACATTTATAATCGTGGTGTGTGTGTGTGTGAGAGAGAGAGAGAGAGAGAGAGAGAGAGAGAGAGAGAGAGAGATAGGTGGGATGGGGAGAGAGAGAGAGAGAGAGAGCAATCACTTTTTTTCTTTAATCAAATCAACAACCGCCAGTTTCAATACGAGAATAAGCAGAGACTGTTCTTCTTCACAGACGAACACTGATGACACACACTTTAGAATCCAGCTGAAGTGAGTCTTTCCAAGCCAAAAGTCTCTCCATCAGACAGCTGCGAGACAACTCGACAGAGAAGACGCTTCCTCCTCGGGTGACAGCAAAGCCCTTGTTGCATGTCAAGATATTGCAGGTCTGTGCATGGCGCTGTGTGAATGAGTCAACGGTCTATCAGCAATAGGGGAAGCAGCAAACTGGAGGAAAAAGTCACAGTTGTGCTTGCAGCACTGAAAGAAATAAGGAGTCCAAAAATAACTCTGAAATTAATTAAAGCTCTGGGTAAATACGGACATTTGTAGACTTTCATTTTGATAAACTTAAGTTCAGAAGAAGCGAAACATACTGGGATGGTCTCTATTTGATCTGACTCATAGTCTATTATGTGTGACCATGGTATGGCCACCTAATGGAATCCAAAGGCTAGCTGAAATCATTTCCCCACAAAACAGTCGAGAGAAAACGATGCAGAAAAGATATCACAGACAGAATCTGCAGAATTTTATTCATTCATTTATTTATTTTTGCTGCCTCATCTTCTGTGACGTTCATCTGCTGTGCTGCTGTTCCCATGCCACTCATTTCAATCTGACCACCCCAGCCATACACGTATTCGTTATGTTGCATCTTGTGGGAGCTCATCAGTGTCAGGCTACCATAGGGCCACCTGCCAGAGGGGTCATGCACAGCGGAAATGACAAGGAAACCATTTGCAGAGACTTTGCTACACAGTTGACACAAACGGAAGAATTTGGTGAACAGCTCTCCAGTGTAAAGCTCTGATGATTTTCCCTTGGAGAAAATGAAGAAGAAGAAGAAGAAGAAGAAGAAGAGGAGAGGAGGAGGAGGAGAAAGAGGAGGAGAGAGGAGGAGGAGGAGGAGGAGGAAGTAGGATAAGAAGAAGAATGATGAGGAGAAGAAGAAGAAAACAAA
>CM054136.1:50121330-50133830 GCA_028751875.1 Rapana venosa
TTTAACTTCAGCAATCGCCGCCTAAACCCAAAATCAGAAGTACAATACTCTGCTCTCTTGCCTAATTCCAGGAAACGGTGTGTAACAATTTTTCCCCATTCTTTTATTTTTGAATAAAAATAATAACCACTCATTCACATTTTAAAAATAATTACATCTAGGCCATGTAGGCGTGCTGTTTAATAAATTCTATCATCCGTTTCCACCTGCACAAAGGCCTACTTTTTCGAAAAGCAGAAGGGTTTTTAACGTGTGCGCATTTCGACTCTGAGGATGATATCTACTACACATGACATCAGCGTTTCTGGGTTTATATATATATATATATAGATGATATCTACTAACATGACATCAGCGTTCTGGGTTTATATATATATATATATATATATATATATATATATATATATATATATATATATATATATATATATTATATATATATAATTCAATCCGTTCTTATCAGCAAGCAATGGCCAACTCTTCTCAAAGGCAGAACGGGTTTTTAACGTGTGCAAAAAAGATGTCCTTGCAAACTCTTTTTGAAGAAGAGGACATTGCGTGCCGGTTAGAGTGGATGGCAATTTTAAAAAAAAAAAAACAAACGCATGTAGCACTGATTTTATATTTAAAAATCATTCCCGCAGTCGCAATGCAGCCACCTTAATTTATGGGGGACAAAAAAGGTCGTATACGCAAACAAAATCTCACCCTTGGGAATCTTGGAGCTCTAGCGGAGGAACGTAAACTATCAAACGACTGTTTTGAGCCTGTATGATGAGAATGGCTTAGCTGTAATCGGAGATTGAACATTTTGCGAGGTGACAGCCCCGATAATTATGACCTCTGTGGTCTGCGGAGCTACAATTAATATGCTTGAATTGGATGGAATTGGAATGGATTGGATTGAATTGGATTGCATTGGATTGGATTGGATCGGATCGGATTGGATTGGAGGCTTGCTTTATGTTGTTGGTTGTTTTTTCCCTTCGATTCTCGGCTAGAGCTCCGAGGTTTACCAAAGGTGAAATTTTTGCGTATGCAGTTGGGTTTTTTGCCCACCATTAGGGTAGCCGCATTCCGACTTCGGAGATAGCTTAATGGCTTCTTCAGCAGGACTTTTATGGGAGTGAAGTTTGAAAATAAAGAGAGAGAAATAGCAAGAAGGGGGAAAAAGCCAAGAACAAACACGAAAAGAGAGATTGCAAGAACAAAACGAGAAGAAAAAGATCAAGAATAAGAACTAGAAATTTTTTTAAAAAAAGCAAACAAACAACCCCCTCATCACCACCCCCATAATAAATAGGTAGTTGTGAGTTTAACCGCCCTACCCCCCCCCCCCCCCGAAAAAAAAGAAACAGAACAAAAAGAAAACACGATACGAACAAGATTCACCCAAAAAAGATAAAAATCAAAAGCACAACAACAATAACAACAACAACAACAACAACAACAAAAAGAGAGACAGACTTGACACATTTCACTAGCTGCAGGATTAAAGCCAAACACGATAAACTTTTCTATATAACACGTGTGGCCATTTTTTGTTGTTGTTTTTGTAATGCAAAACAAAACAAAACAAAAAAGTATATTTTGTATAATCCTGATAGACACACAAGCCTGTGGCAGGTTGTTGTTTTTTTTTGCAGCATAGCAAGCAAGCAGGACGCAAGACAGTTATTAGGAAGCGCATACCTAGTGCACCTGTAACGTAGAGTTTCCCTTGAAATGAAGGGCGCATTCTTTAGCGTAGATTTATGGGGGCCAGGCCAGGACAGGCCAGGCCAGGCCATGGTAGGCAGGCAGCCCCCTTGGCGGATGGCATGATCAGAAAGAAGTACAGGCGACTTGCGAGACGTGAGTCATGGCAGTGTCGTCGTCATTCAGCCGTTCGTTCGTTTGCTCGTTCATTCCTTCGCTCTCTCCTTTCCTTTCGGTCAGATCAGTTATCGTGCTTCCGTTCGTTTATTTATTCATATATATATTTTTTAATTAATTTATTTATTTTATTTATGTTATGTTATGTATGTATGTATGTATGTATGTATGGATGGATGGATGGATGGATGGATATATGTATGGATGGATGGAGGGATGGATGGATTGGATGTATGAATGCGTTTTTATTTATTTATTTATATTTATTTATTCTTTTATTTCGAGGATAATGGAATAAACACTCACGTGCTTGTTTTTTAAAACATCCAGTCCCCGTGTGTATGCATTTGTGTGTGTGTGTGTGTTGTGTAAATTTTGTCATCCGTTCCCACCGGCATACAATGGCTTACTCTTCCGAAAAGCGGAACAGGTTTTAACGTACGTGTGCGCAAGATGTTCTGCGTGAGTTCGTACACGGGATCTCGGCTTATTGTCTCATTCGAAGAACTTTAGCTGGGAGTGGTGTCAGCACTGATATTAACTCCAGGGGCAAATAATTATCCCCTTGAACGGGATTCGAATCCGGCTCAGGAGATCACGAGCGCATTACGCAATGCTCTAACCATTCAGGCTATCCCCCCCCCCCCCCCCCCCCATCCCCAGTTCAACAGTCAGTCAGTCAGTCAGTCAGTTAATCGGCTGGGTCGGTTGTTCAGTTGGTACGTCAATCGGTCTGTGAATTGGCTTGTTAAGTTCTTTTCTATTGTTGTTCGTTTGATAGCCACCCGTTTTGTTGGCTGATCAGTTAGCAGTCAGTCAGTTCAGTTCAGTCAGGCAGTCAGTCAGTCAGTCAGTTCAGTTCAGTTCAGTTCAGTCAGTCAGTCAGTCAGTTCAGTCAGGCAGTCAGTCAGTCAGTCAGTCAGTCTGTTCGTTGATTAGCTTGACGATTGGTAATCCAGTCATTAGTCAGTCACTTAGCTGGTTAATCAGTTAGTGTGTTGGATAATCAGTAAATCAGTATGCTAGACAGCAAGCTATGAAGTTAGCTAGTTACTTTTTAGGTGGGTGGTTGATTAGGTGGCTGATAATTGGCTGGATAGTTGGTTGGTTGGTTGGTTACGTTAGATTTTTTTTTCGGAAATGTTTACAGTTTCGTGGTGACAATGACCAAGCAAATAAGCAAGCAAGCAATGAGAGAGAGTATATATATATGTGTGTGTGTGTGTGTGTGTGTGTGTGTGTGTGCGTGCGCGCGCGCGCGTATATGTGTGTGTGTGGCACTCACACAAGTTCATTCCGTGTGCAGGTTTGTACGCGCTTGTATCCGTGTGTGTGTGTGTGTGTGTGTGTGTGTGTGTGTGTTGTGTGTGTGTATACTTTAAAAAAAATCAGTCTCTTTTTATCATCTTTATAAATCAGCAACATGCTTTTAGTAATGCAGGGCAGACACTGGTGGGGGGGAAACAACAAACAAACCTGAGTCGTAATATGCGCAGGAATGTTGGAAATGATCAGAATTTCCAGGAAAAGCTGTATCTGTCCGGCTGCAGTGTTCTGATCTCTGTCTCCTCCTAGAGAGTTTCGCTATCAACTACGTGGCATTTGTAAGCATTTCTTGGGAATGCTTCTGAGGGTTGTTGTTGTTGTTGTTTTTTCTAAGTTTCTGTAATTTCATTCTTGGCCGAGTTCTCTTCGTTTTTGTATCTGTTTTGTTTTTCTTTCTGTCTCTGTATAATTATATGTTTCTCTGTTTGTATCTGTCGTGTCTGTTTGTCTGTCTTTTGTTTGTGCCTTGTTTGTTTCTGTCTTGCCTGTCTGTTTGTTTGTTTGTCTCTGTTTTGTCTGTCTGTTTGTGTTTCTCTCTCTGTTTCTACTTTATGTCTGTCTATCCCTCGCCCACATACGCACGCATGCACACACACGCACGCACGCACGGACGCACGCACACACACACACAACAAAATGAATTAAAGCATTAACGCGAGTAGCATCATTGTGCTGTTGCATTTTATATGTCATGATGTGGTTAATAATTATGTTTGTGTCACTTCTAAGGGGCTGTGGTCTTTATGAATTAAACGTCTGCATAATTATTGTTAGGGGACGGGATAGCTCAGTGGTCGGAGCACTCGCTTTCCCCCAGCCAAGTTAAGCAGCGTCGAGCGTGGTTACCACTTGGATGGGTGACCGTTTGCGCGCCTTGGCTTCAGTACAGTTCCCCCAGTTCACCCAGCTGTAAATGGGTACCTGTCCTCTATAGGGTCAGGGAAGGTAAAGCAGCGAGGGAGAGGAGATGGGCGCCGCCCTCAATATGCTGGCCCTAGAGAAGTGAGGTCTCTGACGCCTCGCTCCCCTACGACCTTATAGGTTATGGGACACCTTTACCTTTTACCTTTATATTGTACAGGCTCACAAACACAGGCACATACACAGACACACAGACTAGAAACACATAAACACACTGGCAGACACCCTCACACGCACACACACGCACGCACACACACACGGCAACAAATTAAATGGCCACAGAAGTAGCACATAGTACAAAAACAATACAATAAGATACAGCACAATACACACACATACATACACACACGCGCGCACACATGTAGGTACCTACGTAGGTATGTGTGTCGGGATAGAGCTGGGGTGGAGATTGTGTATGATCAAATCTTCATTTCCAAGATTCCAAGGTAGGGTGGGAGTGGGATGGGGGAGGGGGGGGGGGGGGGTTATAGCCTAGTGGTTAGAGCGTTGCTCTCGTGATTTGGCGACCCGGAATCAAGCCTGGATTACTGCCGTCTCCTTGACACCTGTTCAAGGGGATTTTGTACCCTGCAGTTAACATTAGTACTGACTCCACTCCCCCGAAAATACTTCGGATAAGATTATAAACCAGGGCCCCGTGTTCTGCCTTTTGGAAGAGTAGGCCATTCTTGCCAGTAGGAATGGATAACCCCCTCCTCCTCCATCGAAAGAAAAAGGCCAAACACACACACACACACACACACACACACACACACACACACACACACACACACACACACACACACACACACACACACACACACACACACACACGCACGCACGCACGCACGCACGCACGCACGCACGCACGCAAACCAACAAGAAAATGCATTGCACACTGGTGTCGTGTTTAGACACGCCATCGTCAAAGTGGGATTGCAGCCAGGCTAGCTACCTTTAATGGAATGGTGGTGTAGTGGTAGCACACGCCAAAACATCACACCATTGGGTAAAAACCTCATCTCTAGCTGAGGAACAAGACACAAAACCAAACAAACAAAACCAACAGATGGCTGAAACTATGAACAGAGAGAGAGAGAGAGAGAGAGAGAGAGAGAGAGAGAGAGAGAGAGAGAGAGAGAGAGAGAGAGAGAGAGAGAGAGAGAGAGAGAGAGAGAGAGAGAGAGAGCAAAGACAGACCCCAACGCATCTTGACTGGAACTTATCATTCTGTCATTTTTGGCAGCCGTCAGTCTCGGAAGACTATGGTGGATCGATGGTCTAGAGGTAACGCGCCTGTCTAGAAAGCGAAAAGTCCGGGTCGGAAGTGTGCGGTGGTTCGTATCCCGTTTGGACCGGAAACTTTTTCCCCATCCATTAGATCATAAGTGGTGGTCTGGGCGCTAGTCTTTCGGATGAGACGATAAACCGAGGTCCCGTGTGTTGCACATAATTATTTAGCGCACGTAAAAGAACCCACGGTAACAAGAGAGTTGTCCCTGGCAAAATTCTGTAGAAAAAAGCCACTCTGATAGGGAAACAAATACTGTTGCAGACAGGAAAAAAGAAAAAAATGGGTGGCGCTGTTCTTGTGGCGACGTGCTCTCCCTGGGGAGAGCAGCCAGAATTTCACGCAGAGAAATCTGCGTGACTTAAAGGGGTATAAATGAAATAAAATAAAATGAAATGAAATGAGACTATGGAGTTGCGCTCTAGGTGTTATAATTCTGGCACAGCGTCAGGTGTGGCTGGCCAGTCCGACACGGGAATGACAGTCAGTCCTCCCTATGGCAGAGAGAGGGCGCAGAGGAAGAAGTCTGACGCTGGTCTGTCAGAGCATTATGATTCATTCTGTGAGTTCTGTCCCTTCGTTTCCGCAAGGAGAAGCAGTAGTACTATTTTGGGCTTGTTTTTTTGCGCTGTCTTGCTGCATTCTGCAGTGACCTGTCTGTCATCTCCTCTCCTCTGCTCTGCTCTGCTCTGCTCTGCTCTCATCTGCTCTCCTCTGCTCTGCTCTCATCTGCTCTCCTCTGCTCTGCTATGCAATCTGTCCCTACTCACCTGACAAGAGTCAAACGTGCTGACGCAATACTCCAGAGAAAGGGAATTTTCGGGCTTTCTTTTTGTTCTTTCGTTCTTTCTTTCGTTTGTTTGTTTTTTTTGGTTTTAAATTAGCGGTCTTTTATCTCTTTACCTGCGAGGTGGTTGAGTGGATAAGACTAGGGAGTGAGAAGAGAGAGAGAGAGAGAGAAAAGAGAAGAGGAGAGAAAAAGACAGACAGACAGAGACAGACAACAGAGAGACAGAAACCGCACAGAGACAAAAACAGAAAAGGGGGAGGAGAAAAGAGACAGAGAGAAGACAAAAGACAGAAGTATATAGTATAGTAGTAGGAGGAGGGGGAGGGGGGAGGAGGAGGAGGAAAGGGATACAGTGTAAGGAAGAAAGACAACACAGGCAAAATAAAAGAAGATAAAAATCAAAAAGAATGACACCCCCCCAAAAAAGAAAAACGAAAGGAAAAAAGGGGAGGGGGGAAAAAAAAGAAAGGAAAAAGAAGGAAAAAAAAAAGAAAAAAGGAAAATAAAAGACAGAAAAAAATTAAAAAAAAAAAACAATGAAGAAGTGGAAAAGGGGGAAAAAATACAGAAAAATTTTTTTTTAAAAGGGGGGGGGGGGGGGGGAATAGACAAAGACAAAAATAAGGAAAAAAAAACAAAAAAAAAACCACGAACGTAAAAAGACAACAGACAGATAAAAACAAAAACAAAGACCGACAGACAACAGACATACGACAGACAGACGGCAACAGGGAGACAGACAGGGACAGACAGACATCAACAGACTGGAACAGACGGGAAGACAGACTGGAGACAGACAACAGATAGGCAGACAACAGGGAGAAACAGACAGACTGAAACAGACAGCAGACAGACATGGAGCCCAGACAAAAAAATGACAAATTCTTTTATTTCGATATAAGAAAAGCACACAGTGCACAGACAGACATGGAACGACGGGAAAGGCAGACAGACATGGAACAGACGGGCAGGCAGACAACGTGAGACAGACAGACAAACAGTCAGACAACTGCAGACAACAGGCAGACAGAAAAACATCAGACAGACATGCAAAAACAGACAAACAGACAGACAGACAAAACAACAAAAAAAAAACTTTTTTTTGAGGGGGGATACCCCACAGCGTTGTCTTTGGGCCAAACGATAGGCACGAGAAAGACAGACAAGGAATTGTAGTAGGCGTATTTCACGGGAATGTAGCTAAGACATCTCCGCTTGTCACGCAATCCCTAGTTTTTCTTCGTGAATGACAATTCCTGGCCACACGCAATTTTGCATTTGGGGACGACGGGATTTCAGCCTTGGGACCTTGTCACCATTGCTTAGAAATCCTTTCACTGCACAGCAACTTACCTGCCAATGATTGGTTTTTGGGCGCTGTGCCTGTGACGTTTTTGATGTGTTTTGTTTTTTTCATTCCCTTTTCCCGGGACGGGGTGTGGGGTGGGGTGGGGTGGGGTGGGAGAAGGTTTGGGTTGGGGGGGGGGGGAGGGAAAAAGGAAGGTGAAGGGGGGTTTTGTCTCTTCGTGTGTGGGGTGTGTGTGTATTTTGGGTGAGTAGATAATAGAAGAGATAATTGTGGGTGGAGAACTTAATTTAAAGCCTAACCGTAATGTTTGCAAAGGAATCCCTAAAATAGTGTCTCTTAATAATACGTGGATTTAATCTCAAAAACAAATTTACCCAACAACAGTTTGAAATGGGAACCCTAGGAAAAAAAACACCAAAAAAAACCTTTTAAAAAAAACCCCCTGCATTTTTTCCCCCCCCCCCCCCCCCCCCCCCCCCACTTCACTACTCTCAGCTGCTGTCCCGCTCCACCTATCCTAGCCCACTTTGGGGCAATTATAAGAAACTGACCACACTTGGGCTGGTTAAAAAAAAAAAGGGGACCCAATTTTAGCACTGGGCCCCTTTAACCCTTGAAAAAGTACTGGTTTTTTTGGGGGGTAAAAAAATGTATCGCACACACGAAGTTTTTTTTTTTTTCTATTCACGTTGTGTTATGACCGTCGTCCCCCCCTTTTTCTCTGTCGTTCCCCCCCTTTTCTCTGTCTGTACCCCCACCCGTTTTTTCGTCCCCCCCCTTTTTTTTCTGTTGCCCCCCCCCCGTTTTTTTCTAACCCCCCCCCCCCTGTTTTTTCTGTCTTTCCCCCCGTTTTCTGTCGTCCCCCCCCCGTTTTCTCTGTTGTTCCCCCTCGTTTTCTTTGCCCCCTCTTTTTTTCGTCTCCCCCCCTTGTTTCCGTCTGGGCCCCCCCCCCCCCCTGTTTTTTCTGTCTTTCCCCCCCCCCCCCCCCCCTTTCCCGCGTTTTCCCCCTCTTTTCCTGTCTGTAAATTTTTTCCGCTCCCCCCCCCTCGTTTCCTGTCTGTCCCCCCTCGTTTTCCCGTCTGCCCCCCCCCTGTTTCTCTGTCTCCCCCCCCCGTTTTTCTGTCTGCCCCCCCCCCCCTCTGTTTCTCTGTCTGTCTACTCCTCTGTTTCTCTGTCTGTCTCCCCCTCTGTTTCTCTGTCTGTCCCCCCTCTGTTTCTCTGTCTGTCTACCCCTCTGTTTCTCTGTCTGTACCCCCCCCCCCCCCTGTGTTTCTCTGTCTCCCCCCCCCCCCCCTGTGTTTCTCTGTCTGTCCCCCCTCTCTGTTTCTCTCTCTGTTTTCATTTTATTTCATTTCTGTCTCTCGTTCACTCTATTTTTCTCTGAGTCTGTCTCTTTCTGCCTCTGTCTGTCTGTCTGTCTGTCTGTCTCTCTCTCTCTCCCTTTCTTCTCTCTATCTCTCTGTTTCTGTCTGTCTGTCTCTCTGTCTGTTTATTTATTTGTTTCTTCCTGTCTCTATTGTGCTTATTCTATTACCGTCTATAGATGAAATTCGTTTATTAATTTGTTCTCTCTCTCTCTCTCCCCCTCTCTCACACACACACACGCACGCACGCACGCACGCACGCACGCACACACACATGCACATGCATGCATGTGCGTTAAGTGAGACAGAGATAGAGATAGATAGAGACAGACAGACACACACACACACACACACACACACACACACACACACACACACACACACACACACACACACACACACACACATACACACACACAAATTCATACAAACAGACAAACAAACAGAAAAAACACCTACATTTTTACACTTTTGTGTGTGTAAAAAGCCATACCAAAAAAATCAGGTAAACAGCTTTGGTACTATCCGTATATTCACACACATTGCATAACAACACCCCCACCCCCACCCTCACCCCCAACAAATCCGCTTACCCGACTTAGCATGCATTTTTCAACCCACCCAACCCATCCCTTTTAATCCTCTCTGTCTGTCTGTCTCTGTCTGTCTGTCTGTCTGTCTCTGTCCGTCTGTCTCTGTTTAACTGTCCGTCTGTCTGTCTCTGTCTGTTTCTCTCTCTCTCTCTCTCTCTCTATCTCTCTCTCTCTCTCTCTCTATCAGAACGCCTGTTAAGTGTATTAAGTACTGGCTAAAACTACTGAAACTTCCAGGGTCACGTTTATGTAGGCAGTCTTATGACATGATGGTTATACAAATGGAGCTGGGTAAGAAGAATTGGGCATATCAAGTTAAAAAGTTTTTATCAGAACATGGTTTTGGAATCGTGTGGTTGTCTCAGGAAGTAGGTAGCGAGCATGGGTTTATTTCTGAATTGAAAGACAGACTCATTTGTTCATTTAAACAAAATTGGCACTCGGACATGGAAAGTAAAGATAAATACTGCTGTTTTTTTTTCGTTTAAGTGTGCTTTTCAAGCTGAAAAGTATCTTCGAATAGTCACTGACAAATGGCATCAACTAATTTATGCAAGATTTCGACTAAGAACACTCGGCTTCAATGCAAACAAAAGATGGTTTCAACCTGAGACGTCCACACAGTTCCCATGCCCTATGTGTGGTCATATTCTTGATGATGAAGTGCATTTCCTGTTTCATTGTCAATCATATGTTTCCATACGTGAAAACTGTGGTGTTCTCAATCTAGAAGCTTTCCGAAGGCAAGATATTTTTTCTATCTTATCGTCCGATGATGATATTGTGATCAAATCGGTTGCAAAGTTTATTGCTGAAGCACTGAAATTAAGACAATTACAGCTAAGTTCCAATTAGCTTAACATTTGTGACTAAACTAAAGTAACATTTATATTATGTAAACTCCAGCATTTTGTGAAACACATAAAGAAACATTTATAATTACGCTGTAATCTCCAGCAGGAATATTTTTTGAAAATTTCATATACAATGTCAATGGATGGTCTAATATAACATTCTAGAATGTTCTTTTCATTATTTTAGTTATTGCTTATTGGTTCCTATTGTTCATCATTGTTATTACTTGTGTTCATTTTGAAACTGAGTTTACGTCAGAGCTTAAAGTCGTATCCGTTCATAAGAGCTCATTTTTGGTTTTTTGGTTTTCATTACGTTAAATGCATCATGTGATTTTTCTTGTATTTATTTGTATTTACAAAAGAAAGTCGTGTATAACCCTCCTTGTCAATAGGCCACTTACAGGCAATGACAATAAATTGGTCAAAGCGTCAAAGCGTCTCTCTCCTCCTCCTCCTCCTCCCCCCTGTCTGTCTTCCTGTCTATATATTTCTCTGTCTGTCTCTGTCTGTCTCTGTATGTCTCTCCCTGACTCTGTCTCTGCTCACTCTCTCTCTCTCTGTGTCTCTTTGTGTCTCTGTCTGTCTCTGTCTGTCTCTCTGTCAGTCTGTCTGTATGTCTCTCTCCTCCACGTGTGTATTTCTGTCTCTGTATCTCTGTATCTGTCTCTCTCTGTCTTTGTCGGTCTTTCTCTGTCTGTCTGTGTGTGTTCCCCCCTCCTACCCCCCCCCCCACCCCCACACACACACACCTCTCTCTCTCTCTCCCCGTCTCTTTCTCTCTCTCTCTCTCTCTCTCTCTCTCTCTCTCTCTCTCTCTCTCTCTCTCCCTCCCCCCCTCTCTCTCTCGTCCCCCCCCTCTCTCTCCAGCCCCCTGGCTTGACAGAGGACTAGAGACTATTTACCCAGGCTTTTAGACTTTGTGGTTTCAGTGAAAACAGGCGAGCTGTAAAAAGAGTGTCAAGATGGGACATCGCCATTCATTGTGCTGGGGTGTATCCTCTTGCTGCTTTCAGCTAGCCTTCCTCCTATCTCCCCCCCACCCCCCAGCCCCTTCCCCCTTCCTCCCCTTTAGCACTGGCTGGTGTGTGACACGCGTCCCTGCAACCCCCCTCCCCCCTTCCTCCCCCTCCTCTTCCTCATCCCATGCCTGATACCACGATGATGGAAAGAAGAAACGTGTTGTTGTCTGCTGTCAATCTGTCACTCTTGCTGAGGCTGATGCAGAGAGTAATCGTGCTAGTCTTGTCTGTAACACAACACACACAGACACACACACACAACACAACACAGACACACACACACACACACACACACACACATTCGCTAATATCACTTAGAGTGAACAGACTTAATGAAGACAAAACACACACACACACACACACACACACACACACACACACACACACCACATACACACACACATACATACATCGTCTAATATCACTTAGAGTGAACAGACGTTAGATTGAGAAACACAACAACAGAGACAAACACAGACACAGACACACACACACACACACACACACACACACACACACACACACACACACACACACACACACACACACACACACACAACATACGTCTAATATCACTTAGAGTGAACAGACGTTAAATTGAAGACAACACACACACACACACACACACACACACACACACACACGCACGCACACGCACGCACGCACACGCACGCACACACACACACATGGAAGGGAGGGAGAAGGAGGGAGAGGGATAGTGGGAGAGGGAGAGAGAGGGAGAGAGTGAGATGCACATAATATATGGACGCACGCACGCGCGTAGGGTAGGTGGACAATCTTATGCACATACGTAGGTACGTGTGTGAGTGTGTGTGTGTGTGTGTGTGTGTGTGTTTGTGTGTGCGCGCGCACACACACATGCATGAACGTGTGTGTGAGTGCGTGCGTGCGTGCGCGCGCGTGTGTGTATGTGTGTCTGTGTGTTTCTGTGTATCTATTTTGCCAGGAACAATTCTCTTATCGTATTGGGTTGTGGGTGTTTGGACTTGCACTAAATGTGTGCTCCAGACAGGATCTCTGATTATTATCCAAAATACTAGCGCCCAGACCACCATTCAAGGTTTCGTGGATAGGAGAGGGGCAGGGTGGGAGATCAAATCCAAACAGGGATCAGACCTACGACTTGTCTGCTTT
>CM054136.1:50136330-50153777 GCA_028751875.1 Rapana venosa
GACAGACAGACACACACACACACACACACAACACTACACACACACACACACACACAAGCGCGCGGCGACGCTCAAAGCCTAAAAAAAGAAAAGCAGCATGACAGAGTTTAATGGAAAGAAGAAAAATAGGGAGGAAGAGGGGGAGGAGGGTAGCAGCCACAATAATCACAAGAAGAACACCACCACCACCACCACCACCACCCACCACCCCCACCACCACCACCACCACCATCACCTCTACCACAACCACCACCACACACAACCACCACCACAACCTTCACCACCACCACCACCACCAACACCTCTAACACCACCACCACCATCACCCTTCTACCACCACCACCACCATCACCCCCACCACGACAACCATCACCTCTACCACCACCACCACCATCACCCAACACCACCACCATCACCATCACCATTAACACCATCACCCACCACCATCATTACCACCCCCACCACCACCACAAACCCCCACCACCACCAACACATTTCCACCACCACCACCACTACCACCCACCACCACCACCATCATTACCACCACCACCACCACCACTACCACCATCACCAACCCATTTCCCAAACCCACCACCCCCCCACACACCACTCACCACCACCACCCCTACCCCCACACCACCACCATCACCACCACCAACCAATACCCCCCACACCAATCCACACCACCACCACAACCACCACCCCACCACCACTTTCCATAAAAATCCCCCACCACCCCCAACTTACCCCACCCAAAAACCCCCACCACCATTTACCACCACACCATCACCACTACCACCACCACCACCACCATCATTTCCACCACCACCACCACCAAATACCACCACCACCACCACCATCAACCACCACCACCATCCCCCTACCACCACCACCACCACCATCATTACCCCACCACCACCACACTAAAACCATCACCACCCCCATCACCCACCACCCCATCACCAAATACCACCACCACCACCACCATCATAACACCACCACCACCACAACACCACCACCACCACACCACCATCACCACCCCCCCAACCACTCACACTACCACCCACCACCCCACCTACCATCATTACCACCAACCCCCCACCACCACACCACCATCACCACCCCCACCACCATCAACACCACCCCCCACCCAACCCAAACCCCCACCCACCACCACCCCCACCATCACCCCACACCACCACCACCCCCACTCATCACCACCACCAACCATCCCCCCACCATCACCACCCACCACCCCATCACCACCACACACCACCACACCTCCCTTACCACCCCACCACCACACACCACCACCACCACCTCAACACACCACCCACCCACCACCTTCACCCACCCACCAACCACCATCACCACCACCCCCCACAATACCCTCACCTCACCACCACCACCACCCATCACCACCACAACCAACCTCCCCCCTCACCACACCACCCCCATCACCATCAACCCCCCCAAACTACACCACCACCACCCACTACCACCAAACCACACCACACCATCACCAAACCACCACCCAAAAACCACCACCACCCCCACCACCACCACCACCATCACACCCCCCCACCCCCAAACCAACCACTAACCCACCACCCCACCACCACCACCAATACCACCACCACCACCCTACCACACCACCACACCACCACCACCCCCACCCCCCAACCCCCACCATCACCACCCCACCAACCAAACCCTCCCACCACACCACACCACCACCACCCCCACACCACCAACCAATACCGCTACCCCACCACCACCACCACCACCACCATCACCACCCCAAACCCCCCCCACCAAAAACACCACCACCACCACCATCACCACCCCCCAAACCCCCACCACCACCACCCACAACCACCCCACCATCAAAAACCACAAACCACCGCACCCCCCACACCACCAACCCCCCACCCCACCACCACCCCCCACATCACCCCCACCACCACCACCATCACCACCACCACCACCATCAACCACCACCACCCCCATCACCAACCACCACCACGCTTCCACCAACCAACACATCACCCACCGCCACCACCATCACCAACACCATCACCACCACACACCCACCATAACCACAACCACCACACCAGCATCACCACTACCAACATCACCAATACCGACCACCACTGCTATCATCACAAGCTACCACATCATCCACAAACTAACCACCACCACACCACCCACCATCACACCACTACCACCATCCACCACCGACCACCACCACATCACACCTGCACCACCACCAACACCTTATCACCACAACCAAAATCACCCACCAACGACCAAATTCTATCACCATTACCACCACCACAACCACCACCACCACCAGCAACATCACCACCACCAGTCACCACTAACCACCATCACCACTACCACCACCATCAACCACCACCATCACCACTCTACCACCACCACCACTACCCCCACCTACCACCACACCACCACCAACCACTACCACCACCGCACCCACTACCACCACCACCACTACCACCACACCACCGACAAAAAACCACTACCCCACAAACCAACTACCCCTACTAACCACCCACCACCACCAACCACTACCACCACCACCAACACCACTACTCTACCACTACTACCACCCACCACCACCACTACTCCACCACCACCACCACTACTGACACCACACCATACCAACAACCACCAACCACTACACTACTACCACCACAACCACCACCATCACCCCCACCACCATCATCAACCACCCCACCAACACCCACTAAGCACCACACTACCATCATCACCACTTCCACCAACACCACCATCATCCAAACCGCTACTACCGTACCACACCGCCAACACTACCCCCATCACCACCAACCACTACCCACCATCACCCCCACAACTACCAACACCACCGACCATCACCATACACTCTACTACCACCAAAATCCAACAGACCACCACCACCATCACCACACCCACCACCTCAACCCACCGACCACCACCACTACCACAAATCACGACCACCACCATGCACCACCACATCACCACCACTACCACCACCACCAACATCAACCGCAACCCCCACCACTGACCGACCACCTGTACCGATACCACCACTACCCACCACACACCAACCACCAGATTTCTAAAAAACAAACACGCAAAGGACAACAAAAAAAGCATGATACACCTGCAAACACAGCCAAAAGAACTAAAAAAAAAAAAATAGCCAAAAAAAAAAAATGAAAACCGCCTACCACCCACTCACTTACCACCCACCACTACCACCACCACCACCACACCACCACTACCACCTACCATCAACCACCATCACCACCACCATAAACCACCACCATAAAACCACCACAACCACCACCACACCATCACCATAACCACCCACCACAACCACAAACCCCCAC
The DNA here is from genome assembly GCA_028751875.1 of Rapana venosa. Taxonomy (NCBI): domain Eukaryota; kingdom Metazoa; phylum Mollusca; class Gastropoda; order Neogastropoda; family Muricidae; genus Rapana; species Rapana venosa. The sequence goes on from CM054136.1 coordinate 50,139,744, forward strand.
CACCACTACCCACCCACCCTACCACCACAATCCCACTACCACGCTACCACCACCACCAACTTTTCCACGACCATCACCATAACACCACTACTACCAAAACCTACCACCATAATCACCACTACCACCAAAACCACCACCACCACCATCACAACACCACCACCAACACCATCACCACTCCCCACCATCACCACCACCATCATTACCACACACGAACCACCACCACTACCAACCACCACCACCACCATCATCACCACCACCACCACCACCACACACCACACCACCACCACTTCATTACCACCAACCACCACCACTACCATCACCACCAGCCACCCTCATAACCGACCATCACCACCACCACACCACCATCACCACCACCATCACCACCGCCCCCACCATCACCACGCCACCACCCATACCACCACTACCACCACCATCACCCCCTACCATTACCAATACCCGCTGCCACCACCACCACGACACCACCATCACCACCACCCCACCACAACTAAACCCCACCAACCCCAAACCACCATCACCACCACCACCCATCACGCAACCGCCACCACCATCTCCACCACCGCCACGCACCGCTACCACCAGCACTACCACCACCACCACCAACAACCATCACATCACCACCACCAACCATCTACCACCACCACCAACCAAACCAACCATCACCACCACCACCATCACCACCGGCCACAACCATCATCACCACCACCACCACCATCACCACCAACACCACCATCAACCACCACCACCACCACTCATCACCACCACCACCACCATCACCACCACCACCACCATCGCCACCACCACCACCAACAACCACCACCACCACCACCATCACCACCACCACCACCACACCAACCACCAACTACCACCACCACCACCACCACCACCGCTACCTAACCTACTACCAACCAGCCCCCACAACATCACCGCACCCACCACCACTTACCACCACCCTACCACTAACACCACCACCACTTTCCAAACACCACAACCATCACCACCACCACCCCACCTACCACCAGCACCATCATCACCAACTGAACCGCACACACCATCACCACGACCACCATCACTGCCATCAACATATCACCACATACCACCAATCATCAACACTACCACCACCACCACTACCCACACCACTGCCATTCATCACCACCACCCACCATCATCACCACTACCCACCAAACCACCACACACCACCACCACCATCAAGCGCTTACCATCCAACACCACCATCACCGCTCCGCACCACCACCACCACCACTACCCCCATCACCACCACAGCACCACCGCCCCCACCATCACCACCACCCACCCCTACCACCACTACCACCTACCATCACCACCACTACCATTACCAATACTCTGCTTCCAATCCACCACCAAACCACGACCACCATCCATCACCACCACCCCCACCACAACACCCCCACCACCCCCACCAACCATCACCACCACCACCATCACAACCGCCACCACCATCACCACCACCACCACCGCTACACCACCACTACCACACAACCCACCACCAAATCACAACCACCACCACAATCACCACCACCACAACCACAATCACCACCACCACCACCGCTACCACCACCACCAACCATACATACATCACCAACCACTACAAACCAACCACTACCACCACCACCACTTACCCACCACCACTACCAACCCACCACCACCAACGACCATCACCAACACCACTACCATCACCACTACCCCTTACGACCACCACACCAAACCATTACTACTACCAACCAACCACAACCACCACCACTACTTACTACCACCACGACCACCACCATCCACCCACCACTACCAACACCACCATCACCACTACACTCTACTACACCATACCACCACTACCACCACCACCAACCACCACTAACCACCACCACCAACCACCACAACCACTACTATCCACCAACAACCACCAACCACCATCACCACCACCAACCCATCAATCCAACCACTACCACCGATGCACCACTACAACCATCACGACTACTACCAACCACTACCAACATCACCACTACCAACCACCACCACCATCACCGCTACCACAACCACCGCGCGACAACTACCACCATCATAACCACACTAATATCCACCATCACCACCACCACTGCATACTTCTAACCACCATCACCACCACCACCACCAACCATCACCACCCAACCCACCAACCTCCAATCACACCACTACCACCATCACCACTGCACCACAACCACTACCACCACCACCACCATCAACCGCTACCAACTACCCACGACACACTACACCCCATCACCGACCACCACTCCCACCGTCACCACCGCCACCATCACCACCGCCTCCACCACCAACTCCACCACCATCCACTAAACCGTCAACCACCAACCAACCACCACAACGCCATCACCACCACCACCACACCCGCTAACGCACCACACCACAACCACACTACCACCGACCACTACCTACCACCAACCACTATTATACCACCACCACCACCACCTCACACCACTACCACCATCAACCACTACCACCACCACTGCCATCATAACCGCTACCACCATCCTCACCACTAAAACCATCACCCACTACCCCACCACCACTGGCCATCATCACCCGCTACCACCATCATCACCACTGACCACCATCACATACCACCACCACTGCCATCATCTCGCTACCACCGCCAGCCATCATCACCACTAGTACCACCATCCACCACTACCCACCACTTAACCACACCCGCACCTGACCGACCAACCCACCTTCTCACTACCAAAATCACCACCCACCACCATATCATCCATTACCACCCCCACCACTACCCCCCTCCACCAACCACCATCATCATCACCACCACCAATGCACCACTACCACCATCACCACCACCATCAACCATCCACCCAATCACCACCACCACCGACCGACCGATCATCACCATACCACCATCCACCACTAACACCACCACTGCTATCATCACCGCACGCTCACCATCTCACCACTTACCACCACCACCACCACCATCTATCACCACTACACCAGAACATTTCCCGCAACCACGACCACCAACACCATCACCGCCTACCACCCACCCCACCACCCCCACTACCAAAATCAGCCACCACCACAACTATCACCATTACCACCACCACTAACCACCACCACCCACCATCATCACCACCAACAACACCACTACCACGAATCACCACTACTTCTCCCAACCACCAACACCACCACCATTGCACCATACTACCACAACCACCAACCACCACTGAACCACCACCACCACAGCTACCACCACCACGCACTACCATACCCGCACCACCACCCGGACACGCCCACTACCACCACCACTATCCACCTACTCTACCACCTACCACCACCACCAACTACCACCACCACCCACCACTACTACTACCACAACTACCATCAACACCACCACTACCTCACCACCGACAACCACACTACTACCACCACTTACCACCAACAACAGAACCGACCACTACACTACTAACACCACCACCACACCACCATCACCACAACCACCATCATCACCACTACAACCATCACCCACTGACCACCATCACCACTCTACCACCACCACAACCAGACATCACAACTACCAACAACCACCAGACCATCACAGCTACCACTACCACCGTGCCACCTGCCAACCACTGACCATGACAATCACCACCACCCACTACCACCATCACCATCACCACTACCCCCACCACGAACATCACCATCACCACAATTACCACCAATCCCCAACATCCCACCACCACCCTTCACCACTACCACCACCATCACCACCACCGGACCACCACTACCACCCTCACTACCACACCACCACCATCACACCACACCACCACTACCTACCACACAACCACCACCATCACCACCACCACCATCATCACCACTACCCACCTATAACCACAACCCCACCACTACCATCACTACCACTACCAACGACCACCACCATCACCGCTACGACTACAACCACCATGCCAACACTTACCACCCAACAACCACCACCACTACCACCATCACCCCCCACCACTACCAACAGACCACCACCATCAACATCCGACCACTTTACCACCAGTAAACAACACCACCACACCACCATCACCACAACCACACCATCCATGGACCACCGCACCTCCATCACCACTACCACAATCTACGACCACCACCATCACCACCACTATCACCACCACTACCACCACCACCACATCACCCCGCTTCCCGCCCCACCACTACCACCACCCCGCTAACCACCACCACTACAACCACCACCACAATCACCGCTACCACCACCACTTACCACCACTCACAACCACCACTCTACCACCATCACCACACTACCACCAACCAACACCACCATCGACCACACCATAAACCACCAACCACCACCACTCTACCCCCACCACCACTAACCCCCCACCACCACTATCACCACTACCACACAAGACCACCCACCACCACTTCAATCCCCATCGACCATTAATCACCCACCACTACCCCACCACCACCATAATCACCACTTACCACCATAGAAACCACCACCGACACACCATCCCAACCACCACCACCACCATTCACCATCACCACCTACTCACCATCACCACCACCATCATTACCACCACAACCACCACCACACCCACCACCATCCTCCACCAACATCACCACCCACCACGCACCACCACTACCACCCGCAACCCACCACCATCAATTACCACCAACCAAACCGACCACTACCATTACCACCACCACCATCATTACCACCCGACCCCACCAGCCTAACCACTTACCCCATCACCACCCCACATCACACACACAGCCTCCCACCATCAAAGCACCCACCACCCCACCCCATCTCCCTAACCGCCCACTACACCAACCTTACCCCACCACCAATACCAATAACCCGCTGGCCACCGACCACCACACCACCTACCATCACCACCTCACACCCCACCACCACTAACCCCCGACCACCCCAACCCACCATCAACCACCCTACCCAACATAACCTCCGCCACCACCATCACCCACCACCACCGAACCGCTACCACCACCACTACCACCACCACCACCACCAACCAACAAATCACCACCACCACCATCACCACACCACAACCCCAACCTACCATCACCACCAACCACCAACACCACCGCCACCACCATCATCACCACCACTTACCACCATCAACCACCACCACCCCCAGCACCACCACCAACACCACCGACCATCACCACCGACCACCACCGCTACCACCACCACCACCATCACCACCACCACCACCATCTCCACACCACCACCGCACACCTCCACGCACCACACCACCACCATCACCACCACCCACGCACCACACCCAAACCACCACCAACACCACCACCACCCACCGCTACCACCGCTACACCACCCACAACCATCACCGCTATCCACCACCACCACAAACACCGCTCCCACCGCTACCGACCACCACAACCATCACCGCTACCACCCCACCAACAACCACCACCACCACCCCCATCCGCTACCACCGCAACCACCCCCCACCACAAAACCATCAACCGCTACCGACCACCACTATCACTCACCACCACTTCCCTCCACCAACCACCACCACCACCATCACCACCAACCATCACCAATCACCACCATCAACCACCACCACCACCAGCAGCACCATCATCACCACTTTTACCACCATCACCTACACCACCACCGACCACTGCTATCAACCCACTAACCACCATCATCACCACTACCCAACCAACCACCACTACCACCACCACAGCCACATCCACCACCACCACCATCATCACCACTACCCCATCACCCACTACACCCCCACCCTCAACGCTACCACCACACCACCATGCAACCGCTATACCGACCACCACCACCAGCGCTCTACCCACAATCCACCAACCACATCACCACCGCCCCCACCATCACCACCACCACCCACCTACCACCACTACCACTCACCATCACCACCACCCCAGCCACAACTACCACCACCAACCACCACGATCACCACCACCACCCCTTACCACCACTACCACCACCGATCTCCACCACCAATACCATACTAGCTTCCACCACCACCAACGACCGCCACCATCCACCACCATCCCCACCACAACTACACCCCACCCCCCCCCACCACCATCACCACCACCACCATCCCACCGGCCAACACCAACACCACCACCACCGAACCGTACCACCAATTGGATAACAGAACACTAGCCACCACAACCCACCACCATCAACCCACCACCACCACAATCACCCACCAACCGACCACAATCAACACCACCACCAAGACCGCTACCACCACCACCACCATCATCATCACCCCACTAACCACCACACTACCCAACCACCACCACTGACCACCACTAACCACCACCACCACCGACCGCCCAAGCACCAACAACCAGCTACCCAATCACCACTACTCACTACGCCCAACCACACCCCACAACACACAACTACCACCACCTGCAGCAACCACCACCACTACTACTACCAATACCACTACCACCACCAACCACCCAACCACTACCACCACCACCATTCTCCACTACTACTAATACTATAACTAACCAACCACTACCACCACCGACCAACAACCACTACCACACCACCACCACCACAGAACAGCTACTACCACCGGACAACCACCACCACCATCACACCAGCCCCCCCACCATCATCACCACTTACCACCATCACCACAACCACCAACACGCCGACTATACTACCACACTACCATCATCACCACTACCACCACCACCACCGATCCCCCACCGCCACCACTACCACCGCGACAACTACCGACCAACAAACCACCACTAGACCACCATCACCACCACCACTGCAACTACTACCACCATCACCACCACCCACCACCACCATCACCACCACCACCACGCTCCAGCAACACCACTCCACAACACCACTGCCACCATCACCACTACCACCATCCACCAAAGAACCATCACCGCTATACCACTAAGCCTAACCGCCACCAGTACCGACCCTCACAAGCCACCACGCACTAACCTACCCCATCTCACCGCCACCACCATCGACCACCGCCACCACAACCACCATCAACCACCACCATCACTACCGTCACCACCATACACCACCACAACCGCCATCACCAGCCACCACCACCGCTAACCACCAACACTACCACCACCACCACACACGTAGCCACCACCTACCACTATCACCACCACCACCTCACCACCATCCAACGACCACTACCGACCATCACCACTACCACCGGACCCACTGCCAAGCATCACCCGCTTCCACCCTCATCACCACTGAACCCACCAGTCACCACTCACCACCACCACTGCCACAACACCGCTACCACCATCGAACACCACTACCACCAACACCACTAATACCAGCCAACCACTGCCAATCATCACCGACCACTCGCCATCATCACCACTACCACGCATGCACCACTACCACCACTAACCATCAGCACCGCTTACCACCACCACCACACCACTACCAAATCACCACCACACCTCGCACTAACTATCACCAATTACCACCACCACTACCAACACCCACCACCATCATCAGCACCACCACCATCACCACTACCAGCCATCACCACCACCATCACCCACAACCAAAACACCACCTACCAACCACCACCATCATCCAAACCACTACCCCTGTGCACCATCACCACTATCACACCACCACTGCTATCGATCTACCGCTTACCATCCATCCATCACCACTACCGAACACCACCAACCACCAGTCAATCACACTACCGAACACCAAACAGACCACGACCACCACCAACCATCACCGCTACCACAACCGACCACACTACCAAAATCTAACCACCACCACAACTATCACAGACCACCGATTAACCAAACAACCGACAACCACCACCATCACCAACCGATCATCACCACCAACACACCACTACCCGCAATCAACCCACTTCCACCACCATCCACCATCACCATCAACACCACTATACGCACCAACCACCACCACTGAATACCCACCACCACCACTACCACCACAACCACTACCAACCACGCACCACCGCACCGACCAACTACCACCACCACTGCACCACTACCTACCGACCGACCACCACCACCACTACGCACCACCACCCACCACCACCACCACTACTACTACCACAACTACAACCGCTCAACAAACCACCACTACTCTCCACCACACAACCACTACAACAACCACCACTACCACGCGACCATCCGCCACCACTACCACTACTACCACCACCCAAACCACCACAACCAACACCACCCACCACCATCATCACCACAACCCACCATCACCACAACCCGCCATCACCACTACCACCACCAACTACAAACATCACCCCACTCACCAACACGACCACACATCAAACCTCTACCATAACCACCCGCCACCACTACCACAATCACCCTCCACCACTATCCACCATCACCAACACCACTACCACCACACCACGAACATCACCACATCACCACTACCACCATCACCAACACCACCGAACCACATCACAGCATACCACCAACCATCACCACCACCCACCCACCACACCACCATCACGACCACACACCACCATCACTACCACTCCGACCACAACACCAACAACGCACCACCATCACCACCACCAACCATCGATCCGACCACCACTACTCCCCATCACCACTACCACCACCACTACCATCATCACCACAACCAACACCACCACCGATCACCCGCTACTACTACCACCGCCAACACTACCACCATCACCACCACCGACTAACACCTATCCCCCCCACCACTACCAACACCACCACCATCACCATCACCACTACTAACCATAATCAACACCTAACCACCACCATCGACCCACTACCAACCCACCATCATCCACCCAGCCACCACCACTAGATACCACAATCACGACCCCACCACCATCGACACCACATCACCACCACAACATCGCAACCACCACCATTTCCACCGCTACCACACCACTACCAACCGGACCAGCTACCAGCCACCGCGCACTACAACCACCACCCACCAATCACCGCTACCGACCACATACCACCACCACTACCACCTAACCACACCATCGACCGACCACTACCACCACAAAACACCACCATCACCAACCACCATCACCACCACCCACCATCAACACCACCACCACCCATCCACCACACCACCACCATCATCACCACCACAACCACCATCACACCACCACCACCACCCCCACCCACCACCATACCCCCAAACCCACCCACACTCCCCCCCACCCCAAAACCCCAACCACCAAAACCCCCTTTCCCACCCACCAAACCACCACCACCTTTCACCCCCCCCCACCATCATCACCACTACCACCATCCCCACTACCACCACCACACAACGACCCCACACCATAAAGCAACCAAACAACCACCCCCACCACCATCCCCCAACCACTACCCCGCCCCCCCCACCACCATAACCACCCCCCTACCACCATACCCCAACCCCCAAATACTCCACCCCCACCAAAAACCCACCACCACCCCCACCACACCACCACCCCTCCACATCACCCCCACCCCCCCCTTTCCCCAAATTGCCACCACCCCCCAACTCCAAACCCACCCACCACCCCCCCAAACCCAATACCCCCCACCACCCCCACCTCACCACCACCACCTACCACCCCCCACCACCACACCACCACCCCACCGAACACCCCCATACCCCACCCCCCCAAAAATCACACCCACCCCCCTTTCACCCCCAAAACCCCAAAATCACCACCCCCACCCCCCGCTACCACCCCCAAACCCCCACCACCACCACCCCCCACCCACCCACCACCACTATTACCCCCACCACCACCACCCCCAAACCCCAACCCCCACAAACCACACCACCCATTTACCCCCAAACCCACCCCCCATCATCCCCCTACCACCATTCATTCACCACTACCCCCCCCCCCCACCCCCCTACCACCACCCCCTTCCCATTATCCCCTTCAAACCACCACTACCCCCACCCCCAAACACCACTACCCCCAAACCACTCCACAAAACCCCCTACCCCACCCCCAACACCCCCAAATCACCACACCCCCCCTTCCTTCACCCTACCACCACCACCACCCCCACCAAAAATCACCCCCAACTACCTACCCACCATTACCCCCACCACAAAAACCCCACCCCCAAATCCCACCCCCCCAACCCACCATCCCCCCCTACCACCATCACCCCCCACCCATCAACCACCCCACAAAATCACCACCACCACCACCAACCACCCCCAAAACCACTACCACCACACCCCCCCCATCACCACCCCCCTCCTTATCATCACCCCCAACCATAAAAATCACCCCCTACCCCCCCACCACCACCCCATCACCCCCCCTAAACCACCACCAACCATTTCCCCCCACCACCCCCACCGTTACCCCCCCAAACCCCCCCACCATTTCCCCAAAAAAACCCCCAAACCACAACTTTTCCACCATTACCAACCACCCCCACCACCACCATTCCACCACCATCCATCACCACCAAAATTACCACTACCCCCAATCCCATTTCCACCACCCTTTCACCCCCCCCCCCATCCCCACTCCCCCATCCCAAACCCCCACCACCACTAACCACCCCCCCCCCACTACCACCACCAAAACTACCACCAACCACACGACCACACCTCACCACAAACCAAAAATAACCACCACCACCCCCAAACCACACCACCCACACCACCACCACAAAACCCCACCCCCTCCCCTACCCATCCCCACCCCCCCCAAACTACCCCACCACCCCCAACACTCCCCTCTACCCCCCAACTACCCACCACAATAAACACCCCCCACCACTCCCCACTCCACCACCACCCACCACCACCATCACCACCTCCCACCCCCAAACCTCACCCTACCCACCACACCACTCCCAAAAACCACCACCCCCTACCCCCAACCCCCCTACCACCCCCATCCCCACACCCACCCCCAAACCATCACCCTACCACTCCCCAAACCCCCCCCACTAACCACAATCACCCCACCCCCACAACCACCACCACCCACCACTACCCACCACCACAAACACCCCCAAAACCCCCACTCCCACCACCACAACACCTCCACCACCCCCCCACCACTACCACCACCACCCCCAACACCCCCAACCCACTACCACCATCCCCTACCACCACCCCCCTCCACCACCACTACCAACCACCCCCCTCCCCTCAACCACCACCACCCCCAAACCAACCCCCCACCATAATCACCATTTACCCCCATCCACCCCCTACCCCCCCCCCACTACCATCATCACCACTCCCAACACCACCTTCACCGCTACTGCCCCCAAAACCCAAAAACCCAAACCCCACTACCACCACACCACCCCCATTACCACCATCACCCCCACCACTCCCCCAACACCACCCCCCCCATAAACCAAACCCACCCCTCCACAAACCAACACCCCCAAACCCACCACCCCCAACAAACCAAACCACCCCTTTTTCACCACCACCACCCCATTTTCCCAAATCCCCACCCTACACCAAACACCCACCACTACACCCCACACCACCAACCCCCCAATAAAAACCGTTACCCCCACCCTAACCTCCCCCTTTTCCCACCCCCCCACAAACCCCCACCGCCCCACCAAAAAACCACCAAAAATTTTACCACCACCACCCCTTTAAACCCCCCTTAACCCCCACCAAAAACCAAAACCTCACCCACCCCCAAAACCAAAAACCCACCCCCTCCCTAATAATAAATCTTAAAAAAAAAAACCCCACTACTTAAACCCCCCCTTTTAACAAAAAATTTAAAAATTTTAAAAAAAAAAAAAAAAAAAAGCCCCAACCCAACCACCCCTTTTCCCACCCACCCCCCTATCACCACTCCACCCCCAAACCCCCCACCCTTCAACCCCACACCTTTACCCACCACCACAAAACCAAAACCACCACCATAATCACCATCCCACCCCTAACCACCCCCACCCCCTTTCACAACCACCCCCACCATCACCATCACCACTACCACCATCACCCCCCACCATCTTTAAACCACCACAACCACCACCCACCACCACCACCAACCACCATCATCACCACCACCACCCCCCCCCACTACCCCCCACCCCCACCACCACCATCTTTTCCCACCACCACCCCCACTACCATCACCACCCAAACCATCTTTTCACCATCCCACCCCCACACCCCCAAATCACCACCCCATCACCACCACACCCCCAAACCATCACCCCCACCCCACCAAAACTACCCCGCCACCCCCCCAAACCATCACCACCCCCACCATCACCCCCGGCCACCACCATCCCACCCCCACCCCGCTCCCCCCACCATTTCCCCACCACCCCCACCACCAACACATCACCCCCAAACCACCATCACCCCCCCCACACCCCAACCACCATCACCACCACCACCATCACCCCCGCCACCACCTTCACCCCCAACCCCCACCACCTTCACCACCACCACCAAACCATCACCACCCCCCCAACCCCCATCACCACCCCCAACCCCCCGCTACCACCACCACCACCTCCCCAACCACCACCCCCATCGCCACCACCCCACCATCACCTCCACCCCCAAACCAAACCCCCATCACCACCACCCCCCCCACAAACCCCCAAACCACCACCACCATCACCCCCAACCTCCACAACCACCAACATACCACCCCCCACACCCCACCATTAACACCACCACCACCACACACCAAACACCACCACCACCACCACCACCATCATCACCGCTCCAAACCACACCACCCACCAACCACTGCTAAATCCACCACTACCACCACAAATACCACCCCCAACCACTAACCCAATACTGTCCCAAATTCACACCACCCCACCAAATCCCCAAAACCACACACCACCTAAACCACCACACCTACCACAAACCAACCACCCTACACACAACCACTACCACCAATACCAAAAACCACATCCCAATAACCACCACAACCGACCACCCCACTACACTCACCACCACCACCAATCCCACCAAACCCCACCACACAACACCACACCACCATACCACCCCCCCACCAAAACCACCACCACCATACACTACCACCACCTCCACCACCCCCCTTTACCAATACTCCCACCACACCAACCACCACCATCACCCACCCCCCACCACCAACCCCACCCCCCACCACCCACCAACCATCCCCCGACCCCCCATCATCCCACCACAACACCATACCACCCACCACACCACCAAAATCCCACCACCACACCACCACCACCCCCACAATACACACCACCACCGCTACCACCACACATCACCATCACTACATACCACACCACCACACTACCACCCCCACCACTACCACCCCCACCCCCACCACCCAACCACCAAACACCAACACCACTTACCCACCACTACCTCACACACCAAAACCACCTACACTACTACCCCCAACCCCCAAACCACTAAATCACCACAAACCAACCACCACTCCCACCACCAACACCATATCTACTCACCACCACTACCCACCCCCAAACCACCACTCCCACCAAACCACACCCCACCAACCACTTACTACCAAACACAAACCACCACCACCATCAAACCACCACCATTAATCACCACACCACATCCCCATCACCACACCACAACCATCATCACCACTACCACCACCACTCACCCACCACTACCACACCATACCCACAAACCACCCCCACACCATCACACCACCACCACCACACACACCCCCCACCACCAACCATAACCACCACCACCATCACATATACCTACCACACCACCATCCACCACACCTACACACCACACCATAAACCACTACCATCCACACACCACATCACCACCACACTACCTACCACAACCACCTACCACATCACCACCCACCACCACACCACACCACCTAC
>CM054136.1:50156777-50174277 GCA_028751875.1 Rapana venosa
TACCACCACCACAACCACTACCACCACCACAACTATCACCACCACCACCACCACCACTATCATCACCACTACCAAGATCACCACTACCACCACCACTCCCATCATCACCGCTACCACCATCATCACCACTACCACCATCACAACTACCACCACCACTGCCATCATCACCACCACCACAATCATCACCACTACCACCATCACCACTACCACCACCACCATCACGTCTACCACCACCACCACCACCACCACTACCAAAATCACCACCACCACCACTATCACCATTACCACCACCACTACCACCACCACCACCATCATCATCACCACCACCATCACCACTACCACCACCATCACCACCACCACCACCATCACCACCACCACCACCACCATCACCACTACCACCATCACCACTACAATCACCACTGCTATCATCACCGCTACCACCATCATCACCACTACCACCACCTCCACCATCATCACCACTACCAGCATCAACACGACAACCACCACCATCACCGCTACCACCACCACCACCATCATCATCACCACCACCATCACCACTACCGCCATCACCACTACCACCACCATCACCACCACCATCACCACTACTACCACGCAACCACCACCACCACTACCACCACCACCACTACCACCACCACCACTACCACCGCCACCACCATCAAAACCACTACCACCACCACTACCTCTACTACCACCACCACCACCACTACCACCACCACCACCACTACTACTACCACTACTACCACCACCACCACCACTACCTCCACCACCACCACCACTACTACTACCACCACTACCACCACCACAACCACCGCCACTACCACTACTACCACCACCACCACCACCACACCCACCACCACCATCATCACCACTACCACCATCACCACTACCACCACCACTACTATCATTACCACTACCAACACCACCACCATCACCGCTACCACTACCACCGCCACCACTACCACCATCACCACTACCACTACCACCATCATCACCAACACTACCAACACCACCACCATCACCATCACACTACCACCATCACCAACACCACCACCACTATCACCACTACCACCATCATCACCACCACCACCACCACTACCACCATCACGACCACCACCACCATCACCAAACCCCTTCACCACCACTACAACCCCACCACCACCACCACCCGCTCCACCACCACTTACCCCACCCACCCCACCACCACACCACCACCACCACCACACCACCTACCAACCACCACTAAACCACCACCCCCACCACCACCCCACACCATCCCCCCCACCACTACCCCCACCACCACCACCACACCCACCACCCCCACAAACACACCACCACTACCACCAAACCCCCACCACACAAACCCCTACCACCATACCACCCCCACCACCCCCATACCACCACCACCACCATCACCACCACCACTACCCCCACCACCACCTTTCCCCACCACCACTAAACCACCACCACCACAAACCCCCCCACCACTCCACCACCATTACCCACCATCACCCCCCCCACATACCACCACCCCCTACACCACCACCACCCTCACCACCCTCCATTTCCAAAAACCCCATCCCCCCACACCACCATAAACCCCCCCACCACACTTCCACCACCACACCACCCTCACCACCACCACCACCACCACACCACACCACCACCACCATCACACCATCACCCCCCCACCCCATAACCCCACCACCATCCACCCCACCACACTTCCACCAACCACACCACATCACCAACCACCAAACCACCCACCACCACATTCCACCACCACACCCTCATCCCCCATCACCACCAAACCCTCACCACCCCCCACCAAAACCACCACCCCCCACCACCACCCACCACCACCCCAACCCCCACCTTACCATCACCCACCACCACAACACACCACCATCACCCCCCCCACCACAACACCACCACCACCACACCACACCACCACACCAACCACACACCACCACCACTTTACCACCATCACCACGCCACCATCACCACCATCACCACCGCCACCCCCCACACATCACCACCACACCACCCCACCAAACTCACACCACCACCACCTACCACCCCACCACCACCAAACCCCACCACCACCACCACACCACCACACCACCCCACCCAAACACCACCACCACCACCGCCCCCCCATCACCACCACCACCACATACCACCCCCACCATCACCACCCAAACCACCATCACCACCACCCCACCCTACTACCACCACCACCATCCACCACCATCACCCACCACCACCACCATCACCACCCACCACCACCATCACCACACCACCACACACCCCCACCACCCCCATCACACCACCACCACCGACCCCACTACCACACCACCACCATCCCACTACCACCACCCTACCACCACCACTACACCAACCACCCACACCACCCAACCTCACCACCACCACCACCACCACCATCACCACCCCACCAAGCATTACCACCACTACACCACACCCGACCCACCCCACATCACCACTACCACTCAACACCCCACCACCACACCCACTACCACACCACCACATTCACAAAACCCCCCCATCAACACCACCATACACTACAACCAAACCCCCACACACCCCCCAACACCACACCACCGTACCACCACCCCCACACCACTACCATCATCACAAACCCCTCACCACCCTACCACCACCACCACACACCACCCCACCACCTCACCACCTACCACCTACCACCCCCACCACCACCACACCAACCCCCAATACCAATACTACCCACCCACCACGACCACCCACCACACCACCACCCCACCCCACAACTACCACCACCCCCAAATACCAAACCCCCACATAACCCCTCCACCCCACCACCTCACCACCACCACCACCACCACCCACCACTACCACCACCACACCAACCACCACCACACAACACCACCACCACCAAATCACCACCACCACCCCTACACCAACCACTCACACCACCACACCACCACCCAACACCACCCCACCACTACCACACCACCCCACCACCACCACCACCACCCCCCACAACACACCACACCACCATACCACTATCAACACCACAACCACCACCAACCACCACCACCCACTACCACTCCCCTAACCCACCAACTACCACCCCCATCACCACTACAACTACCACCACTACCACCCCCACCAACACCACTAACCACCACCCCCACCCCACTACAACCACCACCACCAAACCACCCCCACCACCACCACCCCCACTACCCCACCACCACACCACTACACACCACCCACAAACCCACCACTACCCCAACCCCACCACTACCACCCACCACCACCACTACCCCCACACCACCACCACTACCCACTACTACCACCACCCCACCCCCAAACCACCACCCTCACCCACCACCACCACTCACCACACTACCACCACCATCATACCACTACCACCATCACCACTACCACCACCATGCTATCATCACCCCTACCACCATCATCACCACTACCACCCACCACCCCATCACCACACCACCCTCACTACCCCCCACCATCACCCACCACCCCCCACCCCCACTACAAACACCACCACCACCACATCACCATTTCCACCACCACCTACCACCACACCCCCACATAAACCCTCACCACACCACCACCACTACACCACCATCCCACCACCCTCACCACCACCACCCCACCCCCACTACCACCACCACCACTACCCCCACCACCACTACCACACCACCCACTACCACCACCCCCACACCACACCACTACCCACCACCATACCACACTACCCACCACCCCCACCACCACTACCACACCAACCACCACCACCACTACTCTACCACTACTACCACCACCACCACCACACCTCCCCCACCACCAAACCCCTACTACTACCCCACTCCACCACCACCACCACACTACCACTACACCACCACCACCCCCCCATCACCACCACCACCCTCAACACTACCACCACCCCACACCCCACACCACTACCACCCACCACTACCATCACACCACTAAACCCAAAACCCCCACCATCACCGCTACCACTACCCGCCCCCACTACCACCATCACCACCCACTACCACCATCACCACCACCACTACCAACACCACCACCACACCATCCCACTACCACCTCACCAAAAACCACCACCACCATACACTACCACCAATTTAACAACCACACCACCATACCCACCATTTACGACCACCACACATCCCCCACTATCACACCACTACCACCACCCCTCCACCGCTACCCACACACCACCCTTTCCACCACCACTACCACAACACTACCACATCACCCCCACCACCACTACACCACCCACCAACCACCACACCCCACCACCACCACCCCTCCACCACTACCCCCACACACTACCAACCCTACCACCATCCCCCACCACTATCACCACTCACCACCACCACCACCACTTCCACCAAACCCTCCCCATCATCACCACACAACCCACCACCACCTCATCCCACTACACCATAACCACCACCACCACCTTTACCACACTACCCCCGTGGCATCATCACCCACCACAAACTCAACAAGAAGAGTCACTATTCGGGAAGTTGGACTCAACAAGTTTGGCAAAAAGTTAAAAAAGGGTAAAGTAAAGGAGTCCCTACCTATAAAAGGGGTAGGGAGCGGGCGTGACTCACTTCTAGGGCCCGCTATTGAGGGGCGCCCTCTCCTCTCCCTCGCGCTTATTTTCCCCGACCCAAAGAGGCAGGGACCCATTTTACCTGGGTGAAAAGGGGGGGCTGACTGAAGCCAAGGGCGCAAACGGTCACCCACCAACTGGTAAACGCTCGAGTGTTATTGGAGGGGAAGGAGTGCTCCGACCATGAGTATCTCCCCTGGATTAGAAAATAGAGGTGTATAACACGGTGTGGGGACTGCTGGGGGGGGGAGGGGGTTGTATCAGATAAATAGGGATCACATTTGGAAATTCTGTGTAGAAATGTCTCTTTTTATCTCTCTTGCCTTGGTTCCTTTTTTTCTTTACCTCACCTCCGTTTGTAATTTCTGTCTTTCTGGTCATCTCGGGTGGTGTTTCAGAAAGACTTAAAACATATCCTAGCCGAAGTGGATGTGTGGGCTGTTTTCAGGCGTAGCGGCAGCGTGACGTATTTTCGTAATATAACCAGACCAAACAATAGTTGCTGTCAGAGTGTTCGACAAGAAGGAGCAGATTAAAACGATGTTGTTGTTGTTTTGTTCTTGTTGGTTGTTCTTGTTGTTGTTTTTTCGTTTCTGAGTAGGCTAAAGCAGACCAGGTTTTTAACGTGGAAGATGTTCTTATTTTTCGCACCAGGGGCTGGGGTTTCATGCCTCATAATGAAGGTCAGAGGGAATGGAGCCACACTGGTGATAACAACAGGAGAGGAGATTTAAAAAAAAAACAAACAACCCAAAAAATCCAGCGAACGGGTTGGTCAGTAGTGGCTCGATCCAGACCGGCAGAACGCGAGTCAAGGTGTTGGAAGCTGGGCTACTATCTTTGTTACGTAACGGTCTATCTACGGTAGTTTTGGAACACCAAATGATAACAGACACTGATGGCGGGGGCAGCCTTGGTCGAAAAGCGGGACTGAAGCTATTTTCTGACTCAGTGTGACGGGATAGTAGGAGACCGTGACAAAGAACAAGCGTGCTGGTTATAGGGGAAGGAAGCAGGCGGGATAGACATCCATCACTATGTCAGTTGACCCGTATGTGGGTGTGTTGTGTGTGTGTGTGTGTGTGTGTGTGGTGTGTGTTTTTGTTGTTGTTGTTGTTTTAGCAAATCATTGAAGAAGGAGGAGGAGGAGCGGCGAAGAGAAGACTGGAAGAAGAAGAAGACGAATTCGATTCAGAGAGAGAAGGAGAGAGAGGATGAGAGAGAGAGTGAGAGAGACGGAGAGAGGGAGTTTGGGGGGGGGGGGGGGTGAGGACGGAGGGGAGCGAGCGAGCTAGCAGATAGACAAACAGACATACAGAAGATGACAGGCAGACTGATAAGATTATAGACATACTTTAGTGAGGGGGAGGAGAGAGAGAGAGAGGAGAGAGAAGAGAGGCGAGAGAGTTGGAGAGAGAGAGAGAACAACGAGACAGACGACATACAGACAGAAGTAGGACAGTCGAGGACAGATCGAGAGATGATGAGGGGCGGGAAGGCAGGAGAGAAGGCAGAAAACAGGACAGACAGACAGATGAGATCGAAGCACGCCCAACAAAAACAAAAAACATAAACAGCTGATCGATTAACAGAAGAAATCATGCAAAGCTGATTTTGGCTAGCTTGTTGTCATTCATTTTGATCCGGCAGAAAAACGCAGGGAGGGCAATAGAAAAAGAAAAATGAAAAAAGAAAGACTTGTTTGTTACAGAAACAATGCAGGCGTAGGGTTCTTTCTTTCTGTTAAGAGCTTCATCTGAAAAACATGTTACTGTTCTTTAGTATGAAAATGTCATTTGGTGGTGGCTTTCAACGAGAAGTAGGATCAACGCTGTGTTTAGAAAGAAAGCTGCAAGTAGATTGCTGAATCGGAGCCCTTCTAGCCCGATCTTCGGCTTTACTTTTTGGTGATGATGACTGCGGTGACTTTATCATTTTTGCGTGCGTGCGTGGGGTGTGTGTGTTGTTTTTGTGTGTGGGGGTGTGTGTTTTTGTGGGGTTTTTTGGGGGGGTGGGGTGCGTGTTGGTAATTTTGTGGTGGGGGTTCTTATCTTAAATCTCAATACTGTTTACTTGCAAACTTAAGAACAGGCGATTAGGTGTCCACCCAAAGGGGGCAAGCAAATACAGCTTCATTTCTTATTATAATTTTTTAAAAATAACTTTTAAAAAGTATTTTTTTTGTTGTTTTGGATGAATAGTAGGTTTTGTTTATTTTTCTATTAAAAGAATCTTCTTCTTCCAAGTGTCCTCTGGTCCTGAAAACATCCATGATCAGGGCTCTCCTTTCTTCCCTTTCCTGGTCCCTCTCATAGCTCATTTTTTGGGGCCCTCTTTTCTTTCGAATTTGTTAAGTGTCTGTAAATTTTTGTGCTTTGTCTTCCCTGCTCGTTTCCACAGATTTTTGCCCTCCATCGTTTCTCTAGTCCGTACCCCTGATTAAGGGCCCGAAAATTTAGGTCTTTCTCTGGGGTTGAGAAGGTCTCTTGTACCCACCTTTTCCATTACTTCTGCATTTTTTTTTTCTTTTTCCTGAACTTTCATGTTTCCCGGATGAACCACATTTCCACTGCTTCTAGTCGCTGTTTTCGGGCCCTTGGCTAGGCCACATCAATCCTACAGAAAAGGACCATACGTAGGCTCTCAAAACATGGCTTTTCTTGTGGCTTATCTTACGTTGGAAAAAATGCATTTCATTTTGTTAAAAGTTCCCTTTAGATGACCGATTCTCTTTTTTGATTTCGGTCACCTTGCCGTCCGGGGATAGTAAAACCAAGTTTTTAAAAGGGTGTTTACTTTCTTGATTCCTCCCCTTTTACAGGCTATTTTGCATTGTGTAAACAGATTTTTTCGAATCACCATGCATTATTTCTTTTTTCTTTGAGCTGTAACCCTTTCCCCTTTTCGTTTCGTCTGTTACTTTTGTTAAATCTTTTGCAGTTTTTCTTCAGATCGGCGATAAGGACGGTACTGAAAATTCTCAGTTGTTGATGTTGTCCCACCTACACAAAATTCCCCTCATGATTCCAAATTTCGTAGAATTATTTCACAAATACTTTAAAATAAATCAGGCGAGAACACGCACCCTGCCTCACACCCCTGCAGTTTGGGTTATATTGACTGATTCTTTTGTGTTTAAAGGGCGCCCCCTGTTCCCAAAATGTTTCGAGGACTCAAAATTTTTTTCCGCGATGTATGCCCGCCAGAATATAAAACAAGTGGGAGGTGTATTTGTCAAAACGTTTTTGAGTAGTCAATAAAGCAAGTACAGTTTTTCTGGACCTCGAGGATTTTTCCATGAGAGTTTTCAGGGAAGATTGCTTTTTCTGTGCTTTGTCGCCTTAAATTTAAAATTTGCGTTTCTGATATTTCTGGGAGATTTTTTTTCTCATTCTTTTCATGATATTGAAAAGAACTTTGGTGAGGTGACTCACGGGCTATTGCATGATTTTGGCACATTCAGCTGTACCCAGTTTCTTGGATCGCAATGTAAGGGACTTTTCAATCTGTGGGAATCTCTCCTTTGCATATATTTTGTTTAGTAGTTTTGTGCCCGCCTTAAAATTCCATTTCTCAGGGCTTTTAAAATTCGAGGGGAAATCATCGGGCCCCCTGGCCCCTTCCCACTTTTCACTTGCTGGTGCATGTCTCTTTTTTCTTTCCATGTTTTGGGGCCCATTTCGTTGCAATATGAGGGGGTGGACCCTGTCGTCGGGTATAACTCTTGATTATTCACCACCTTTTTAAAATATTTTTTTTTCCCCATGAATATCTCCATCTCTGATTTTATAAAACCTGTTTTTCAGATGTTTTTCTTCCCTGTCACATCTTTTTATTTTTTCATGCATAATTTTTGCTATAAAAATTTGCTTTTTTAAATTTCCTTTGCACTGATATTGACCCATTCTTCCCTTGCTTCATTACTTTTTTCAAACCATTTTTGTCAATTTTTTTTATATTCTTTCATCAACTTTGCCTTTTTCCTGTTTTCCATTGGGTTTAAAATCTGGGACTACCCACTTCTTTTTTCCCTTCTTTTAACTGGTATATATTCTTTTGCTGCCTCGTGATGCTAATTTCATCATCTGCCTTTTTCCTCTTAGGGGTGATTTGACTGGGCCATCGAATTTTTTTCTAATTTTGATCTTGTTTTTTTTTTGCTTCTTCGCTTTTTGTAGCTGTTCTTTTGCAGTTTTGGTGTTTTTTTTTTGCTTTGAAAATTTTAAATTTAGTCGCATTGTCCCTAACTAGGACATGATCACTCCACGTCTGCACCGGGTAGGACTTCAAATGTTATAGAGTTACGGAAGCGTTTTTTAAACCCAGGATGTAATCTATTTGTTTCCCGGGTTCTGTCCCCGGGGTTTTTCCCCATGTCCGCACCCTTTGGATGGTTTTCAAACCATGTTCATGACAGCCAGCTTTTTTTCCTTTGCACTTCCCGTGAGCCGCTCTCCCTTTCATTCTCACTCCTTTTCCAAGGGGCCCCCTGTGTTTCTCTTTCCCTTTTTCTCCGTGAGTCCCCATTATTATTTGATACTTGAGACTTCATTGCTTCTTGCCTTTTCGATATTTTCAAAAAAACCCCAAAAATTTCTGGTCATCTTTATCAGCTGTTGATCAAAATACTTTACATTCCCATGTCGAAAGGTTGGCCTTAAATTTTTTCTATCAGACCTGTCATTTACAGTCCAGAAACCTTTTTATGGGCTTTGAGGTTTTTATCTAGAATACCAACTCCCTTTTTGGGGGTTTATCTCCTCCCATAAAGAAGGGGTAGTTGTCGGATTTATCAGCCCGCTCTTTCCATCTCCTTCTAAAAGTCCCAGTATATTGGGTTTTTTCTTCCATTTCCTTTTTGAGATTTCCAATTTTCCTTTGTACATAGTCCTACGTTCCATGACCCCCCTGAGGGTTTTCTGATGCGGCAGTCGCTGGATCGATCGAGGGTTACCCGTTGCACATAATCCCCCCTACCCGCGAGGAACTCCAGATAAACTGGAAAAACCCCCCCCCACGCGTTACTTATTTTGTTTTTTTGATTACCCTGACATTCTTTTCGAAAATACCTAGTAGGCTGCAATTTCTTTCTAAGGGGCGTGCTCGTACTGAGCGGGTTTTCTTGGCCCTTGACTCTATATATCATCACCTAACACATTGAATGCGACCCCGTTCCCCAAAAAATATTTGGGGGCTCAACACATCACGCCCCCCCCTCCATGACTTCACTACCCGATCCTAATGGGAAAACCCCATTTCCCAAAATTCCCAAATTTTGCGAAAAGCACTTTTTCCCTTTTTTTTGGAAATAATTTTAAAACCCCCCCCCAGATTAAAAAATGGGGGGGTTTTGAATAAAATATATAAATTTTTTAAAATTTTTATAACTTTTTTTTGTATGCATCTTTTTTTAAAAAGAAAAATTTTTGTTGAAATTTTCTTTTGTGATTCCCCTGTCCTCCCCCCCCCCCCCCCCCAAAAGGTTTTTTCAATTTATTACCATATGATCCCCTTTTAAAAATGTTGTTTTATACATGCAATCTTTCTTGGGGGCTTAACTTCCATTTCGACAACCCGTCTTCTCCAGATGTCAAACGTCTTTCTCTTTTTCCCGTCCAACCATTCCTCTCTCAATGGGAAAAAGAAGCAACGCACAGATCGTCATATTTTGATGTTTATTACTAATGCTTCATTTAATCTTGTCACACTGTTTCTGTCCCAAAGAAAGCATTCTGTCATTCCGCCATTCTTTTCCACTTAACATCACAAAACCTGTCAAAAGAAGAAAAATGTTCTCGTCGCAATCTTAAAGCCTTAGACTTCAACCTTCTCTTACAGCTTTCCGACGTTTTTTTACAAACCTCTGCCACACACCTTTGATCCTAAACACTATTCCCGCCAACGCTTGATGACATCCCTCCCCGACCACTCCTCCCCGACAGCCCTGGGGCGCCATGGGATAACCCCAAAACATCTTGTGCGAATCAAAAGCGGGGAACAGAACGGCAGGGCGGAAGTAAAAAAACGAAACAACAAACAGCTTTTTTCCGAAAAAAAATAAACAAAATCAAAAATCTTAAACCTTCAGCAAAGACAGGGGTACTACTTTCCCCCGTTCTCTGTGCTACATCCATAAAAATCTCTTTTTTCCTCACCTCAAAACTCCTTGGTCGCAAAAACAACTCCTCTGCCAACACCCCCCAGCCTGTTTTGAACTTCCCCATATTTTCTGCGTTTTTTTTCAGACAAAGTTCGAAACATACGCCCAGACTTCAGACCAATTCCCCCTGCGCCTCCTGATCCCCAGTTCATGGGACTCCTCCTTTTTCCCTTCCCCCCACAATTTAAAAAGAATCAGACAATTTTGAAAGGAAAAGACTTTAAAAAAGCGACCCTTTATCCCATACCCGCTCCCCGTTTTTCACAATGCCTTCCCCAACTTGTACCTTTTTATCCTAAAAAAGTAAATCATCCTTTTTCAGGAAAATTTTTTCCCTCAGCTCTTAAAAAAGCAATACACACCTTTACTGAAAAAACACGACCCAATCCCCAAAATTGAAGAATTATAGGCCCGTCCTCAAAATTACCCCCTTTTTCTCTAAAGTAAAAAGAAAAAGTCGTTTTCCCAAAAAGCTCAACATCCCTTTATTTCCCAAAGATCTCCTTCCCCCTTTTTTAATCTGCCTATCGCCCCAACCCACCACCGAAACACCCCCGTCCCCACTTTAGATACACTTTTTACTTGCTTTTGAGCAGGAAAAATCTCCCTCCTCACTTTCTTGACTTTCTGCAGCCTTTTTACCCTAGATCACTCAAATTTTTCTTTCTCGCCTCCAAAAAAAAATTTGGATTAACGCCAGCCCCCCCCTGGTTTTTCTTAACCTCACAGACAGGTTCCAGAAAATTATTGTAAACAAAATTCAACAAACCTGTCAAAATGGGAAAGTGGGGTCCCGCAGGGATCAGTCCTGGGCCCGTTCTCTTTTCTCTCTACACTCATCCACTCTCACATATAAAAACAACCACCATTTTGATCATCATTCTATGCCGATGATACTCATTTCAGTGCAGTGATACTGTTGAAAACTTCCCTTTCCCCTCCTGACAAATATGTCCTACTGCCTTCAGACATTCAAAATTGGATGACTCAGAACAGTTACAACTTAATCCCGAAAAAACCCGAAGCCTTTGCTCATAGGGACCCAACATAAATTTTCCCTTATCGTAAAAAACATCAATAAAATTTGGCAATACGTCAGTTCCTTTGTCCAAACTCTGTGAAGTATCTAGGAGTAGTTCTTGACAACACACTCTCTATGAAAGAATTCATCACCCAGACCTGCAGTCTTGCTACTAATCAATTACGGCGCATAAGCGCGATTCGCAAGTATCTGTCCATGATGCAACTTCAAGCTTGTCACATCTTTTCATTCTTTCACGTTTAGACTACTGTAATTTCTCTTTTGGCTGGCCTACCGCATCATCTAACCACTCTCTTCAACGCATACAAAACTCTGCAGCTCGACTGCCCTTTAGAAAGAAAAAATCTGAACACATCACTCATCTTCTGCGATCTCTTCACTGGCTGCTGTCTCAAAAAGGGACTGGAGTATAAAATCAATACCCTCTGTTTCAAATGTCTCCACAAATCTGCACCTCTTATCTCTGTTTAACTGTCTTCATCTGTACATCCCTCCGTTTTCCCCTTTGTTCAGCCGCAGATACTTTGTGCTTTCGAAAAACCCCAGATTCAAACAAACCACTGTTTGGGCCCTCGGCTCTTCTCTGTTTCTGGTCCATCCACCCCGGAATGACCTCCCCCTTTTACTCGACAAAAGCCTTCACTTGATACTCTCAAATCCAGCCTCAAAACACACTTAATTTCCTACCTGAGATTTCCCCCAAATATCTGTCCCTAATTTTTAACAGATCTTTCACCTTCTAAGTGTTGTTCCGAGTGTGTGTGTGTGTGTGTGTTTTGTGTGTGTGTGTGTGTGTGTGGTCGTGGTGTGTGTGCGTGCATGCGTGCATACGTGCGCGCGCATGGTTTTTGAAATCTGTTGTTTATTATGTTTAAGGAGAGTTGCATGCCTGTAAATGATTGAGTGCAAGCGCTTCGATTTGTTTTTGTTTTTTTACAAGATTCAGCGCTATATAAATTCCATATATTATTATTATTATTATCAGAGCCAGAATCTAAAAGACAGCTGTCTGTGTTTGGTCACCAGGCAGATGATGCCTAGCACTGTTGCTAGTTTGCTCCATTGGTGCCTATTCTGATTCAATACATGCAAAATATTGGAGTTTTTGTTTTAGCCTTTTATGATGACAACTAACAGCTGAGTTGCAGAGCGAGATCGCAAAAGATGTCCACCTGTATTAAGGTTCCTCCCACTCTGCACTATTCTTTCAGGAATATCTTATCTGTTTGTGTTTGTGTGTATATATATATATATATATATATATATATATATATATATATATATTATATATATATATATATCATATATCTATATCTATATATCTATATATATCTATATATATATATATCTATATATATATTCTTATATATATATATCTATATATATATAATATATATATATAATATATATATATATATATATATAAGAGAGAGAGAGAGAGAGAGGAGAGAGAAGAGAGAGAGAGAGAGAGAGAGAGAGAGGAAGAGAGAGAGAGAGAGAGGAGAGAGAGCTGAATCTTGTACAAAAAACAAGCAAACCATTTCATGATATACAGAATTCTAGCAGTTTGTTAGATCCAAAATACTTGCCAAAACTTTTTATCAGTTTCAAACCTTTCTGTCTAATATTATGATTAGTGTTACTCATAACAATCACTTACGACTATACCATAAGCTAATAATGTCTTAGTGCATAACCATGGAGAATAGCACACAAAGTTTTCAGATGTACAACGTTCTACTCCTTCTTACAGGGTACCCACCAACAAAGTATAAAGTTGCTTTTTTGTATGTTTTCAAAGCTGTAACCCCCACCTCTCCTCTCCCTCATTTCTTTCCTTCCCTCCCCCCCCCCCCCTCCTTCTCTTCTTTTTGTTTGTACACATTCTGCCTACTCCCCCCACCCATTGACTTGTTAAAGCTGCTACAGGCAAGATGAAAGTGGCAGAACAAGTGGTTTCACTTGGGCCCCCCAAGTGCAAGGTGTTAGAACCACACGTGCAGCTAAGTTCCTCTTTTGGAGGGAGGCAAGGGACAGACGGTGGGCACATGTGGGACAGTCTCAGTTTTCCTCCCCATATATTTTTTTGTTCTTTTTCACTGTGCCATTCCAATTGCCAGCTAGTATAGTAACCACCTAACTAGTAGTGTATATGAGTATTTGTTCGCTTTGGTTTTGCTTATCCCCCTCTGTACTGCTTGCTGTTTTGGTGTGGATATGTGTGTGTGTATATTGTGTGTGTGTGTGTGTGTGTGTGTGTGTGTGTGTGTGTGTGTGTGTGTGTGTGTGTGTAACCTTACAATATGTATTGACAAAACAGGAGAGAGAGAGAGAGAGTGAAATATTACAATATGCATTGACATAAACAGAAGAGAGCGAGAGAGAGAGAGAGAGAGAGGAGAGAGAGGAGAAGAGAGAGAGAGAGAGAGAGTGTAATAATAAAATATGCATTGAAATAAACAGGAGAGGAGGAGAGAGAGGAGAGAGAGAGAGAGTGAGAGAGAGAGAGAGAGAGAGAGAGAGAGAGTGAGAGAGAGAGGAAGAGAGAGAGAGAGAGAGATAGTGTGTGTGATTAAAAGCAAAGAGATAAAAATTCACAAAGATACTTAATGCCAAGCCCCAAACATAGCTTATTCCAGGAAAATTGAGGCTTGGTCTCTGTACCTCCAAAATACTTGGCAAAGTTTTATCACTTTTCAAACCTTTCATTCCAATATTATGGTTAGTGCCAGTGATAACTATCACTTACCACTCTTTACCACAAGCTAATAATGTCTTACTGCATAACCATGGAGAATAGCACACACAGTTTTCAGATGTACAACGTTCTACTCGCTTCTTACAGGGTACCCACCAACAAAGTATAAAGTTGCTTTTTTGTATGTTTTCAAAGCTGTAACCCCCACCTCTCCTCTCCCTCATTTCTTTCCTTCCCTCCCCCCCTCCCTCCTTCTCTTCATTTTGTTTGTACACAGTCTGCCCACTACCCCCACCCATTGACTTGTTAAAGCTGCTACAGGCAAGATGAAAGTGGCAGAACAAGTGGTTTCACTTGGGCCCCCCATGTGCAAGGTGTTAGAACCACACGTGCAGCTAACGTTATCCTTTTGGAGGCAGGGGAGGAACAGACGTTGTGCACGTGCAGGACAGTCTCAGTTTCCTCACCATATTTTTGGGGGTTCTTTTTCACTGTGCCATTCCAATTGCCAGCTAGTAGAGTAGCCACTTCACTAATCGTGTATATGTGTATTTCTTTGGTTTCGCATATCCCTGCTGTAATGCTTGCTGTTTTGGTGTAGATGTATGTGTGTAACCTTACAATATGCATTGACATAAACAGGAGAGAGAGAGAGAGAGAGAGAGAGAGAGAGAGAGAGAGAAACATTACATTTTGCATTGACATAAACAAGAGAGAGAGAGAAACATTACAATATGCATTGACATAAACAGGAGAGGGAGAGAGAGAGAGAGAGGAGAGAGAGAGAGAGAGAGAGAGAGAGAGAGAGAGAGAGAGAGAGAGAGGAGAGAGAGAGAGATTACAGTATGCATTGACATAAACAGGAGAGGAGAGAGGGAGAGGAGAGAGAGAGAGAGAGAGAGAGAGAGAGAGAGAGAGAGGAGAGAGAGAGAAACATTACAATATGCATTGACATAAACGAGGAGAGAGAGAGAGAGAGAGAGAGAGAGAGAGAGAGAGATGAGAGAGAGAGAGAGAGAGAAGAGAGGAGAGAGTGTGTGTGTGATTAAAACTACTTATTATTTAGGCATCACTCCCCTGCCATAGGCTGTCGACAACAGTCTGCCAGAGTCCTCTGTCCTGGGCTATTTATTCTCTCCAGCTGTCTCCACGTATATCCCATCTTCTTGGTTTCTGCCTCAACGTCATGACGCCAGGTGTTCTTGGCCTTCCTATTTTTTGGTTTCCCTGGGTTCCGTGATAGTCCTGCCTTGTGAGTTGCTGGCTGGCTTTCTCAGGGTGTTGCTCGATCCATCCCATCTCCTGCGCTGGATTTCATTCTCGGCTGGTAGTGGTTGGTACTTTGCCACAGGTTCTGCTTTTGCTGGGGTTTGTTAGGCAGTGGTCTGGAGGATTCGTCTCAGGAAGCTGTTGATAAAGGTCTGCACTTTCTTGGTGGTGGTCTTTGTTGTCTTCCATGTCTCCGCTCCATACAGAAGGACTGACTTGACGTTGGAGTTGAACAGCCTGATCTTTGTGGGGGTTTGGGACCCCACCTTGGAGCTCCAGATGTTCTTCAGCTGCAAGTACGCTGCCCTCCCCTTGCCAATCTTCTCTGACTTTCTGCATCTGTGCTCCCCTGCAGTTAATGATGCTACCCAGGTACGTAAATGTCTCCACTTCTTCCAGCTCCATCCCATTAGTGTGACTGGGTCAAACTCGCTGCGTTGATCTTGAGAATCTTGGTTTTGCCTTCATGGATCTTGAGACCAACTTGTACTGAGGTGGCTGCTAGTTCTGTAGTCTTGTCCTGCATCTGTTGGCGCCTGTGGGAAAGCATTGGCCAGGTCGTCTGCAAAGTCTAGATCATCCAGCTGGTCCAGTGTCCACGGATTCCATTTCTTCTGTATGCTGTTGATGTCTTCATGGTCCAATCGATCGCCAGGAGGAAGAGGAAAGGTGACAGGAGACAGCCTTGTTTGACTCTGGTCTTCACCTCAAATCTGTTTGTGAGTTGTCCTCCATGGACCACCCGGGAGGTCATTGTTTCATAGGAGTTCTTGATCAAGTGACCAGTTTGGTTGGCACTCCATGGTGGCGAAGCAATTTCCAGAGGGTGTTGCGGTCCACACTGTCGAATGCTTTCTCATAATCAACAAAGTTGATGTATAAAGACAAGTTCCACTCTAAAGATTGCTCAACGAAAAATGCGAAAGGTTTGGCAATCTGATCTACGCATGATCTTTCTGGCGGAAGCTGGCCTGCTGGTCCGGAGGAGAGGGTCGACGCATTTTTCATTCTCTCGAGGGGGAAATCCTGTTAAAGACTTTTCCTGGCACATAGTTGGCACAGTTGCTGAGATCTCCTTTCTTGGGTAGTTTGATGGGGTAGCCCTCCTTCCATTCTGATGGTTTACTTCCTCCTTTTCCCAAATCTCCCAAAGAGAGGGTACAGCATCTCTACCGTGGTCTCCAGGTCTGCCTTGAGTGCTTCGCTGGGATGTTGTCGGCCCTGCTGCCTTGCCTTTTCCCTCAGCTTTTTGATGGCTTTCCTGATCTCCACCCTGGTTGTTGCTCACAGTTGATGTCTAGTCTCTATCAGCAGGGTCAATGTCCGGGGGTTTGAAGGTGCGGATCTGTTCAGGAGTTCCTCAAAGTGTTCTGCCCATCTGTTCAGTTGTCCATCTGTTCCCAGGATGGTTTTTTCCTTTTTGTCTTTGACTGGTCACTCAGGTCTGCTGTACTTCCCTGAGAGTTTTTTAGGGGTGTCATACAGCAGCTATGTTGTTACTGGCTGTTGCTTCCTTGGCTTCCTCTGCAGGCTGTCGATGTACTTGCGCTTGTCTGTTCTTGCACTTCTCTTGACTTCTCTGTTGGCTTCTGTGAAGTCTGCTTGTGCCTTGGCCTTTGCTGCTCTTGTCCGGCTGTT
>CM054136.1:50183736-50188736 GCA_028751875.1 Rapana venosa
TAAATTTTATATATATTAAAATTTTTATTTTATATATTATATATTTTATATATATATATATATATAGAGAGAGAGAGAGAGAGAGAGAGAGAGAGAGAGAAGAGAGAGAGAGAGAGAGAGAGAGAGAGAGAGAGCTGAATCTTGTACAAAAAACAAGCAAACCATTTCATGATATACAGAATTCTAGCAGTTTGTTAGATCCAAAATACTTGCCAAAACTTTTTATCAGTTTCAAACCTTTCTGTCTAATATATGATTAGTGTTACTCATAACAATCACTTACACTATACCATAAGCTAATAATGTCTTAGTGCATAACCATGGAGAATAGCACACAAAGTTTTTCCAGATGTACAACTTTCTACTCCTTCTTACAGGGTACCCACCAACAAGTATAAAGTTGCTTTTTTGTATGTTTTCAAAGCTGTAACCCCCACCTCTCCTCTCCCTCATTTTCTTTCCTTCCCTCCCCCCCCCCCCCCTCCTTCTCTTCTTTTTGTTTGTACACATTCTGCCTACTCCCCCACCCATTGACTTGTTAAAGCTGCTACAGCAAGATGAAAGTGGCAGAACAAGTGGTTTCACTTGGGCCCCCAAGTGCAAGGTGTTAGAACCAACGTGCAGCTAAGTTCCTCTTTTGGAGGGAGGCAAGGGACAGACGGTGGCACATGTGGGACAGTCCTCAGTTTTCCTCCCCATATATTTTTTTGTTCTTTTTCACTGTGCCATTCCAATTGCCAGCTAGTATAGTAACCACCTAACTAGTAGTGTATATGAGTATTTGTTCGCTTTGGTTTTGCTTACCCCCTCTGTACTGCTTGCTGTTTTGGTGTGGATATTTTGGTGTGTATGTGTGTGTGTGTGTGTGTTGTTGTGTGTGTGTGTGTGTGTGTGTGTGTGTGTAACCTTACAATATGTATTGACAAAAACAGGAGAGAGAGAGAGAGAGTGAAATTATTACAATATGCATTGACATAAACAGAAGAGAGCGAGAGAGAGAGAGAGAGAGAGAGAGAGAGGAGAGAGAGAGAGAGAGAGTGTAATAATAAAATATGCATTGAAATAAACAGGAGAGGGAGAGAGAGAGAGAGAGAGAGAGAGAGAGA
This sequence comes from Rapana venosa, assembly GCA_028751875.1. Classification (NCBI taxonomy): domain Eukaryota; kingdom Metazoa; phylum Mollusca; class Gastropoda; order Neogastropoda; family Muricidae; genus Rapana; species Rapana venosa. The sequence continues at coordinate 50,184,843 of CM054136.1, forward strand.
GAGAGAGAAGAGAGAGAGAGAGAGAGAGAGAGAGAGAGAGAGAGAGAGAGATAGTGTGTTGGATAAAAGCAAGAGATAAAAAATTCACAAAGATAACTTAATGCCAAGCCCCAAACATAGCTTATTCCAGGAAAATTGAGGCTTGGTCTCTGTACCTCCAAATACTTGGCAAAGTTTTATCACTTTTCAAACCTTTCATTCCAATATTATGGTTAGTGCCAGTGATAACTATCACTTACCACTCTTTACCACAAGCTAATAATGTCTTACTGCATAACCATGGAGAATAGCACAAAACAGTTTTCAGATGTACAACGTTCTACTCGCTTCTTACAGGTACCCACCAACAAAGTATAAAGTTGCTTTTTTGTATGTTTTCAAAGCTGTAACCCCCACCTCTCCTCTCCCTCATTTCTTTCCTTCCCTCCCCCCCTCCCTCCTTCTCTTCATTTTGTTTTACACAGTCTGCCCACTACCCCCACCCATTGACTTGTTAAAGCTGCAAACAGGCAAGATGAAAGTGGCAGAACAAGTGGTTTTCACTTGGGCCCCCCATGTGCAAGGTGTTAGAACCACACGTGCAGCTAACGTTCCCCTTTTGGAGGCAGGGGAGGAACAGACGTTGTGCACGTGCAGGACAGTCTCAGTTTCCTCCCCCATATTTTTGGGGGTTCTTTTTCACTGTGCCATTCCAATTGCCAGCTAGTAGAGTAGCCACTTCACTAATCGTGTATATGTGTATTTCTTTGGTTTCGCATATCCCTGCTGTAATGCTTGCGTTTTGGTGTAGATGTATGTGTGTAACCTTACAATATGCATTGACATAAACAGGAGAGAGGAGAGAGAGAGAGAGAGAGAGAGAGAGAGAGAGAGAGAGAGAAGAGAGAGAGAGAAACATTACATTTTGCATTGACATAAACAAGAGAGAGAGAGAAACATTACAATATGCTTGACAAAAAAACGGAAGGGAGGAGAAGAGAAAAGAAGAGAGAGGAGAGAGAGAGAGAGAGAGAAAAGAGAGAGAGAAGAAAAGAGCAGAAAAACAGGGGGGAGGAAAAAAAGAAAAGAGAGAAGAGGAAGAAGAGAAGAAAGAGGAGAAAAAAAGGAAGAAGAGAAGAAAAATTTAAAATCATTGACATAACAGAGGAAGAGAGAGAGAGAGGAGAGAAAAGAGAAAAGGAGGAAAGAGAGAGAGAGAAGAAAGAGAGAGTGTTGTGTGATTAAAACTTACTTACTTTTTTAGGCCCATCACCCCCCCTGCGCATGGGCTGTCACAACAGCGCCAGAGTCCTCGTCCTGGGCTATTTATTCTCCCAGCTGTCTCCACGTATACCCATCTTCGGGTTTTTTCTCCCCTCAACGTCATGACCCAGGTGTTCTTGGGCCTTTCCATTTTTTTTTTCCCGGGGTTCCGTGATTTGCCTGCCTTTGATTTTTTGCGGCTGCTTTCTCAGGTGTTGCCGATCCATCCCCTCTCCCCCTGGATTTCATTCTCGGCTTAGCGGGGTTTGGTACTTTGCCACAGGCTGCGTGCGATGGTGTTGGCCAGGGGGTCGGGGGTTTCGTCTCGGGACGTTTGAAAAAGGGCTGCACTTCTTGATGGGGGTCTTTGTTTTCTTCCATGTCCCGCTCCATACGAAAGGATGAAATTGCGTTGGAGTTGAACACCTGATTTTTTTTCGGGTTGAAACACCTTTGGGGCTCCAGATTTTTTCACTAAGTAGCGCCCTTTCCCCTTTCCAATCTTGCTCGACATCTGCATCTGTGCTGCCCTGCATGTTTAAAATGCTAAAATACTAAAAAATTTACTTTTTCCCCCCATAATTTACTGGGCCCCAAATGCTTTATTTGAGAATCTTTGGGTTTGCCTTCATTCTGGCCAACTTGTATGAATTTGGGGCCCCGCTAGTTCTGATCCCTTGTCCTGCCTGTTGGCCCGTGGGAAAGCTTTTGGGCCCGGTCGCCTCAAAGTCGAATATCCACTGGTCCCCAGTGTCCATGATTTCCCTTTCTTCTTTTGCTTTGATGTCTTTTGGTCCAATCGATCGCCCCGGGGGGAAGAGGGGAAAGGGGACAGGAGACAGCCTTTTTTTACCTGGTCTTCACCTCAAAACTGTTTTGATTGTCCCCATGGACCACCCGGGGGGTCTTGTTTCAAGAGTTCTTTATCAAGTGACCAGTTTTGTTGGCACTCCATGGTGGCGAAGCAATTTCCAGAGGGTGTTGCGGTCCACACTGTCGAATGCTTTCTCATAATCAACAAAGTTGATGTATAAAGACAAGTTCCACTCTAAAGATTGCTCAACGATAATGCGCAAGGTGGCAATCTGATCTACGCATGATCTGTTCTGGCGGAAGCTGGCCTGCTGGTCTCGGAGGAGAGGGTCGACTGCATTTTTCATTCTCTCGAGGAGGATCCTGTTAAAGACTTTTCCTGGCACATAGTTGGCACAGTTGCTGAGATCTCCTTTCTTGGGTAGCTTGATGAGGTAGCCCTCCTTCCAGTCTGATGGTACTTCCTCCTCTTCCCAAATCTTCCCAAAGAGAGGGTACAGCATCTCTACCGTGGTCTCCAGGTCTGCCTTGAGTGCTTCTGCTGGGATGTTGTCCGGTCCTGCTGCCTTGCCATTTCTCAGCATTTTGATGGCTTTCCTGATCTCCACCCTGGTTGGTTGCTCACAGTTGATGTCTAGGTCTCTATCAGCAGGGTCAATGTCCGAGGGGTTTGAAGGTGCGGATCTGTTCAGGAGTTCCTCAAAGTGTTCTGCCCATCTGTTCAGTTGTCCATCTGTTCCCAGGATGGTGTTTCCTTTCTTGTCTTTGACTGGTCACTCAGGTCTGCTGTACTTCCCTGAGAGTTTCTTAGTGGTGTCATACAGCAGCTTCATGTTGTTACTGGCTGCTGCTTCCTTGGCTTCCTCTGCCAGGCTGTCGATGTACTTGCGCTTGTCTGTTCTTGCACTTCTCTTGACTTCTCTGTTGGCTTCTGTGAAGTCTGCTTGTGCCTTGGCCTTTGCTGCTCTTGTCCGGCTGTTGTTTACTGCTGCTGTGTGACTAAAAGCAAAGAGATAACAATTCACAAATATACTTAATGCCAAGCCCTAAACATGGCTTATTCCAGGAAAATTGAGGTTTGGTCTCTGTACCTCCAAAAAAATACTTGGCAAAGTTTTATCAGTTTTCAAACCTTTCTGTCCAATATTATGGTTAGTGTCATAACTATCACTTATGACTCTTTACCATGAGCTAATAATGTCTTACTGCATAACCATGGAGAATAGCACACAAAGTTTTACAGATGTACAGCGTTCTACTCGCTTCTTACAAGGCACCCACTAACAAAGTATAAAGTTGCTTTTGTGTATGTTTTCAAAGCTGTAGCCCATCCCCCCCCCCCTTCCCACCTTCCTCCCTCTCTCATTTCTTTCCTCCCTCCCTCCTTCTCTTCATTTTGTTTGTACACAGTCTGCCCACTACCCCCACCCATTGACTTGTTAAAGCTGCTACAGGCAAGATGAAAGTGGCAGAACAAGTGGTTTCACTTGGGCCCCCCATGTGCAAGGTGTTAGAACCACACGTGCAGCTAGTGTTCCCCTTTTAGAGAGAGGGGAGGAACAGACGGCGCCCATGTGCAGGACAGTCTCAGTTTTCCTTCCATATTTTTGTTCTTTTTCACTGTACCATTCCAATTGCCAGCTAGTATAGTAGCCACTTAACTAGTAGTGTATATATGTGTATGCCACAAAGAACAAACTATAAGATCAGTACTCCCTGTTACAAATGTCTCCACAAAACAGCACCCTCCTACCACTGTGAATGTCTTCACCTGTACACTCCTTCTTGTTCCCTTCGCTCTGCTGCAGATTCCTTGTGTTTAGGAATACCTAGATTCAG
>CM054136.1:50196236-50246236 GCA_028751875.1 Rapana venosa
CTATCCATCTATCTGTGTTTGCCAAAAATACAAAACCTCCACTGTTAAAAAATAGGAACAAAACAACAGTATTTAGGACTGAAAATTTGGGATCAGAGAAGTTTTCTGAAGAGAGAGAGAGAAAGAGGATCTCCACATGCAGGTGTTTTCCACACCTCCGCCATGTTTCATGAATCCAAACGAGAAAAAAAAACCAGGGGAGAGAACAGTATGGAGTCGGGGAGAAGAGGGGGGGGGGGGGGGGGGGAGGGTAGAAAGCTAGGAAGGAAGGGGGTAGGGGTGGGGGTGAAGGAAATGTCATCAAAGAAGGAAACTATGAGACAGAAGAATGGAGAAGATTTGAGCTTTTGATTGAAACAATTTTTTTAAGATTTCTAATTGGTTTATTTCTATTTTTATTTCTTTCGAGGATAATGGGTACCACACTTGCTTTTAAAAAAAGTTTTATTCTTTTATTTCGAGGAGGATGCAATAAGCACTAGTGTGCTTTTTTTTTTACCCATTCCCCGTGTGTGTGCAGTTTTTAATAATAATAATGAATAAATAAATGGAATTTATATAACTCTATAAATTGTAAAAACAAATCAAAGAGCTTTTTGTAAATTTTGTCATGTGTTCCCACCGGCACACCATGGCCTACTCTTCCTAAAAGCGGAACGGGTTTTAACCTGTGCGCAAGATGTTCTGCGTGCGTTCGCACACGGGACCTCGGTTTCTAGTCTCATCCGAAGGACTTTTGGGGAGAGTGGAGTCAGCACTGATGTTAACTCCAGAGTAAAAATTGTCTTGAACGAGATTCGAACCCGGGTCAGCAGATCACGAATACATCACTCTCTCCACAAAGCTTTATAACAACCAGTCCCCATTATATATGCAGTTTCGTAAAATGTATCATCCGTTCCCATTGGCACACAATTACCTACCTTGCCACAACCGGTTTAATATGCTCTGCGTGCGTTCGCACACGGGACTTCGATTTCTAGTCTCATCTGAAGGATTCTGGGCAGAGTGACATCAGCACAGATGTCAACTGTAAGGGGGGAGAGGAGGGGTATCGATGGAGACTCAACCCTCGGCTGTCAGATCGCAAGCATTACACTCTAACCACGAGGCTACCCCGTCCCCAGCCTGACAGATGGAGAGAAAAAAAAAGCAGAAGAAGAAGCTACCATCAGAAAGATACATTAATTTGTAAAAGAGAGAGCATCGAAACAGAAGGAACAACAGAATGGCTGCAAATAATGTACACTACAATGGGTTTTTTTCCTTTTTCGTTTTGTTTTGTTTTGTTTGTTAGTTGTTTTTCTTTGTTGTTGTTGTTGTTGTTTTGTTTTGTTTGTTAGTTGTTTTTTTATTTGGGGGGATATGGGGGGGGGGGGGGGCTATTTAGGTTAGGTTTCTCAGAAACGTAAAAACAAATAAACCTACAAAAGTGCCACTGTCATCCTCCTTAGAAAAAAACAAACAAACAATAAAAGCAAATCATCTGTATGGCCCACACATTATACATAAAAAAACGAATCGATAAATTGCGAACATTCCATGCGTTAACCGAGAAAAGTGAGCTGTCCCCTTTCAAAACAACCAAGCAACGAAAAACAACAAAAAATCGGATGTCTGCCCCTACAAAATGTCCCATTTTTTAAATCGATAAAATGCGAACATGTTGCATCCTAAACTATGACCCAGGCCAAAAGGTGTGTCAGTTATTGATGTCAGCTAATTGCCAAGGCCTACACTAAAATGTTGTTATGTTGTAAAATGTGTTTGAGATTGCCTTCAACCATGACAAGCTCTTAACATAACAACCTGTACTCTCCTTTGAAAGGAGAAACAAAATCTTCTGAAGTCGGAGTATGGCTTCTCAGTGTACTTCTCTATCTCACAGTGATTCCCAGGTGGGATGAGTGATTCAGAGTGCACATTCTGGGTGACCCCCGGAGTGTTAAAAGCTGAGGAACGCACAACAACAGCAACAACGTATCCTAGACAAGTTAGCTGTTAACATTCAAAACAATTTAGTCCACAAACATAGAAATTCCCTTTCCTTCAAAACAACGAAGCAAAGAAACATAGAAAAGAATTGTCTAATGCCGCCAAAATGTCTATTACCTAATAGATAGAATGCCAAACATGTGAGTCATGAGCCTAGATTGTTCAGCTATCCTCCTTCAAAATAAACAAGTAAACAAAGAGATCATCTCTCCCTCCCCAAAATGCATAATAATAATAATTGATGATCATGATCATGAAATAGAAAATGCAAAATTCAGGTTAGCCTAGAAAATCTGTCATCATTGAGATAAGCAAATAATATTATTTTTCCCACTCCCCCCCCCCCCTTCCCAATTGTAATTAGAGAGATGAAATGCTAAACAGAACTTGGCTTAGAACATGTCATCGCCATCGCTTGTTCTGTTCCTCGGCTAGAACTCTGAGGGTCACCAGTGCCGAGAGTTTAGCGTATGCGACCGTTTTCCCCTTTCACTAATTAAGGTAGCCGCACTCCGAAATCGGGATTACAGTTGGGAATTGAAACTGCCAGTTTTGCCTGGGCAGCCACGAGGTACCTACCTTCCTGCTTTTATCGATTTTCAGCTGTCTTGGGTTCTTTTGACGTGCACAAGTTCCTAAGCACACGGGGCTGACTAATTTCGAGTCTCCACCAAAACTACTTGAAAGTCAGTGCGATTTTCCCCTTCGAACTAGGAAGAAAGGACAAAGCTGGGAATCGAACCCAGAACCTCACAGTTTATTTGTTACGCAAGTGAACGTCTTAATCGTCCTGCCGTCTTCTTTCTTAGCTTTCATCATTCAAAACAAGACAAGCAAGTAAACACGCTCGTTCCCTTACCCCCCAAAACGTTCAATAAATAGGTGCAGAAATACAACCAAGTCAAACAATCTAAGCGAACAAACTGGATGTCCTGTGTGTGTAACATTGATGTGAAGCACATGACACAGATGAAATGTTTCTACCTTTTATTGAAATACTACTACACTGTGACAAAGTGAGGTCGTCAAATCCCACTAGTTAGTTGCACGCTGTTGATAGATAATAACCTTTGTGAAAGCAATACTGAGGTTTTCTTCTTCTTCGTTGTTGAACGCACAGACAGCAACTCCTGAGGCCCTGATAAATTAATGCTGCCGTGGGCTGAAGGCCCTCCAGGGGTCCGAAGAGCTTGTCCCTCATCGGCAGGTCAGTAGGTCAGATATTGGCCCTCAGGTTTTGGAGTGTTGGACAGGCCTGGAGGAAGTGTTCCACTGACAGGGGCACGCCTCAGAATCACCAATGTGGAACTTGGTAAACGTGTGATGTCTGAGTCTGCAGTGTCCAGTCATCAGCTTCACAATATCATTGTTACTTGGTCTTCTCTGGGGAGGAGGAAGTAGTCATCCTTACTGTTGAAATTAGGGTGCTGCTGAAGCCATCTATGAGGTTTTCTACAAGTTCTGGATTGTAAAGGGGGAAAATTACTTCTTTGTTAATAAGTATGGTGTTTCACGTTAAGAAAACATGAATTTTCAGTAGTTGAGTTTGTGGCACTGTAGTGTGTGTTGAAAACTTGTACTTTTCCTATTTGCCAGTTTAGCAGTATACTAACTGAATGTATAGTCTGTTCAGTGCGACTATGGTGAATACGTTTGAACTTGGCAGTTGTTTATATAGATCTACCCCAAAATGTATTTTCCCCCAATGAATCTTTTTGTTCTTGCAAAAACGCATCAAGGCACGAAAAATATTGGTGCGCACACGTTAAAACATGTCTCACCATTCAGAAGAGTGGTGGGAAGGACGACAATTTAAAAACAACCTGCATGCATACTGGGACCGGATGTTTAAAATAACCCAACATGAGTGCTCATTCTTCATCCTCGAAATACACAAATAAATAATGAAAATAAAAAGCTACACCTTCTCTGACTCACATGAGTGGTTATTCATTATCCTCGAAATAAATAAATAATAGATAGATAAATAAAATGAAAATAAAAAAAGCTACACTTTCTCGGAAAGAGTCATATATATATATATATATATATCCAAATTTCACGCAGAGAGAGATACGTTAGGACTTGCGGGAGGCTATGTGATACAGTGACACTAGAGACATGACATCTAGCGGCTGTGTCTAGGCCTAACCTCACACACCATTACAGACTGGTAACACTTTTGTCACATTATTTGCCAAAGTTCACCCAGACTGCAAGTGTCAAAGGGCAAGGCAGCGGCGCGTGAGGCATCATTATGTGTCACGGGGGCTTCAGGTCGCTCTGTTTATGAGATCAGCCACACACTGAAGCTGCAACCCAATCACTCTGCGGCTTCAAGAGGTTAAATGCCTGTCTTTTCTCCTCCTCCCCAGTGCACATTATTGCCCCTCTGACAGGGATGAGTAGTTCATTCTTAGCTCAGAATTACAGCAGGACAAGTTTCTAGCTGGAAAATCTGCCTCAGCCTTCTGGCCTTGTCAGGTCATTTTGTGCTTTTGGGATGGGAAGGGATGGAAAAATTGACAAAACCTGCGTGATGTAATTTTTTTAAAAAAAGCACTTAAGTGCTGATTCCATTATTCTAGAAAGAAAGACACAGAAAGAAAACAGGACAGAGAGAGAGAGAGAAAGACACACACACACACACTCACACACACATAGCAGCCAGCCTAAACAGTTAGCCAGACTGACAGAGAAGCCCCTAAAAAAACTCAGACTAAAAGCTCTCTTAAAAAAAAAAGCAACCTACAAAACCCTCTCTCCCTCCCTTCCTTACAAACCACATCCGGAATTCCATTGTTCACACACACACACACACACACATCAACTCCTTCGTTCACCCTCACGCTCACTGACAAGATCAACACAGCTCTGTTGTCTTAACTCTTCAACTGTTTGTGGTCACTACTCCACTGACCATTGGCCCGGCCCCTTAACACAATCAACACCCTCTTCACTTGAAAGAGAGCCCGATTTTCTCAAATGCCAATTGCTCTTTCTCTCTCTCCCTCTCTCTCTGGCTGTTGTCTTCTCTCCCTCTTGCTCATCGCACCTTGAGTCAAGTTGCTGGTAAACACAGGTGTCTGCCTTGAACCCTACCTACACACAACCACGAGGTCTCTTTCCATTATGCAAGAGTTTTAGAATATTGTGACATAATTGTTGTTTCATAACAATCTCAGTAGCTAAGTTTAGGACTGTTTTGCTCTCTTTTTCCAATGTGGAACCATTTTAAAATGTTCAGCTGTTACATAATAATGACAATGCTAGTCTTTTTCATCATGGTGTTAGGTCATGCTTTTGTAGCTGCTTTAGTTTTGTTTTGTTGGGTATTTTTTTCTGTTAGGTGTTAACCTTGCTCTTTTGTATGTTGATCTTGCATGCCAATTCTTGTGAGTTCAATGCCTCAACAACTTTTTCTCCTCTGTAATTTGTTGTTTTGTTTTTGTTGGGGTTTTTGTTTTTGGTAAGTCATTCTGAAGTTAGTCTGAGGAACTGCAATTGAACTAACATTACCTGTTTAGGTCAGTGGAAGGATTAAAGTAGGCGATGGAAGGATTCAGACAGGCAATGGAGGATTCAGACAGGCAATGGAAGGATTCAGACAGGCAATGGAAGGATTCAGACAGGCAATGGAAAGATTCAGACAGGCAATGGAAAGATTCAGACAGGCGATGGCGATGGAAGGATTCAGACAGGCGATGGAAGGATACAAGCGATGGAAGGATTCAGACAGGTGATGGAAGGATTCAGACAGGCGATGGAAGGATTCAGACAGGCGATGGACGGATTCAGACAGGCGATAGACGGATTCAGATAGGCAGTAGAAAGATTTAGACAGACAATGGAAAGATGCAGACAGATTCTAGAAAGACTTAAACTATAACAATTCCCTCCCATGCTGAAGTCGGATTTGCTGGGTCTGACTTGTAAGGGTGGTTAATGGCAGCGCAACATGTTTTGCTCATAGGAGGGACAACAATAGTTGCTGTATGAGCGTTCAATGGCGAAGACAAAGAAGAAAAAATGAAGTAAACTGAAACAAACAAAAAAAACCAAAAAAGATTTAATCATGTGTACAGCTGCTAAATAGTAAACTTAAAATCTGATACTATCACCTCTCACCACTACACACACACACACCCACATACACACACGCCCATGGGGCACACACACACACACACACACACACCCCCATTCATTGACTAGGGCTGTAAAAGCTACATTTGCATAACTATCAGCTAAGACAAGAGCTCTGACACACAAAAGCACAGGTGTTTAAACACAAACTTCTCACGCACAACTCCCACGCAAAGTGTGGGACGGGACTTTGACCTGTGGTCCTGACTTGTGATTTCACCAGTACAGACAGGAGAGTAAGGTACCCTCAAGAGGCTCTTCAGCAGACCCACTACAGACACTGTCTGAAGCACATACAAGTATATCCTACCAACACTGAGAGGACAATGCGCTTACAAAAGACACAAAAAGAGATATAGATCAGTTTAACAGCATCAGCAGCCATGGCAGATGTGGAGAAATAATAAGAAACACACAACACAATCATGGAAATAAGAATACACGCAGACAGGAACCCCCCCCCCCCCTCCCAACAACAACAAAAGAACAACCCAACCACTACCACCACCACCAACAACAAAACATATCAAACAAACAACAACTAGACAAAACAACAAACAAAAACAAAAACAACCCAAACACCACTGCCATCCCCTAACCTCCCCCCCCCCCCCCCACAAACACAGGCTCATGCACTTCATGAATCTTGAATCTTTGCTCGACATTTGTATATTATGTTCAGCTACAAATGTCCTGGGCCTACTATGTAAAAAAACCCAAAAGCAAATAAACAAAAATAAAACTTTCTCCATTATTAATGTCAGCGAACTACGTGAAAATGCTGTCATGCTTTAAAAGGTCCAGTTTTGATTGTCTTCAGTTATAACAAGCTCTGGGCATAACAACCTGCATTCTCCAATACAAGGAGCAACAAAAGCTTCTACAGTCGGAGTGTGGCTGCCTAATAAATGGCTACGAATTTGAAAACAGTCACACAACGCAAACTTCTCATCCAGTGTGTACATACAATCTCGCAGTGGTTCCCTAGAGTGTTGAGTGAGACAGAGTGCATGTTCTGGATACCCTTCCCCCCAGGATGTTAAACTGGAAAACGCGCAACAACAACAATGACGACGACGACAACAACAACTACAGAAACAACAACAACATCAAATGTCTTACTACAACCGCCCCCCAAAAAACCATCTACAGTGTTCATTTTATTTCGTGGCTTAGAAAATCATGCAGTTAAGTTTTTTAAAAATATATTTTTCAAGGTTGACATTAAAGGCGAAGAGGTTTTTTTTTAAAACTTTTTTTTCTCAAAGAAAACATGATTTCGTGTAAGTGGAAATTGCTCCCCCCCCACATTAGAAAAAAGCAAATAACTTCATGAAACTACAAACACTATTTTGGGGGGGTTGACATTTAACAATTAACAGAAAAAGACATTTTGGGGGTGGGGAGGGGTGGGGTGGGGTGGCAATAAACACTTTCTGGTTAGTGTGGGAGGGGGGGGGGGGGGAGGTAGAGAGAGAGGGGGGGGGGGGCATATCCAGCTATATCAACACACACAATGATAAAGTTTTCTCAGTTAATTAATTAATGTGTTCCCAATAGCAGCAGGAAAATAAATTAAAAAAGTCACACAAAAGAACAGAAAAACAGACCCCCCTCCCCCCACTCCCACCTCAAACAACAACAACAACAACAGCAGCAACAACAACAAAACCAAAGGAAATGTTACCCAAATACAAAACTTATTTGGGTGAATTTATGACTGGTTGATGTATTGCTGATTTGTGGATGCTTTTTATTGGATGGTGTGTGTGTGTGTGAGTGTGTGTGTGTGTGTGTGTTGTGGGTGTGTGAGTGTGATGGTGGTGTGTGTGTGAGAGTGTGTGTGTGTGTGTGTTGTGTGTGTAAGTGTGTGTGTGATATTATGCTTAATGGATCGGTGGTCTAGAGGTAACGCGCCTGTCTAGAATGCGAAAAGTCCGGGTCGGGTGTGTGCGTGGTTCGTATCCCGTTTGGGCCCGAAATTTTTCCCCATCCATTAGACCATGAGTGGTGGTCTGGGCGCTAGTCTTTCGGATGAGACGATAAACCGAGGTCCCGTGTGTTACACAAAATTTTCAGCGCACGTAAAAGAACCCACGGCAACAAGAGAGTTGTCCCTGGCAAAATTCTTAGAAAAAAGCCACTCTGATAGGGAAACAAATACAGTTGAAGACCAAAAGAAAAAAAAAAGGGTGGCGCTGCTCTTGTGGCGACGCGCTCTCCCCGGGGAGAGCAGCCCGAATTTCACGCAGAGAAATCTCGTGACTTAAAGTGGTATAAAAAAAAAGAAAAAAGTTTCTTGTTTTTATGTATGACTCGTGACCCACCCAATTTTCTCTGTCTCCGAGATAATAAAGTTTTTGAATTGAATTGAATTGCTGTGTTATGTATTGTAATAAAAAAGAAAAAAAGAAACTATAAAAAGATGAGGGTGAGAAGATGGAGAGAGACAGAGAGAGAAGGAGAAAGGACGAGGAAAGGGGGTTGGCTGTGAAGTGAGGGGGGGGGGGGGGGGGGGGGGTTAGTGGGTAAGGGAGGTGGTAATGAGTGTTAAATAACCCCTCCTCAACAGCTGTCAGCTAATGTGGTATGGGGAGTTTACCCAGGCGCCCAGGACAGCCTCTGCCAGTGATACTTAAAGAAGAAGAAAATTAAAGAAAATTAAAAGGTATAACAACACAAACTAAAACACAAATACAGCAGGGTATGCTTCCCTCGTCATGTCAGTGATCAGTGGCTGGCAGTTTAGTGAGATAAGTGACAGGATCTTACTGTGCCTGATGTGCAACCCCCAATTCCCATAACTGTGCTGGGATTTGAAATACAGCCTCAATCAGAAAAGGGGCAAAAACTCCCCCCTGACCTAGTTACGTTTGCATGTCACTGTCACCCAGTTTTTCTTAAGGCTGACATCTATCTGTAAAGTGGGTCAACACATCCTGTAGTTTCACAGGTTTTACCTGTTTGGGTTCGGTCTTAACCCATTTGGTGGGTTGTCCCTGGAGGTGTATCCTGCTCCTTGTTGCACCTTGTGTAAACATAGGGACAGACCCCCTGTGCTCTCCTCACACTGATGGTTAAATCAGCGGGTCAGTAAAACGCATGTCATTGTTTACTTTAGAAATACTGAGCGAAGAGTTTCAGAGTTTACGATAAAACAAAGAAAGATATACGTGCTGAGCTAGAGCTTTATAAAACACCCCAAAGCCTGTAATCTATCTGTGCACAGAAGAAAATGCATCATTACACTGTTGACATGTTTTAAGCCTGAGTAGATATAAGTACAAACTAACAAAAAATGCATAAAACAAATTTTTAAAAAGTATATGTACCAACAAAAAATACGTAAACAATTTTCAAAAAAAGTTTTTGTAGCTACAAACCAACAAAAAATGCATAAAAAAGTAAATATAACTGCAAAACAACCAAAAATGCATGAAAACAAATATCAAGAAAAGCACCAGAGCCACCACTGCCAAGTTTTCGGCAGCAAGTCGTTCCACTCAAGGTCAGTCCACTGTCTGATGTTATATTCCTATCTGCCTCTTCGTCTTTCTCCTCTACACTTCCCTGTAGGACAGTTTTGGCCAGTCCAGATGTTTGTGTGACGTGCGGCTACCGCTTCAGCTTCTGGTTGTTTTTTTACTGAAGCCAGGAGCTCATGAAATGGCTAGATGGAGGATTTTATTCGGTTTTCACTTCCTCGTTAGTTATGTGATCTTTGTATGAGGAGTTTGCAAAAGTATCTCGTCTCCATTGCTTGTATCCATTTTTCAATGCCTGCTGTGATGTTCTTGTCATTCCAAGGGACTCTCAGTTTGGTCATTGCAAGCTGTGGTCTGGGTTATCCAAGAGAGAATTTCAGGTTTTGATCCTTCTTCCGATATTACAGCTCTCAGATATTAACGGTCTCAATTTTCTTGTTGTCTTTATTAATGTCAGTGTTGATGCCATTGGCGCTATTTGACATTAAATTAATGGGTTTTCTCTGCACAGATCTACATGCCATATGCTGAAGATGCTTTATCAAGGTGATTTTTCAAGTTAACTAGCTCTTGCTCTTTTCCAGCTTGTCTGTGGATGTCGTCAGTGAAACGTAAGTTTGTAATTGTCCTGCCTCCAGTGCTGACATATTCCCTCAATGGTTTTAAATGTGTCCGCTATTATTCTCTTTAAGAACACGTTGAAGAGGACGGGCGAGAGCAGACATCCTTGGCGTACTTCAATTGTGGTTCGGAACCGTTATCCTATGTTGCCATAGTAGACTGTGTTGGTTGCATTGTCATAGAGGAATTCTATGCTTCTGATCAGGTTGGCATTGATGTTATGCAGTCTCATGGTTGCTCACGAAACTGTACACCAAACTCTGTTGAATGCCTTCTTAAAGTCCACAAGGACGTGGTAATTATCGTGCTGGTGTTGCAGAGTATTCTAAAGTTTAAAATTTTCTCTGTTCGAAACATGAAACTTAAGATAGCCCATGGAACTTAAAATAGCCCATGTACATAGCGCAATGCTCCAAACTGGTGATGTCTTTCGTTCACAGCTGTTTTACTAGAAAATATGAATGCTACTTCCTCTCTCATAGCCTTGTTTTGTAGTCTTCTAACACTGCCAACAGAATTGCCAGAATTATTTTATCTGAAGTTTCCTTTTTTGTTTTGTATCTAAGAACCAAAGCCTCTCTCTCTCTCCCTTTCATAACTTCTTGAGGATTCGTTGGAACACGGCACTAAACTTTCAGTCAATGTGTCTGGAGAAAGTGAAACTTGGCAGAATCCATCCCTCCTCAGGTTTCAGATTGCAAGGCTGAGTTTGTTTGTGTCATTTATTCCTACGATTACAGCTGGGTATTTTCTCTCTCTCTCTCTTTGATTTGTTAGAGCGCCGATGTTCACCAATGGTGGGATCACGCGTATGTGGCCGTTTACCAACCATTAAAGTAGCCACATTTCAGGGATGATGTCTAAACACAGCACCAGTGTGCATGAGCTTTTACAGTAATTTTGTTCATCCGTCTCTACCAGCACAAAGTGGCCTACTCTTCGGAAAGGTGGAACTGGTTTAACGCGTGGGCAAGCTGTTTTGCTTGTGTTTACAAACTTGACATTGGTTTATAGTTTAATTTGAAAGATTTTCGGGGGAGTGGAGTTGATACTGATGTTAACTCCAGGGAAAATATCTCCTGTAAAAGTCGCCTCGATGGTGGCTTAAACCCGAGCCGTTACATCACGAGCTCAGTGCTCTATCCACTTGGCTATCTCGTCCCCGTACCCCTGCCAAGTCTAATCTTCTGCCAAAGGTGGATGGATTTCTAACGTGTGTGCAAGATGTTAAGGAACCAGTGGTGATGCAAGGGGCAAAACTGCGGCAAACAGAGTGCTCAGTGATGTATCGAAAGCCCAGTTATCATATTACTTTAGACCAGGACATTGAAGCTCTAACCACATCAGTAATACGATTAGAGATAGTAAAATCGGCTTAAAAAAAAGTATAGGTAAATGAACAATCGGCTTAAAAAAAGTACCGGTAAATGACTGTGTTCCCGTGACCTGTACGGTCGTTGGCCATCGAGATGTCGGAGACCACGGCTTACATGGTTTCAAATGTACGAAGCACGATTTCTGTTTAAAGCTTACAAAACAATAGTTAATTATTTTTTCAGAGGAAGGAAAAAGTGGTTTACGACTGTGTTAAGCTGTGTGAAGGACGCTACAGCCGAGTGGTTAAGACCGTTTGACTTCAACCCGGTGGGTCCATGAAGTCGTGAGTTGGAATCTCGGCAGTGGCATCTGGTGAATCAAGGGTGGGGCTTCTCTTATTACGGTCTAACAAGTCAATTTCATATGTAGACCTGCTAGTGCCTTAATTCCCATCCGAGCATATATAAACGTGGAGTAGATTTAATCTACACATTATAGATCCCGTAATTCATGTCGGCAAAATCTGGGCTACAAAAACACGAACATACCCAGCATGCATTCTGTACAACGAAATGAGCTGCTCTGAAGTCAGAAGGTATTGGCTGAAGCCAGCGGGCAGACCTCTAGCAAAGTTACAAACACAGGAGAAAACCAGACACTACGTACCCCTCCCACTAAAGGGAACGCAGGGAAGATATGAAGAGTAACTGTAGAAAAGCAGCTCTTGTGATAGGTAACTGAACTTATGTCGGTATCGTAAACAACTTGAAAGCAGATTAGTTGCCAAAGTTTACATGATTGCCAGAGGGTTGGATATCCCAGCTGTTAAAGAGTATTGACCTCCTAATCTGACAGCCCGAGTTCGAGCCACCACTGAGGCACCAGTTTGAGAGGATTTTTCCTTGGAGTTAACATCAGTGCCCCACTCCATTGCCCCGACAGTACTCTGGATGAAACTATCAACCGAGGTCCCGTGTGCGAGCCCACGAAGAACATTTTGCCCTTCGGATGAGACTATAAAACGAGGCCCCGTGCGCGAACGCAAGCAGAACATCTTGCGAACACGTTAAATCCTGTTCCGCTTTTCGAAAGAGTAGGCCATTGTGTGCCGGTGGGAACAGATGACAAAATTTACAAAACCGCATACACACGGGGACTAGGTGAAAAAGCACATGAGTGCTTATTCCATTATCCTCGATATAAAACATTAAATAAATAAATAAATTTTGCACACATCAAGACCAGTTTCACCTTTCGGAAGAGTAAGTCATTCAGTGCAGGTAAGAACGGATGACTAAATTTAAAAAAAAGCAATCCTAAAAATGCAAGGACACTGGTGTCCTGTTTAGATATCACCCTTCAAGTTGCAATGGGGGCTACCTTTATAGTGGACCAATAGGGTTGCATACACAAAAATCTCACCATTTGTGAACCTCGGAGGAAAAAGACAAAAAACAACAACAAACAATTGCAGGCGGCTAGAATGACCCCCCTCCCCCCCCCCCCCCCCCCCCCCCCCCATCCCTTCCACCTCTGGGAATGCCGGGGCTGTCAGAAAAATTTAGCATCCCCCACATTCTGGAAATTCTGTGCTAAGAATTCCCTCTTTTCTATCCCTCTCTTTGTTTCTGCCTTTGTCCCTTTTCTTCCTGTCACCTTCTTTTTGTCTTTTTTCTGCCTTTTTGGTTCCATTCTCCTGCCATCCCCCCCCCCCCCCCCCCCCCCACAAAGACTTAAAAGATAATAATTATCTCCCTTGCCGAAGTCCATTTGTGCTGGGTCTGACTTGTCAGGTGCTGAACGGCAGCGCAACGCGTTTTCGCTCATATGACAGACAACGATAGTTGCTGTCTGAGTGTTCGAGGAAGAGGAGGAGGAGGAAGAAGAAGCAGAAGAAGAAGAATGAAACAACTAGACTCCAAATTAAGGGTTCAAGTCAAGTCCAGTCAAGTCAAAAATAACTTTAATCATCCCATGAAGGGCAATTACAATACTGACAGGTAGATTGATACGCATCAAAATCTCAAAGTACACAAAAATGTATAATTTCATATTGGTTAAAACATTCCAAAATGACTTCAAATAAAAATGTCACGAACACACACACACACAAACACACACGCGCGCATGCGCACACACACACACACACACACCAATGTGAACACAATGTTATAAAAAAAACATTGACTAGAAGACATTAAAACTTATTATTTACGCACGCACATACGCAACACGTACAAACCCACGCACACCCACACACATACACCAATGTATGAATTCAATGTTTTAAAAACCATTGACTAGAAGACTTATTTCACACACACACGCACACACACAATTATGTATTGACAATAATAATAATAATAATAATAATAAAAATAATAATAATAAACGGACCTTATATAGCGCTATATCTTGCAAAGACAAATCAAAGCGCATGCATTCAACCTAATCTTACACAGTCATACAGCCAATGACAAATAATCAATAGTTTAAACAAACAGATATTACAAACATGGTACGCTGCAGACCAAATCTATGAAATAAAATTGCAATAGTCAAATATTTTCAAACACACACACACACACACACACACACGGGACTTCGGTTGATAGTTTCATCCAGAGATTCAGATTCATCCCCCTACTTTCGGGGGAATGGAGTCGGCACTGATGTTAACTCCAAGGAAAAATCCTCTCAAACTGGTGCCTCAGTGGTGGCTCGAACTCGGGCTGTCAGATTAAGAGGTCAATACTCTTTAACAGCTGGGATATCCAACCCTCTGGCAATCATGTAAACTTTGGCAACAAAAGAAAAGAAAGAAACACACACACACACACACACACACACACAGGTCATATACTTTAGCAGGGTGATAGGACATGGGTTAGTGAAGGTGGGATAGTTCTGATATGAAACAGGAGGGGGGAAATCCTAGGTCTGAAATAATATGTCTTGAGACTGGATTTAAAAGCATGGTACTGCAGACCAAATCTATGAAATAAAATTGCAATAGTCAAATGTTTTTTCAAAAGCACACACACACACACACACACACACACACACACACACAGGTCATATACTCTAGCAGGGTGATAGGACATGGGTTAGTGAAGGGTGGGATAGCTCTGATATGAGACAGGAGGGGGGGGGGGGGGGAATCTTAGGTTTGAAATAAATATGTCTTGAGGCTTGATTTAAAAGTGTCATAGCTAGGCTTCTGGCGAAGAGAGAGAGGGAGCTCATTCCAGGTCGATGGACCCGAAATAGAGAAAGAGCGGCGGCCAACAGTAGATTGGTTGAATCTAGGTATTCGTAGGCACAAGATATCTGCAGCAGAGCGGAGGGAACGTGAAGGAGTGTACATGTTAAGACATTCACAGAGGTAGGAGGGTGCAGTTTTGTGGAGACATTTGTAACAGAGGGTACTGATCTTATAATCTACTCCCTGTGGCACAGGCAGCCAGTGGAGAGATCGCAAGAGAGGGGTAATGTGCTCAGATTTTTTCTTTCTGAGAAACAGTCGAGCTGCGGAGTTTTGTATACGTTGAAGGAAGTGGATAGATGATGCTGGCAGACCAGCCAGAAGAAAATTGCAATAGTCCGGACGTGAAAAAATGAGAGAAGTGACAAGTTTGAATGTTGCATCGGTGGACAGGTACTTTCGAATGGCACTAATACGCTGTAATTGATAGTAGCATGACAGACAGGTCTGGGTGATGAATTTTTGCATAGAGAGTATGTTGTCGATAACAACACCTAGATACTTCACAGCAGTGGATAGAGGGACTGATGTATTGCCGAGTTCTATTGAAGCTGTTGTAATGGAAGAGAGTTTGTGTTTGGTCCCTACGAGCATGGCTTCGGTTTTATCTGCATTTAGCTGTAATTTGTTCTGTGTTATCCAGTTAAGAATATCTTCAAAGCAGTGGGCCATATTTGTCAGGAGAGAAAGCAGATTTTCAGGAGTAACACTGCTTTGAATCTGAGAGTCATCTGCGTAAAAATGATGGCTGATTTGATGATGGTTTATTATATGTGACAGTGGGGCAGTGTAAAGAGTGAACAGAACAGGGCCTAGAATTGATCCCTGTGGGACTCCGCATTCCAGTTTGGCAAGTATTGATTGAATCTTGTTTACTGCAACTGTCTGGAATCGGTCAGTAAGGTATGAATTAAACCAGGTGAGGGCTGTGCCAGTAACACCGAACGTTTTTTGAAGACGGGAGAGAAGAATTGAGTGGTCTATAGTGTCGAAGGCTGCCGATAAGTCGAGTAGAGTGAGAAGGGAGATTTTCCCCGAGTCAGAAGCGAGTAGACGCGTGTTTAAAGTGTGTACTAGGGTGGTTTCAGTGCTGTGGTTGACGCGATAGGCAAACTGAAACTCAGGAAGAAGATTGTTGGAGAGAAGGTGGTTGTTGAGCTGTTTGAGAACTAGTTTTTCAAGGACTTTAGAAATAAAGGGTAGATTGGAAACAGGTCTATAATTCTTCAGAATGTTAGGGTCAAGGTCATGCTTTTTGAGTAGAGGTGTGACTATAGCAGTTTTGAGAGCTGATGGAACATTTCCTGAAACAAGAGATGAGTTCACTATTTTCGTGATAGTGGGTATAAGTTGTGGTAGGCACTGTGTGAAAAGAGAAGCAGGTATGGGATCAAGATCGCATGATTTTATAGTCATTTCTTTCAGAATTGTCGTGATTTCTTTCTCATTTGTCGGATGAAAGAAAAGGAGAGGAGTGCCTGAGAATTGGGGATCAGGAAGTACAGGCTAGAAAGGAGTCTGATCCAGTTTGGAGCAAATGTTATGGACTTTTTCAGAAAAGAATGCAGAAAATATAGAAGGAAGTTCACGGTGGTTGTGGATGGAAGGCAGAGGGCTTGCCTTCACAGATCCAAGAAGAGTAGATGTGAGAGAACAGAGAGATTTCATTGACGTGGCATCAAGAATTTGAGAAGAGCAATACTTCGTTTTTTCTGAAAGAATTAAAGACTTGACTTTGTTTGCTTGTTTTCGAAAGAGCTGCTTATTAATTTCCGTTTATGCTTTTCTTCCACTGCCGCTCTAGTTGCCTGCGTTTGCGCTTTGCGACCAGGATGTCATGGGTGTACCATGGCGCACATGGCCTATCAGGCAGGAGACGGTCAGTGGAAGGTGCATGTTCATCAAGCAGTTGGCTGAGAACATCATTGTAGTGTTTAGAGAGGTTATTGTTGTCAGAGGTTTGTGATAGGCGTTCAGCATCTTGTGACTACACTCTACAGACTACAGACCTCAGACTACACTCAAAACAATGACAATCAGGCAAGAAATTCAGAGAAACGTAAAAACTAGGTAGTCAACATCATTATGAATTCAGAATTCGAATGCTTACTGGCACAAAAGAATTTCTTTTTCTGTTTGTTTTGCTGATGTGACACTGAAAACGGCGTTCCGAGGGCAACAACTAAAATTCTGGAAACAAAGCGTGGGAGGGATCGGCCAAATTGGCAGTCGCTTTGCGTACAAGCACCTGATTGTAGAACGACATGAGATCTCTCTGTTCTTCTCTAATATTTTTTGGACCAGATTTTTACAATTCTCTGTAGGCGTTCTTGTTTTTAACACTAAGATTACTGTACCAACAAATGAAAACAAAACTCAGAACACGACCCAATCAGCCTATTGCATGTACACATAATCATACTGGTTGCGTTATTAATTTGATCCGGGTCTTAACTTAAACTTCATACCGAAAACGTCAGTTAGTTAGGCTGGGCGTGTCTGAGTTATGTCCCACCTTAAAAAGAGTCATCAATGTAAACGGATTATTTGTAGATATTAATTTTGATTGCACGTTGTGTTATTAAAGATAATAGGGGTGTTGCCCAGTTCTGTGACATATCAGAGAAAAACATAAGGGCATTCTGGTAAAAAAATAACAAACACACCCAACAACCCCCAAACCCAAATACAACACAAAAAAGAGCATTATGGCTCTGGCTAGTCATCGCTTTTTAAATTAGGTGGACTGATGTGATTTCTAATATATATTATTATATATATATATATATATATATATATATATATATATATATATATATATATTGTGTGTGTGTGTGTGTGTGTGTGTGTGTGTGTGTGTTTGTTTGGTTGATAAATTTTGTTTGCTTGCTTGCTTGGCTGATGAACTGCTTAGTTGATTGACTGATCGATTTAACGTTGGGTACCTGGACTTTTAAAATCCAAGCTTCTCCCGTAGGGATGCTGGGGACCTCTCTGTTTAAATAGCACCCCCACCTTCTGGACGTTCTGTACTAAGAATTCCCTCTTTTCTATCAATCTCTTTCTTTCTGCCTTGTTCTTTTGCTTCCTGTCACCTCCTTTATGTCTTCTTAGCCAATCTTCCTGCCTTTTCTTCAGAAAGATATAAAGATAACAATTCTCTCCCAGGCCAAAGTCGGATGCGCCGGTCCTGACTTGTCAGGCGCTTAACGGCAGCGCGACGCTTTTTTTTTTTACTCGTATTACAGACAACAATAGTTGCTTTCTGAGCGTTCCACGAGGAGAAGGGGTGGGGGGGGGGGGGGGGGGGGGGGGGGGAGGAGAAATCCAAGTGTTGCCAAACAAGGAGTGGCAGACCACAACAAAAGCGGATTTTGTTCCCTGTGAATGGTGGAAAAAAAAAGAAAAGAAAGAAAGAAAGAACAGTCAGCTCATTCTCACACACAGACACAGACAGACACAGACAGTCACGTAACACAGACACAGACACACAGAAAAAGACAAGAACAACAGAACAGACACAACACCACAGAC
This sequence comes from Rapana venosa, assembly GCA_028751875.1. Taxonomy (NCBI): domain Eukaryota; kingdom Metazoa; phylum Mollusca; class Gastropoda; order Neogastropoda; family Muricidae; genus Rapana; species Rapana venosa. Next base: position 50,214,597 of record CM054136.1, read on the forward strand.
ACACACAACACACACACACACACACAACACACACACACACACAGACACAGACACACACACCACACACACACAACACACACACACACACACACACACACAACATATTCACACGATGACGACTACAGTGAATGTAATACTACTGGGCCAAAGGTCAAGCGGGTCATCGATAACTACAGGTCATGGTGTGCCAATACCGCCAACACTCAGGTACCTAAACTACACTACACTAGACACACCTGTTTAAACATAGCTGAATGTCTGTGTACCCTTCTCGCCTTCTCGCGTTCTCGAGTGGACAAAGGCCTGGCTCAGACGCCAGGCAGAAAAGGATGATCATCATTATAGACCTAGGATAGGTCTATGGACGGGATAGCTCAGTGGTCAGAGCACTCGCTTTCCCCCAGCCAAGGTTAAGCAGCATCCAGCGTGGTTGGTTACCACTTGGATGGGTGACCGTTTGTGTGCCTTGGCTTCAGTACCGTCCTCCACTTCACCCAGCTGTAAATGTGTACCTGCCCTCTTTAGGGTCAGGGAAGGTAAAGCAGCGAGGCAGAGGAGATGGGCGCCGCCCTCAATATGCTGGCTCCTAGAGAAGTTGAGGTCTCTGACGCCTCTCTCCCCTACGACCTTATAGGTTATGGGACACCTTAGGATAAGTCTAAAGCTTCTTTCTGCTCTCTTTTCTTCCCTTACCAGGTCACTGAGGGATCATACCTAGACTTTCACGCAGTATGTCTTTGGGTCAAAAGTTGAAACCTGGCAGGCCCCTCTTCAATTTTCGATGACGAATCTACGAAAGTAGACTATAAACTGAGGTCTCAGGGTACGAACGCACGTAGAACATCTTGCGCACGCGTTAAAACCTACTCTTCCGAAAGACCTGGCAGGCCCCTCTTCAATTTTCGATGACGAATCTACGAAAGTAGACTATAAACTGAGGTCTCAGGGTACGAACGCACGTAGAACATCTTGCGCACGCGTTAAAACCTGCTCTTCCTTTCGGAAGAGTAGGCTGTTATTGCGTGTCAGTAGGAACAGATGACAAAACAAAACACAAAAAAAGAAAAAAAAGAAAAAAAAGTCCAAACTCTATTCATACTGATGTCATGTTTAGACATAATCCCCGAAGTCAGAATGCGGCAGCCTTAGTGGTGGACAAACAGTCTCGTACGCAAATTCTCACCACTTGGTGAACGTTGAGGCTCTAGCCAAGGAAGGAAGAAAACCCAAAGATGGCGAAAAACAGGCACAGCACTAGCTGCGAGAATTGCAAGCAATAACCTGATGTTGTTATCTGCGATTCACATGCGTATTGCACATGGTGGTCCTCCTTTCATTTGAATGATTAATCTGAACATATTAATTTATTTATCATTTATTTATTCTTTTATATCGAGGATAAAGAATAAGCATTTATGTACTTTTTTACATCCAGTCTCCGTGTGTAAGCGGTTTTGTAAATTCTGTCATCTGTTCCCACCGGCACACAATGGCCTACTCTTACGAAAATTTAACGTGTGTGCAAGATGTTCTGCGTGCGTTCGCTCACGGGACCTCCTTTATAGTCTCATCCGAAGGACTTTTGGGGAGAGTGGCGTCTGCACTGATGTTAAATCCAGGGGAAAATATTCCCCTTGAACGGGAATTGAACCCGGGTCGTCAGATTGCGAGCGCAATGTTCTGACCACTCTCTAGGGACATACATGGCTCAAGAAGGATGTACCACCATACTGACTGGTGGTCTAGAGGTAACGTACCTGCCTAGAAAGCGAAAAGTCGGGGTCGGAAGTGTGCGGTGATTCAGTCCCCATTTGGGCCAAAAACTGTTCCCCTATCCATTAGACCATAAGTGGTGGTCTGGGTGCTAGTCTTTCGGTTGAAACGATGAACCGAGATCCCGTGTGTTACACAAAATTATTCTACGCACGTAAAAGAACCCACAGCAACAAGAGACTTGTCCCTAGCAAAAATTTTAAAAGAAAAAAGTCACTCTGACAGGAAAGCAAATACAGTTGAAGACAAGAAAAACAATAATGGGTGGCGCTGCTCTTGTGGCGACGCGCTCTCCCCGGGGGGGGGGGGGGGGGGGGGGGGGGGGGGGAGACAGTTGCCCGAATTTCACGCAGAGAAATCTATCGTGACTTAAAGTGGTATGAAAATGAAATACCAAATCTGACGACCAAACATTACGAAGCCTTTTCCGGTTTAAAAAAACAACTTTTTGTTTGTTTGTTGTTTTTTATATTTTCTTTTTCTTTACGTTTCTCCGCTAGAGCATTGAGGTTCACCTGAGTGGCATAGACACACAAACATATCCATAGAGTGAGAGACAATGACAATGACAATGACAATGACAAATTCTTTTATTTCGAGGATAATGAATAAGCACATATGTGCTTTTTTACATCCAGTCCCCGCCCGTTAGGGATACATCTTAATAATAATAACCCAATACTTATACAGTCTCACAATAAAAACAAGGGGAAATAACCCTTTTCAAAACAGCTCCCCCCAACAACCCCCCCCCCCCCCAAAGCAAGCAAATAAAAGAAAACCCTAAATACCCCCCCCCCCCCACCCCCACCCCCCAAAAAAACCCTAACCAAACAAACAAACAAACAAACAAAAGAAAGAAAAACCAAACCAACAGAAGAAGATAAAAAAGAGAAAAAACAGACAAACAACAATGAGAGAGAGAGAGAGAGAGAGAGAGAGAGAGAGAGAGAGAGAGAGAGAGAGAGAGAGAGGGGAGAGAGAAAGAGAGAACAGACAGACAGAGAGACAGACAGACAGACAGACAGAGACAGAGAGACAGAGACAGACAGACAGACGGAGTAAGGGTTTGGTAAAGAGGGGGAGATAACTTCACCTTGCTGTGAGCAAGGTCGAGAACAACGATGCCTGTGGCGCACAGAAAAAGCCTGTTGGTCAAATGTCGCAATCTTTTCTGGTCAAAATCGCCCCCTTAAAAAAAGAAGAAATCCCCATCGATTCTCCACGCTACAACACTTAACCTTAGATTTTCCAAGTCAGATCCCTCTCCTGCAATCCCTCTCCACTCGATCCTCTTTCCACTGTCACTGCACAAAAGGAGGAAGATTCATCCCATCCTGCCCTTCTTATCTCCCCCCCACCCCCCTTATCCAGCCTACATCTTTATCTCGATCATGTTCCTACGCCCCATCCTCTCTCTCTGTTTCTCTCTGTCTCTCTCTGTCTCTGTCTGTCTGTCTGTCTGTCTGTCTGTCTGTCTTCTGTCTGTCTGCTCTCTCTCTCTCTCTCTCTCTCTCTCTCTCTCTCTCTCTCTCTCTCTCTCTCTCTCTCTCTCTCTCTGTGTCTTTCTCTCTTTCCACCCTCCCAACATCTTCCCGATATTTTCAGTCCAGTTCAAAGAATTTTTGGGGTGTTTTTGCTTGTTTTGTTTTGTTTGTTTTTACTTTAGTCTCACCATTGTCAGTTAAAAAAATTATTACCCTTTCTTTTCTTTCATTCGTCTTGGAGGAAAATGAACAATATGCACGCACGTAAGCACATACGCACGCACGCGCGCACGCATGTACGCGCGCACGCACATACACAAACAACACACACATACACACACGTGCACGCATGCACACACACACTCATACACACACATGTACACACATATACACACGGGCGCGCGCGCCCCAATACCACAAATACACACACAACACACATGTATACACACATAATAAACTACACTACATGACACGACACGACGCGCACACACACTACCTACACACAAACTACACTCACTAACACACACACACATACACACTAACGACACATCCCCACACACACACAACCTACACACACACACACACACATCCTGCCCACACGTAAATCACTGTTCCGGTTTTCGTAAAGTAGGCCATTTGTGCCGGTGCGAACAGATGACAAAATCACAAAACTGCATACACACGGGGTGATGTAAAAAACCTCACAAGTGTATTATCCATTATCCTCGATTAAAAGAATTAAAAAAATCCCTACCCACACACACATTAAACACCCCACCACCCATCCCCCCATAAAAACACCCACCCCCTCACACACCTCCCCCCCTACCCCTTACCCCCCACCCCCATCCACCCCTCCCACCCCCTACCCACCCACCCACACAAATAACAAAATTACCGCTAAATCCAGGAGCAATCACCACCACAGAGATGGGTACGAAGTCAGACTGGTCTTGGGGGTCTTTGAGGGGTCTTTGGGGGGTCTTTAAGGGGTCTTTGAGGGGTCTTTGGGGGGTAGCCTATAGTAGAGGGCTGATAGATCACACGGGGCGTGTTATCTCTCGTAAATCAGGGCCAATGATTGTAAAGTCAACGACCATCCCACACCGCTTATTATATTTATTAGTAGGGTGGAACTGCTGTCTGTTTGTTGACTTAGCTGGCTATACTCATGCCACAGAGACATGGAGCACTCTCTGTGTCTGTCTCTGTCTCTCTGTCTGTCTCTCTGTCTGTCTGTGTGTCTGTGTGTCTGTTTGTTGTCTGTCTGTCTGTTTTGTCTGTGTGTGTCTGTCTTTGTCTGTCTATCTATCTGTGTCTGTGTGGGTGTGTGTGTTTCTGTCTGTCTGTCTGCCTGTCTTTCTTTCTCTCTGTCTCTGTCTGTCTCTTTGTCTCTGTCTCTCTTTGTCTCTCTGTATCTCTGTCTCTCTCTGTCTCTGTCTGTCTCTCTCTCTCTCTCTCCCTAGTTTTTCTTTCTCTCTCTCTCCCTAGTTTACTTGATTAAATAATGATATCTGTCTCAACATTTATGTTCCAGTCAATTAAGGGCCATACCTTTTGCTGAATATACATTGCTCCCCTTTCTTTAAACTATAGGTGGAATTTCTTTGTGGTTTTTTTTTTTGCTAGTTCATTGTCAGGGCAAGGGCTGGATGAAAAACAAAGTAATCTATGTAAATGCTTATCTGTAACCCTTGAGAAGGAAAAGATCATATTCTAATCATTCAAAGAAAACGTCATTCATTTCATTCATTCATTCATTCTTTCTTTCTTTCTTTCTTTATTTCATTCATTGTTTCTGTCGTTCTTTCTTTCTTTCTTTTCTCGCTCACAGAATTGTCACCCACTGTGTTTTGCAGCTCTTAAGTGGTTAATGTGTCTATGGGGTGTCTTAGTGGACACTTTTGGATAGGCGATGATTTTAGCCTTTTTTATAAAAAAAAACACCCAACACTTTATGCCAGGTACAACAGGGACATAGATAGCAAGGCCTTTGTTCTAATTTTAAATATCGATTTAAGAAAATATATATCTGAAATGACACGAAGAAGAAGAATAGTGGAGAGAAAAGAGAGACGGAAAGACAGGGACAGAGAAAGACAGAGAGAAACAGATACAAACAGAAGTAAGACAAGGACAGCGAGACACTCAGAGAGAGAGAGAGAGAGAGAGGAGAGAGGAGATGAGAGAGAGAGAGAGAGAGAGAGAGAGAGAGAGAGAGAGAGAGAGAACAAAGAGATAGAGAGACAGAGAAAACCAAACAAAAGAGAGGGACGGAGACCAACGAGGAGCAGAAAGGCAAGACAAACAGAGAAGGAACACACACACATTCCTCCTTTTACTATTGGTAAAGGTTGCAATAATGTAGTATTTCAGTATAATCATTATGAATTTGTTCTTAGATAGATGGCTTGATGAAAAAAAAGCAAATGCATTGCTTATTCAATGTACCATCTGGAAAAAAAAATTTGACTTGACTTGACTTGACTTGACACACACCATTAATTTTACCACTTGCTGTTTCTAGCTTGTTATGTCTATCACCGTTAAAGGTTAAGGTAAAGGTGTCCTATAACCCATGTGGTCGTAGGGGAGACGAGACATCAGAGACCTCAGCTTCTCTAAGGGGCCAGCATATTGAGGGCGGCGCCCATCTCCTCTCCCTCGCTGCTTGACCTTCCCTGACCCTAAAGGGGGCAGGTACCCATTTACAGCTGGGTGAACTGGGGGAATTGTGCTGATGCCAAGACGTGCAAAGACGTCACCCATCCACTTACGTGGACGTGCTGCTTAATTAACACTGGCTTGGAGAAAGTGAGTGCTCTGACCACTGAGCTATCCCTACCCCTCCACCCCCCTTCCCAGTTATTTCCAGGGCTGATATTTTCAGCATGCTATTTCTATGTTATGACCATTGCAGGGGGTGGGCTTTAACTTGTTTAAGGTGCCAAAGCTGGAACCAGTGTGGGTGGAGGGAGTGAGGGAGGTCTGTCTGTCTTCCCTTGTTATTGGGGATGTTGGGGGGGGGGGGGGGGGTAGGGGAGATGGTCCTCCAGGTCTCTTGGTAAGTCCGCTCACACGTCATTTCCGATGATACCGATCACTGATTTTGTACCTTCCCTGATCTCTGTGTGTGTGTGTGTGTGTGTGTGTGTGTGTGTGTGTGTGAGTGAGGGGTTGGGTGTGTGTGTAGTGTAGTGTGTGTAGTGTAGTGTGTGTGAGTGAGGGGTTGAGTGTGTGTGTAGTGTAGTGTGTGTAGTGTAGTGTGTGTGAGTGAGGGGTTGGATGTGTGTGTGTGTAGTGTAGTGTGTGTAGTGTAGTGTGTGTGAGTGAGGGGTTGGGTGTGTGTGTAGTGTAGTGTGTGTAGGTGTTGTGTGTGTGAGTGAGGGATTGGGTGTGTGTGTGTAGTGTAGTGTGTGTAGTGTAGTGTGTGTGAGTGAGGGGTTGAGTGTGTGTGTAGTGAAGTGTGTGTAGCGTAGTGTGTGTAGTGTAGTGTGTGTAGTGTAGTGTGTGTGTAGTGTAGTGTGTGTAGTGTGTGTGTGTGAACTGACAGACAAAGAAGTCAAAGACAATAACAAGGAGTCTAGTACATGTATTTATGACGCATTTCTGCGACAATTTTTGTTGTTGTCGTGACGTTTGTATACTTATATACAGGCAGTCAGGGGTGGACGATGTTGTTGTTGTTGTTGTTGTTGTTGTTGTTCTTCTTCTTCTTCTTCGTGTTCGTGTTCGTCTTCGTCTTCTTCTTCTTCTTCTTCTTCTTCTTCTTCTTCTTCTTCTTCTTCTTCTTGATGATGATGAGAATGATGATGATGATTCTTATTAGTATTATGTACATAAACTGATGGGTTTCAAAATGGTGTGCACAAAATGATTGTGTGTGTTGGGTTTTCTGTTCCAACAGCACCTTTAAAAAATCACTATTTAGTTGATACTTTCTTTTGGTTTGGGGAAGGGGGGTGGGGTGGGGAGTGGAGGGTGGATGGGGGCGATAGCATTGTTGAACAGTTGACTCCTGTAACCTGATGACAGGCTGGCACTGTCTGGGTTTGCATCCTTTCTGCTCTTGATCAGAGAGCATGCAGTAAACTGTGCTAAACTATGCTGGTGATGACGATTCCCATGAGAGATGGCCATGGCCATCATTAGAAAATGTAAACTGCTAGCAAGTCTTTCAGCCTTGACCCTGTTCTTTGTTGTTGTTGTTGTTATTGTTGGTTTCAATAAGGTGAATTCATTAATAAGCATGGAACAAGCATAACACGATGAACGTAATTAATCAGCATAGCAGCAACAAGCAAGTAGTTTATGTATGTTGTGCTCAAGTACAAAACCAACATTCACATGGCGACTTGATGATGCCTACAATGACTAAAAAAGAAAATGGGGGGGGGGGGGGGGGGGGAAATTGACTGAATAGGATAATTAATAACAGCATTAACATGTACAGGTAACTAAATAATGGACGATTTCTCCAATAGACATGTCTATAGCCTAAATAAGGAAACGTTGGGAAACACTCCAGAATCCGTTGCTGTTCAACACATCCAAGTAGTTAGCGCATGAAAAGGTAAATGATGACGAAAGAACTAACCCTTGTTGCTTGTTGTTGTTACTGTTGTTGTTGTTGTTGTTACTGCTGTTGTTGTTGTTACTGCTGTTGTTGTTGCTGTTGTTGCTGTTGTTGTTGTTACTTTGTTGCTGTTGTTGTTGTTGTTACTGTTGTTCTTGCTGTTGTTGTTACTGTTGTTGTTGCTGCTGTTGTTGTTACTGTTGTTGTTGTTACTGTTGTTGTTACTGTTGTTGTTGCTGCTGTTGTTGTTGTTGCTGTTGTTGTTACTGTTTTTACTGCTGTTGTTTTCGTTGTTGTTGTGGTTGTGATTGTTGAGCGTTTCCCCAGCTTGCTAATCTTGGGGATCACTCAGACTATGCACTTTGCCTTCTTCACCACCTCTAGGACTCACCGTGTGAGACCATAAGAAGTCTCCAGCTCTGTGTGGAGGAGACGTGTGCCTGTGTGGCTGTTTTGCAGCACTTCGCCATTGAGGAGGTGAACACCACTGTTCCCACTTCAGAGCCTTTGGTTCCCTTTGAGATTCAGATAAGCGTGAGCTTAGAGCTTGTCATGGACGAAGACAATCTCGACAGAACATTATAAAGGGTCATCATCATCATCATCATCATCATCATCATTAGCAGCAGCAGCAGCAGCAGCAGCAGCAGCAGCATCGTCGTCGTCGTCGTCATCATCACCATCATCATCACCCTCACCATCATCATCATAATCATCACCGTCACCATCACCATCAGCAGCAGCAGCATTATTGTAATCATCATTATCATCATCATTACCATAATCGTCCTCAACGTCATCACCACTATCACTATCACTATCACTATCACTATCATCATCATCATCATCATCATCATCATCATCATCATCATCATCATCATCATCAGTTCCTTAAGCGAGGAGATCGTCAGAGGACGCAATGGTGGACAGATTTCTCCAGGCTGGTCTGTCTTCAGCCTCTTTACGGCAACACAGCCACGTCAAGGCTGATCCCATATTCAATGCTGCTCGTCCAGTTCTGTGTCTGTCTGCTCTGCGCGTATTCCTTCCTCAACGGATAGTCTTGGCAAAAGAGAGCTGTGACGTGTGATGTCACCTAAGCAAAACACGCCAGCTTCTTTCTCTTTAAGGTAAAGGTGTCCCATAACCTATGTGGTCATAGGGGAGCGAGGCATCAGAGACCTCGCTTCTGTAGTAGGGGACAGCATATTGAGGGCGGCGCCCATCTCCTCTCCCTCGCTGCTTTTCCTTCAATGACCTTTAAGAGGCAGGTACCCATTTACAGCTGGGGGAACTGGGGAACTGTAATGAAACCAAGGCGCGCAAACGGTCACCTATCCAATTGGTAACCACGCTCGATGCTGCTTAATCTTGGGCTGGGGGAAAGCGAGTGCTCCGACCACTGAGCTATTCCATCCTCTCTTTACTACAGCCAAAAGTGGACTCATGTGGCCCAGCTTTCATGACCACCTCTTGGCTGACTGATCACTGATCGCCAGGAGATGTAGAGAAGACTTCTGAATCAAGCGTAACACCATGAAGGCCTTGTCGCTGTGCTGACCTTAACCAACAAAGCTTTTACGGTCTCGGGTAGTCAGACGATCAAGATCAAACTGATGCGTTCCCTGGTCATGTCCATATTTTTGTAAGCATGTGAAACGTGGACCATCATAACAGCAGACGTTGAAGAAAGGATACAGGCAAAGGAGTTGAGATGCTTTAGCAAACTTCTTGGTATCTCATACAGAGATCACGTCACTAATGAGGAAGTAGAAACCAGAATTGAAAGGGCCATCGGGCCGTGTGAAGAGCTCCTGACTTCAGTGTAAAACCGCCAACTGAAGTGGTACGGGCACGTCACACGAACACCTGGACTGGCCAAGACTGTCCTACAGGGAACAACAGTACAAGGAGGGAGACGAAGAGGCAGACAGAGAAAACGAGGGGAAGACAAAATCAGAGAGTGGACTGGACTTGAGTGAAACGATTTGCTGTACCGATAACTGAAAACCGCCACAAGTGGAGGAAGCTGGTTCCAAATCTTCAGTGCTGCATGCCCCAACGGTCTACAAGACTGTGTGGGATAGGTGAGGAGGTGAGGAGGAGGAGGAGGAGTCAGATGATCCAACTGTGTTACTGTTCCGCTCCCTCATCCCCCCACCCCCCACTAAGGGTGAGTAAAACATTGGATTATAAAATCTTGATGCCTACCATACAGGCAATGTGCTATGGACCTCTTGCAGTGCTTAATTTTTTTTTAAACCAACAAAAAGAAAACAAAAACAAGAAAGAAAATCTGTCGATTTTTTTTAAATGTCGAGATGGAAAAGGGTTACTGGAATCCCGTGTGTGTGTGTGTGTGTGTGTGTGTGTGTGTTTCTGTGTCTGTCTGTGTCTGTGTGTGTGTGCGCGCGCGCCTGCGTGCGTGCGTGCATGCGTGAATGCGTGCATACAAGTAGCCGTACGTAAGCGTGGGTAAACACAGGTGCGCGTGGGAAGACACAACCCTCCTCCCTCTCCCCCACTTCCCTGCTCCCTCCCTCCTCATAAATGGCCCATCATATCATGACCAGAAAAACACAAAGCTATCAATCCTATAAACCCAGCCCCGAGTCTCTCTCTCTCTCTCTCTCTCTCTCTCTCTCTCTCTCTCTCTCTCTCTCTCTTCCCCTCTCTCTCTCTCTCTCTCTCTCTCTCTCTCTCTCAGGGGGGCGAGGACCACGCTCTCCCAGGATGGTTTATCTCCTTCTGATCGCCCCTGCCACCCACCATACCTCTCCTTCACCCCAACCCTACCCCCTTATTCCCCATCCCAGTCCCCACCCCACCCCCACCCCTACTCTACCACTGCCTACCCTCCCTCCCTCCCTTCCCATTTTACCGAAAACCAGAACCACTGACAGAACACATCAACAACCTCCCCCTCCTACAGAGCCCCCCCCCCCCCCCCCCCCCCCCCTTGTCTCTTGTCTACATATGCACGCATGCACACAGAAAGGCAGGGATGCAACACACGTACGTGCGAGCGCGCCCACACACACACGCACGCACACACACACACACACACAACACACCACACACACACACACACACACACACACACACATTCATTCTCTCTCTCTTCTCTCTCTCTCTCTCTCTCTCTCTCTCTCTCTCTGTCTCTCTCCGTCTCTGTCTGTCTGTCTGTCTGTCTCTCTCTTACTCTCTCTCTCTCTGTGGTTGCCAGAAACAGTTTGCTCATATCCCTAAGCTCTATGTAGCATTTATTGACTTTGAAAAGGCATTTGATTCTGTTAATAGAAACTTGTATTGGCCTATTCTCCTGAAAAATGGTGTGAAGGGTAAATTATTACGTTGTTTGAGAGCTATGTATCAGAATGTCAAAAGCAGAATAACATGTGGATCTAAGCTGACCGACATAATATACTACACCATTGGAGTCAAACAGGGTGATGTATGTAGCCCTCTTTTGTTTCTGTTTTCATTAATGAGTTAGCCATAGAAGTCATTAATAAGGGTAAACATGGTGCTACTTTCCCCCAAGATTTCACAGAATTGTTTATTCTTCTGCTATCTGAAACTGTAGGCTTACAACAGCAGCTGAATAGCTTAAGCAGTGCTGCAACAGCACTTGATCTTAAGGTTAATCTGAATAAGAGCAATATTGCTGTATTCAGAAAAGGTGGTTATTTAGCTGCTCACGGAAAATGGCTGTACAATGGGAAAGTCATGCCTGTGATAAATGTATATAAATATCTAGGAATCTGTTTTTCTACAAAGCTTAGTTTCACAACTGCATGTAAAAATCTGGCACGCTGAGGTAAAAGAAGCTTGTTAATTGTTTTGAAAAAATTACGATTATTGAATAATAATGCTTTTGACTTGTTTATTAAGATATTTGATGCACAAATACAACCCACTGTGTTATATGGCGTGGAAATTTGGGGACTGGATGCAGCTGTAACACATTGTGAATCAGTACACCTCTTTGCTTTAAAGCAGTTTTTAGGCTTAGATAGACGTACACCTAATGATCTTGTTTATAGTGAAACCAATATATATCCTCTCTCTGTTAATGCTGCTGTAAGATGCATTAGATATTGGATTAAGATCCTGCATATGGATGAGTGCAGGTTACCTTTTAAGTCTCACTGCACAAGATGCTTTATGATCTAGATGTCAAAAGGGGAAAAGCACCTGGGCTTTGTGTGTTGGAAATTGTAGAGAGTTTATCAAGGTTTTCAGGCAAAGACTGATTGACTGCGTTGGCAGCAGTGGAGTGGTCATATACAAAACAGTGAAAGATTTCAAGTGTACAGACAATTTATAGGTTCACACGATGTCAAACCTTATCTAAAGCTTGATATGGACATACATTTGAAAAGAATTATGTCTAAGTTTAGACTTGGTGTATCATACATAAATGTTCATAAATTTAGATATATAGAACATGATGATGATGATCTCAGGTTGCTATGCCCATTATGTAAGCAAACAGTGGAAGATGAAGTTCATTTTGTGCTGTGCTGTCCAGTATTAGAAGATGTAAGACAGAATTGCATTCCGGTAAAGTATAGTAGACAACCCAATTTATTTAGATTCTGTCTACTCATGGCATCTAGTCACCCTGAGATTGTGCGCAGCCTTGCTCTATATTTGTGTAAAGCCTTTAGAATAAGAGATATCTTGGTTTCTTAAGTCATATTTTTGGGGGAACTGATTTTTATTGTGGTAGTTGTGGGCATACAATAACATTTTGTTTTTTTGTGTTACTTATTGTTCTCACTAAAATACTAAGCAGTTTGGCAATCCCCCTTCATGTATGGGCCAATGGCCTTTTTGTGAATAAATCTTTCGAGTTCGAGTTCGAGTTTTCTCGTTGTCCCCCCTCCCCTTGTTGTTGCTTTTATTTTGCTCTTGGTTTCCTTGCTATTTGGTTGGGGTTTTGTTGTTGTTTGTTGTTTTTGTGTTTTTGTTTTGTTTTGTTTTGCTTTATTTATTATTTGTTTTTTTTTTTTCTTGTTGGTGGTTTTTGTGGTTTTGTGTGTGTGGGCTTTTTTCTTCTTTTTACTGTGTGAGTGCATGGGTATTCGGTTTATTTTATTATCATATAATGTATCCCTAAGGGCGGGGACTGGTTGTAAAAAAGCACACGAGTGATTATTCCTTATCTTCGAAATAAAAGAATCTCTCTCTCTCTCTCTCTCTCTCTCTCTCTCTCTCGTGAGTTTATATCTTTTCAACACCTTAAAAGTACATTAGGATTTTGTTGAGAACTGGTAGCTGACAAGGAGAATAACTACAATCGTTCAAAGTAAGTCCTTTGTCCAATATATTGGACGGGACGGGATAGCCTAGTGGTTAGAACATTGCGCTTGCAATCTGACGACCCGGGTTCGAGTCCTGGTCAAGGGGGATATTTTCCCCTGGAGTTAACATCAGTGCAGACTCCACTCTCCCCAAAAGTCCTTCGGATGAGACTATAAACCGAGGCCCCGTGTGCGAACCCACGCAGAACATCTTGCGCACACATTAAAATCCTGTTCCGCTTTTCATAAGAGTAGGCCGTTGTGGGAACAGATGACAGTTTACAAAACCACATACACAAGGGGACCGAATGTAAAAAAAAGCACATAAATGCTTATTCCATTATCCTTGATATAAAAGAATATAAAAAATATTTTAAAATATTTTAAAACAGACCCATTTCCACATTAACGTTTGTACATGCTTTGGCAGTCGCCACAAAAATACATCAGAAAGTAATGTCTCGTTTTGGGGGCTTTTGTTTTGCTTTCCTTTGTTTTGCTATGCTTTGTTTGACCCCTATTCTAGGGGCCCCGGGAGGCCTGAAGAATAAAATAATTATTGTTCCTTGTTACTGTCATTGTTATCCCTCCTTTCCCAGATAGGGGGAAGAATAGCAACCCTGGAAAACGCCGCAAAACAACTGACAACTTGTTAATGAAGCGAAGCGGCGGTCCGTGTGGTGAGCGGTAGTTTGTGGTGACTGTGATAAGCTGTGTCCCGTTTTGAGTGCCTAGTGTCGATTGAATAGATGGAGCTTTGACCATTCACAAGTAATCAGATTGTCTAGCACAATACTTTAGATTTGTTCCTTTTTAATTTAAATCACACAAAAAAAGAGAAAGAAAAAACTAAGCAACTAATTTATAACGCGTTATTCTTTGTATCTCTTCCATTTTTGTTGTTGTTGCTGTTGTTGTTGTTGTTTTTGTTGTTGTTGTTGTTCTTCTTCTTTTTCTTCTTATCCAGCTAATTATTTGACTGAAGGTATGGAGAGCGTGAAATTTCTTCCCATTTGGAGACGAATTATATTACATTCTTACAAGATAACATAATTCACCATGAGGATTGTGTCGCCATTGTCATATGATTTTCCATCCCCGAAGTCGGACTGTGGCTACCTTCATACTGGGGAAAAACACCCAGTCGCATACCCCAAATCTCCCCATTGGAGTACATCGGAGCTCTAGCTGAGGAAGAAAAAAACAATCCCAAACAATCTGATTTTCCCACTTACCTAACTGTAATTTCTTTTTATTTTAGTTTTAAAAATGTGTTTATTAAGAAGTATTTTACTTGTTATTCTTTAAGCATATTATTTCTCCATCACAGTCGGGGATTCATTCCACGTGATTCCACAGTTAATAGGCTTTTAAATAATTAAACATGGTGACCTATTTCTTCCCTCTGACGGCAGAATCACAACGCAAACAATCCAGTGTTACATACTCACAGCTTTCGACAGTTTGGGGAATAAAAGGCTTTTTACAAATGAGATCGCCAGGTGTTTGACAAAACTAATTACACTACTAAACAGAGCAGACTTGATCCTACTTAAAGCAAATTAGTAGTTGTCATTCGATGTATGTTATAGCCGAGTGGTTATGGCCCTTTGTCTTCAGTCCCTTGGGTACAAGGAGTCCTCAGTTCAAATTTTGACGGGTCCGGGGTGAAACAGGGATGCTGCATGTCAGGATTCCTCTTCCTCCTCGTGATAGACTGGGTGATGAGAAAAACAGTGGAAAGCGAGAGAACTGGGATAAGATGGGACTTCATGAACATGTTAGAAGACCTTGACTTTGCAGACGACATCGCCCTCCTTTCATCAACCATGAACCATCTACAACACAAAACTACAAGACTGGAAGACAACACAGCAAAGGTTGAACTCAAGCTGAATGGACAGAAGTGCAAAGCCATGAAAGTAAACAGCAGGAACATCGACGATCTGAGGGTTGGAAATCAGAAAGTTGAAAAGGTGGAGAACTTCACCTATCTCGGAGCAAACGTCACCAAAGACAGAGGAGGAACAGCAGACGTCAAGAAGAGAGTAGCACTGGCCAGTGCGCAGATGAAGCGATTATCCAACATCTGGCAAATGGGAGACATCGGCAGAAAAACCAAAGCATCCCTTTTCAAGAGCCTTGTTTTGTCAGTTCTTCTCTACGGATGTGAGACCTGGAAATTAAGGAAAGGAGAAGAAGAGAAACTAGACATTTTCCAAACTAAATGTCTGAGGAGGATCTTTAAGATCCGATGGCAAGAATACATTTCCAACAAGACAGTCTTGGAAATAGCAGGAGCAGAAAAAATCAGCCAGGAGATAAGAAGACGGAGATGGAACTGAATCGGACATGTCCTAAGAAAGGACAGGAGTGACGACTGTGCTGTTGCCCTCGGATGGACACCTGAAGAGAGAAGGAAAAGGGGACGCCCAAAAACAACATGGCGACGAATGGTAGAAGTAGAGCGGAACGGCGCAGGCTGGAGCACGTGGAACGCCGCACGACGCACAGCTGCAGACCGGAACCAGTGGAGGAATGAATTTCAAGCCTTGTGTGCCTCCTGGCACAGAGAGAATTAAGGGTAAGGAGAATCAAGGGCGGGGATTTTTTTACGATCTCCCAGGTCAACTTCAAGTGCAGACCTGCAAGTGCCTTAATTCCCTTCGTGTATATGCACATTTAGAAGATCAAATATGCACGTTAAAGATGCAGTAATTCGTGTCAGTGTAGAGCGGGTTACAGAAACGTGGACATAACCCAGCATCCAACCTGTGCAGTGAAATGAGCTGCTCTGATATCGAAATGTGCTTGCTGGGATGAGCGGGCAGACCTCTAGCAAAGTTACAAGCACAGGAGAAGATCAGGCACCACACACCCCATCCAGAGAGATTTATTATTTATTTATTTATTCTTTCATTTCGAGGATAATGGAATAAGCATTCATGTGCTTTTTTTCACCTAGTCCCCGTATGTATGCAGTTTTGTCAATTCTGTCATTCGTTCCCACCGGCACACAATGACCTTCTCTTCCGAAAAGCGGAACGGGTTTTAACGTGTGCGCAAGGTGTTCTGCGTGCGTTCGCACAACGGACATCGGTTCATAGTCTCATCGATAAGAGAGAGAGAGAGAGAGAGAGAGAGAGAGAGAGAGAGGAGAGAGAGAGAGTTGCCATTAGAAGCTTAACATTATGATCACAAAAAGAGAGCATTGTCTTTAGAAGATAAAAGTGTATTATACAAGGTTTCCTATCGGTATCCCACAAAGTTCGTTTCTGAGTAGTCTTTTATTATATCTTGTTTTGTATTAATAACATGATAGAAAACACAGAATCATAACCATAGGACACTTTTTCGGAAGACAACACGAGCATAAACAATGTAAATACTTTGGCTAAGTTCTTGATTCATGTATGAACAAACTTATTGGGCTTCGTGCAGGAAGGTCAGATTCGATAACCTAATGCATTTTAAAAGAAATATTGACGGGGACGGGATAGCTCAGTGATCAGAGCACTCGCTTTCCCCCAGCCAATGTTAAGCAGCATCGAGCGTGGTCACCAGATGGATTGGTGATCCTTTGTGTGGCTTGGCTTCAGTACAGTTCCCCCAGTTCCCCCGCTGTAAATGGGTACCTACCTCTTTAGGGACACGGTAGGTAAAGCAACGAGGGAGAGGAGATGGGCGCCACCCTCACTATGCTGGCCCCGCGAGAAGCTGAGGTCTCTGATGCCTCGCTCCCCTACGACCCCCTAGGTTATGGGACACTTTCACCATTTTACCTTTTTACTGACCCGATAAAAATCTTCACGAAGTATTGATAAAACATTAACATATAGGCCTTGTGCTGCAAAGTAATTGTAGGCTTAAATGGGACTAGCAGATACAAAATTCAGAAAAAAGTATTATTAATCAATGTCTTGGCTGCTTGTCTCCTTGTTAAAAAAAAATCTGTTAGACAATTTTTTTTTACAACAAAACCCCCAGGAAACTATGTGTATGTGGTTAACTTCATTTCCTTTAATTATGCCGAGGAATAAATATTGCTCTGATACACAGGCAAATTCTCAAGAAATGCTTTTTTTCCCTTCCTTTTCTAGGTTAGAGCTCCGAGGTTCACCAATGGTGAGATTTTGCCTATGCGACCGTTTTTGCCCATCATAAACGTAGCCATATTCCAACTTCGGGGATTCAGGCAGGTTTAAAACCTAGAAGCTCTGAGAACTGTTGTTGGGGTTGTTTGTGGAACTGGTTACCAAACATTACACAGAGAGGAAAGGCGGTCTAGAGGTAACGCGTCTGCCTAGAAAGCAGAAACTCCAGGTCGGAAGTGTGCGGTGGTTCGACCCCCGTTTGGGCCAGAAATTTGCCCCCCATCCAATAGACCATGAATTGTGGCCTGGGTGCTAGTCTTTCGAATGAGACGATACACCGAGGTCCCCGCGTGTTACATAAAATTATTTAGCGCACGTAAAAGAGCCCCACGCAACAAGAGAGTTGTCCCTGGCAAAATTCTGGAAAAGCCACTCTGATAGAGAAACAATCACAGTTGCAGACAGGAAAGAAAAAAAAACAATAATAAATGGGTGGCGCTGGCGCTGCTCTTGTGGCGACGCGCTCTCCCGGGGAAAGAGCAGCCTGAATTTCACGCAGAGAAATCTGCCGTGACTTAAAAGTATACAATATGAATATGATTCTGTAAATAGACAGACAAAGGAACACGGCATGCAATTAAAGTACTTTTTATAACATTGTTAATTGAATGGCATGTATCTGGAGTACTTGTCAGATCTAATCAGTCTTTCAGATGAGACTATAAACCGAGGCCCCGTGTGCGAATGCACGCAGAACATCTTGCGCACACGTTAAAATCCTGTTCCGCTTTTCGTAAGAGTGGTCCATTGTGTGCCGGTGGGAACAGATGACAATTTACAAAAACCGCATACACACGGGGACTGGATGTATAAAAGCACGTAAGTGCTTATTCCATTGTCCTCAATATAAAAGAATGAATAAATAAATGAATAAATAAATAATACCAGACCTTGTTCCAGAAAGTAATGAACTCAAACACTTAAGAGGGTGTGTGTGTGTGTGTGTGTGTGTGTGTGTGTGTGTGAGTTTGTGTGTGTGTGTGTGTGTGTGTGTGTGTGAGTTTGTGTGTGTGTGTGTGTGTGTGTGTGTGTGTGTGTGTGTGTGTGTGTGTGTGTGTGTGTGTGTGTGTGACGTTTGCTTGAAAAGTGTAGCACGGAAATCTCTCAGAAATCCTTACCTTTCTTTCTCAGCCCCTATATTATTGTGGACTAATCGCGTCGATCACAGGAACACCTGTACCTCTCTGAGTGCACTTAAAGCACTAACTTTATCTGTCGAAGATCTTCGGTGTCCTGTTTGTTATTGTTTGTGTGTTGGTTTGAATGTTTGTGGTGTGTGTGTGTGTGTGTGTGTGTGTGCACGTGTGTGTATGTGTGTGTGTGTGTGCGTGTGTGTATTGTGTGTGCTGTGTTGTGTGCGCACGCGAGCGCGGGAGTGTGTGTGTGCATTTCTGCCACGGCAGTTTTTCATTTGTGTTTGTAAAATGCAGAAGAATTTAAGAATGAAAGTAATGTTACGTACACCCCACCGCGTCTACCACCACCCTCACCACCCCCACACTTTTTGGTAACCAACCTGCACCCCCTCCTCCATCCCCACCCCTAATAACACACACACACACACAGAAAGAAAGAATAAGCACCAACACTCACCCCCCCCCCCCCCCCCCCCCCCGCCTACCTCACCCCCCCCCTTCCCCCCCCTAACTTCTATCCCTAAAAGAAGGAAAGAAAGAAAAAACGGGCGAAACAAAAGGTAGCGAGCAGAAAAAGGTTATTGCGTGGCAATTGGCAATTTTCACAGGCCCCGACCTGACATATGACGCAGATTGTGCCGGGATAAAATGATTTGTCAGGACCCCCTGAAGAGAAAGTGTGTGTGTGTGTGTGTGTGCGTGCGTGCGTGCGTGCGTGGTGTGTGTGTGTGTGTGTGTGTAGTGTAGTGTGTGTGTAGTGTTTGTGTGTAGTGTAGTGTGAGTGTAGTGTCTGTGTAGTGTGTGTCTGTCTAGTATAGTGTAATGTGGTGTAGTGTAGTGTAGTGTGTGTGTGTGTGTGTGTGCAGTTTAGTGTAGTGTAGTGTGTGTGTGTGTCCAGTTTAGTGTAGTGTGTGTATTGTATGTGTGTGTGCAGTTTAGTGTAGTGTGTGTGTGTAGTGTTTGTGTGTGCAGTTTAGTGTAGTGTCTGTGTGGTGCGTGTGCGTAGTGTAGTGTAGTGCAGTGCAGTTACGTGTGTGTGTGTGTGTGTGTGTGTGTGCCTGTGCGCGCACACACACAGACACACACATGTGTGGCAGTGTGTGTCAAATATATTTTATTGTATTTCCAGACGGTACATTAAATAAGCAATGCATTTTGGGTTTGGTTGTTGTTTTTTTCATCAAGCCGTTGTGTGTGTGTGTGTGTGTGTGTGTGTGTGTGTGTGTGCGTGCGTGTGTGTGTGTGTATGTGTGTGTGTTTTCAGACATTTGCTCAGCCCCCCTCCCTCCCCTCCCCTTCCCCTGCCCCCCCCCCCCCCCCCCAACGGCGGAAAGATATTATCCATGCGGCGGAAAGATATTATCAATGAAAAAACTCACAGCACCGGAACATGGCTTTTTAACAACAGGCAGACCACAAACCCCATATCGTGTATGACTTGTGTGTGTGTGTGTAGGTTTTTTCCCCTACCATTTCTCTCTCTCTCTCTCTCTCTCTCTCTCTCTCTCTCTCTCTCTCCCCAGGACCCAAATAGAGCCTATAAGAGCCAAACCCGCGTGTCATTAAGTTTCTGAATGTGTGTCTGCCTTTAAAGGTTATGAATGATCAGACCAAAATGGCGATCATAAAAAAGATGTAACCGCAGATGTAGTTAAAAACAAACAGTCGGCGCGGTGCGTTTGAAGGTGGCATCATAACTTAGGGTTGTAAGCTGGTCAGAATAAGAATGCTACGGTAGTACTCATATTTGGGGGGCTCTATTCATACATGCTCTTTTCTTTTTTACTTATCTTTTTATTTATTTGTTTCTTGGCTTTGGTTTAAACAAAGGTTTATTCATTAAAGAAAAAGAAATTCTGTATTTTCAGAATACATTCCCTTTCCTTAAAGTAGGGCTTCATTTTCAGAATATGCAGTAATCATTCTTGCTTGATTTATTTTTGGAAGCGTTCGTTTGGGGAATGATGTAAATAGACTGGGTGTGATTTTAGAAAAAAAAAGTTTCTTTCCAGAGTACAATGATTTGTGTTTAAAAAGAAGGACTTTACTTTCAAATAATAGCAGTCTCTCTCTCTCTCTCTCTCTCTCTCTCTCTCTCTCTCTCTCTCTCTCTCTCTCTCTCTCTTTCTCTCTCTCTTCTCTTCTCTTCTCTTCTCAGAATTCACAAATCTGCATACACACGGAGACTGGATGTAAAAAAAAAAAGCACAAAAGTGCTTATTCCATTATCCTCGATATAAAACAATAAAATAAAAATAAATAAAAATAAAACACACACACATATTATAGGCCTACTGATAGTCAAGATGGTGCAGATGTTTTATCTCCGAATCGCTGGGAACTAAGGTTCGTAGGGTTGCTAAAGTGTTGAGGTCACAAGTTTCTCTTGTCAGTCACCATGCCTTGAATGTAGTAGTAGATAGCTACAGCAGAATGAGCTTTGACTGGAACCAGTTTCAGTTACTGTCATACTTACCTTACTTCAAGTACAACATTGTTTATTTCGTCCTTTTTGACCAAACACGAGATGTTTAAATGGTATTTACCTCCCTTATTTATTTTATAAAAAATTTATTTTGTAATTTGGTCTTCCTTTTCCCTGACGTTCATTTGCAAGTGTTTCATTATTAGTTTGTGGTATCTTTTGTTAACAGTAATGTATGTTTCAGCTCATTTGTACCTTTTCTTCTTTCTTTTCTTTCTCTCTCTCTCTCTCTCTCTCTCTCTCTCTCTCTCTCTCTCTCTCTCTCTCTCTCTCTCTCTCTCTTTCTCTTTCTGTCTGTCTGTCTGTCTGTCTGTCTCTCTCTCTTTCTCTCTTTCTCTCTTTCTCTTTCTGTCTGTCTGTCTGTCTGTCTGTCTGTGTCCCTCTCTCTCTCTCTCTCTCTCTCTCTCTCTCTCTCTCTCTCTCTCTCTCTCTCTCTCTCTCTCTCTCTCTCTCTCTCTGGTTTCTTCGTTCTTTAAGGTACTTCTGACACTTCTCTTGTCCTTTAAAACAAAACATTTATTCAAGTGTCATCTAACTTTTTCCCCTTTTTTCGTGTTCAAAGGTGCCAGACCAGCGTTACTTTAAAGCCAATCAGTATAAATTACAGGAGGATAATTATGTGCGTATGTGCGTGTGTGTGCGTCATTAGATGTAAGCATGCACACGCGCGTGTGTGTGTGTGTGTGTGTGTGTGTGTGTGTGTGTGTGTGTGTGTGTGTTGTAACTGGGTGGGTGGGTGGTGGTGGTAGTGTGTGTGTGTGTGTGTGTGTGTGAATTGGGTGGGTGGTGGTGCTGTTCATTTGGAAGATGTACATGTTTATATTTTTGATGCAGAAAAAAAAATATATGGCAGAAAAACTGCTAGGGATGAAAATGAAGTTCATGTCCATCATGATGATACATAACAAGGAATTAAAAGAAATCATGAGTTCTGTAATCCATCTGAATAATGTTGAAATAGACGAACAATTTATACTAATTATGGTTGTTTGGGGATTTCCATGTTTGACCTGTGACCTGAGTTAGAGAGATTTTGGTTCCCTGTCGTTAGAAGTTGACTTTTTCTGTTCACTGTTTGGAGAGGAGGGACATGAACTTACTGACTTACTGACTGTCATATGCATGAAATGTTTGTTCACATCACCCCCTTCATGAGGGGCCATGGACTATTATGAATAAACTATTCGCATTCACATTCTCTCTCTCTCTCTCTCTCTCTCCTCTCTCTCTCTCTCTCTCTCTCTCTCTCCTCTCTCTCTCTCTCTCTCTCTCTCTCTTCCACCTCCACCCACCCCCCAGTTTTACTTTTTCTTTCTTTCATACTTCCTTTTTCCCATTCGTTTTTCCCCCTATAAGTTTTCTTTTCTTTTCTAATCTATCGCGCCAGCGTTTATCAGTGGGCCAGCAATGTAGAGTTCTCCCCCCTAAACACAGTCCCGATAACAGAAGAATGTGACCTACTTGCTGGTCAAATCCCAGACCCCCTCGAAGATCCCATCAACTGTGAAGTCAAAGGACATGAAGGAGACATCGAGAGAAGGGAGGGGGTGAGGGGGAGGAGGAGGGGGGGGGGGGCAGAGGGGGGAGGAGGAGGAGGGGTGCCAGAGGAGGGAGGGGGGGGGAGGGTATGTATATTTATTCGGCTTTTTTTTTTTCTTGGTGGGGGGGGGGGGGGGGCGCAATCGACAAAACGAACATTGAACGAGGACAGCCCAGTCCACTGCTGAGAGCACAGAGGAGGAGGAGAAGGAAGAGGAGGAGGAGGAAGAGGAGAAGGAGAAGGAGGAGAAGAAGGAGGAGGAGAAGAAGGAGGAGGAGAAGAAAAAGAATTCAGAAGACTTGCAAAGAGGAGGAATGCGAAGGAAAAGAATTGGGGAGAATGAGAATTGCGAGGAAGAATTGCGAGGAGGAAAAAAAATAGGAGAATTGCGAAGAAAAAGAATTTATTGTGAAGAAGAAGAATGGCAAAGAAGAAGGAGAAGGAGGAAAGACGAAGAAGAAGAAGAAGAAGAAGAAGAAGAAGAATCGTGAAGAAGAATATCGAAGAAGAAGAATTGCGAAGAAGAAGAATTGCAAAGGAGAAGAAGAATTTCGAAGAAGAAGAATTGCGAAGAAGAAGAAAGAAAAAGAAAAAAAAAAAAATGCAAAGAAGAATTGCGAAGAAGAAGAACTGCGAAAGAAGAAGAAGAAGAGGAAGAAGAAGAAAGAAGAAGAAGAAGAGAATTGCAAAGAAGAAGAAGAATTGCGAAAAAGAAGAATTGCAAAGAAGACCATGTTGTGAATAAGAAAAATTAATGCAAAGAATTGCGTAAAAGAAGAAGAAGCATAAGAAGAATTGCAAAAGATAAGAAAAGGTACAGGAAGAATGGCGAAGAAGAATGGCGAAGAAGAAGAATTGCAAAAAATTGCGAAGAAGAAGAATTGCGGAGAAGAATTGCGAAGAAGATGCAGAGAAGAAGAATTGCGAAGAAGAAGAATTGTGAAGATCTGTTGTTGCTGTTATTGCCGTGTTGTTGCTGTTATTGCCGTGTTGTTGCTGTTAATGCCGTGTTGTTGCTGTTATTGCCGTGTTATTGCTGGTTTTGCCGTGTTGTTGCTGGTTTTGCCGTGTTGTTGCTGTTAGTGGTGATAGATGATATTATCATTGTAATGATTATAATCATTATCGATTTGTTTTATGCTTGCCTGGTTGGATTGGGGGGCGGGGGATTTTTAAAATATATTTTTACAGATCGCTTCATATGAAAAACCAAAAAAATCAACAATTACCCCCTCCCCCCCCCTACCTCCCCCCCTACCAATACCACACACACACACACACACTCTCTCTCTCTCTCTCTCTCACACACACACACACACACACACACACACACACACACACACACACACACACACACACACACACACACACACACACACACAAACATACACACCCGCTCCCAACATAGGAGCAAGTGCGCATGTGTATGCGCGTGCGCGTATGTGGAGAGGAGAGGGAGGTATTATTGTTGACATTATTGTCATGACCAACGGCAATGCATGCTCAGTGTATTATGATTAATACTCCTATTATTATGATCATTAACTGTTAATGTATGAATGTGAAAAAATGGTTCATAATTATTATGGTGAAGTAACATGATACACCTTGTCTGTTTGTTAGCTTATTTGTTAATGTGTGTGTGTGCGTGCGTGTGTGCGTGCGTGTGTGTGTGTGCGTGCGTGTGTGTGTGCGTGCGTGCGCGTGTGTGTGTGTGTTGTGCGTGCGTGCGTGCGTGTGTGTGTGCGTGTGTGTGTGTATGTGTGCGTGGGCGTGCGTGCGTGTGTGTGTGTGATGTGTGCGTGCGTGCGTGTGTGTGTGTGTGTGGTTTGCAGTATATCACTTTTCTGTTTGTGTCATTATTTCCCTTGTTCTTCTTTGTTGCCGTAATAACATTGTAGTCAATATGGTGAATCATGATGTTGTTGTTCTTAGACAGGTGGCTTGATTGTAAAAAAAAAAAAAAGAAAGCTAATCATTGCTTATTCAATGCGCCATCAATGTGAACTAAAAAATTTATCTTGACTGGACTTGACTTTGCACGCACACGCACACACATACACACACACATACACACATACATACATACACACACACACTCACTCACACACACATACACACACATACACACAATACACACACACACACAGAGTTATAGGGAGGAAAACACATGTTTACAAAATAATATACAAAAACAAAGAAACGAACAAACACAAAAAAGCAATCCCGAAGTTGGAATATGGCTACCTTAATAGTGGGTAAAAACGGTCACATACACAAGATCTCAACATTAGTAAAAACAATTATATATATATATATATATTAAAGAATCTCACCATTGGTGAACCTCAAAGCTCTAGGCGAGGAACGAAAAAAACCAGCCCCCCAACAATCAAAAACCAAAAAAAAAATCCTACAAAACATACCCCCCCCCCCCTCTTCAAGAAAAAAAAGAATACAAAGTCCATTAGCGTTCCTCACACAAATGAAGACACACTCTCTTTTCCACAGCGCTCTGTCCGATCCATAGGAGTAGACGACCACAGTCAAAACCATCGATATGCTCAGTGGACCATGGCCTATCACAAATCAGGACTCCTATCAGCCCCCCCCCCCCTCCCCCCATAATTATCAGCTGCTTTTTAAAGGGTCAATCCATTGCTCTCTCTCTCTCTCTCTCTCTCTCTCTCTCTCTCTCTCTCTCTCTCTCTCTCTCTCTCTGTCCAGCTAGCCCCCAAGGGACGGGACCCTTGACCATTTGACGTCATAAGGGTCACTTTGCACGTCATCACATTCGTGTGAGGGCCAGTGGTTTGGGGAGGTTTTTTTGTGTTGATGATGCTGATAAAAAAAAAGTCCTGTCGTTTTCCTGGTCAGTGAACACACTGATCAGCTAGTTTCCCAAGACATGTTTCTGTGATGCTCTGGCCTCTGGGAAGGTTTTGCGGTTGGTATAAGGTTAGGGAATCTACCGCACGCATAAGTGTGTTGTGTGTGTGTGTGTTGTGTGTGTATGTGTGTGTGTTGTGTGTGTGTGTTGTGTGTGTGTGTGTGTTGTGTGTGTGTGTGTGTGTGTGTGTGTGTGTGTGTGTGTGTGTGTGTGTGTGTGTGTGTGTGTGTGTGTGTGTGTGTGAATGGAGATACATACAAGTCAAGTCAAGTCAAAAACACTTTAATCACTCCATGAAGGGCAATTACAATACTGACAGGCACATTGATATGTTTCATAATCTCGAAAGACACAAGGAGATACAGGGAGACATAGTTGCACGCATGCGTGCGTGCGTGCGTGCGTGCACGCGCAAAGAAAAGAATTAACACACTGAAATTCGGTCTTGAACGACCATTGACAAAGATGAAATTGGTGATTGTAAAAACTAGAGAACACAAATTAGTTTGTAGCCTTTCCAAGTTGGACAAATTTGCCCCAACTTCAAACACTACGTTCTCCCCACTTTAAACAAATTACAAAAATGTTTGAAAACTTACCTTGGCCTGGAATGTAATTTTTTGGAACAAAGCGATGTCGACGATCTTCAACATTTAGGATATTCCATTGAGAAATGAAATTTATCCCCAATTACACCCATGTCACTATTACAACAAAGACGGAAATCGCGTTGATTATTGTTTAATCTACCTTTTTGGCTTTTGCTTCTGTTGTTCTTTTCTCTTGGTTTAAAAAAAATATATATATATCAGAAACCTGTTATTGCTGCATCTGACTGAAATAAACTGAAGACGCACGTTAAAGGGGATTCCCCTCTTCCCCCTCCACCTCCTCCTCCCTCCCCAACTCCGAGTTAACATCAGCTCCGACTACACTCCCCCGAAAGTCCTTTGGATGAGAGTATAAACCGAAATCCCGTCTGCGAACGCAGACAGAATGTCTTGGTGATGGTTGAACACGAAAGCAACCTTTTACTCTGTAACAGAGATGACGAAAAGTGCAACAGGTAAAGATATAAAAAAAAAAAGGTAAAGGTGTCCCATGACCTTTGAGGTCGTTGAGCAGCGAGGCGTCAGAGACCTCAGCTTCTCTAGGGGCCCGCGACCCTAGAGATGGTATAGAGTAGGAGAAGAGAGAGGCTTGCTGGAGAGGAGGCCACTTGCCTTGCTCACTGCTAAATCCCCCTTACCTACCTACCTACCTACCTGTCTGCCTACCTACCTACCTACCTACCTGCCTACCTACCTGTCTGCCTACCTACCTACCTACCTACCTGTCTGCCTACCTACCTGCCTGCCTGCCTGTCTGCCTGTCTGCCTCTCTATCTGCCTGGCTGGCATAGTCCTGTGTGTGTGTGTGTGTGTGTGTGTGTGTGTGTGTGTGTGTGTGTGTGTGTGGAGGGGAGGGTTGGGGAGGTGGGTGGGTGGGTGGATATGTGTGTGGGGGAAAGGGGGTGGAGGGGGCCTGGGGGGCTGGGTGGGTGGTGTGTGTGTGGAGTGTGTGTGTGTTTTTAAAACAATGTTTTTATTTATTTTTATATCGAGGATAATGGAATAAGCACTTGTGTGCAGTCCCCGTGTGTACGCGGTTTTGTAAATTCTGTCATCTGTTCCCACCGGCACACAATGGCCTACTCTTACGAAAAGCGGAACAGGTTTTAACGTGTGCGTAAGATGTTCTGCGTGCGTTCGCACACGGGATCTCGTTTGATAGTTTCATCCGAAGAACTTTTTGGGGGGCAGTGGAGTCTGCACTGATGTTAACTCCAGGGGAAAATTCATACGTCCATGTGCGTGTGTGTGTATATGTGTATGGGTGTGTGTGTGTGTGTCTGTGTTTGGGGATGCAGGGGAGGGGGAAGAAGAGGAAGAGGGGAGGGGGAGAGGGGGAGAGAGAGGAGGTGACCCAGGTTTAGCTTGGGAGGGAAATTTAAAGGACATAGCTCCCCACTCACTCACTCGTTTTCAATTCCATGTATGCATATGTTATTGTCTTTTCTTGTTTGATTTGTATGGTTTATCATTGCTTAGGTTTTTAAAATTCTATATCTGCACATTATAATAATAATAATAATAATAATAATAATAATAATAATGATAGTGATAATAATAATAATAATGATAACGATGATAATAAAATATTTATTAATAATAATAATAATAATAATAATATTAATAATAATAATAATAATAATAATGTATGGAATGTATATAGCGGTGAATCTTGTAAAGCAACAAATCAAAGCGCTCAGATGACATTAATTTTTTTAAATTTTAATTTATGCGTGTGTATGCGGTTTTGTAAATTTTGTCATCTGTTCCCACCGGCACACAATGGCCTACTCTTTCGAACAGCGGAACAGGATTTAACGTGTGCGCAAGATGTTCTGCATCTCTTTTTTTTTTTTTTTAGATAGATGGCTTGATAATATAAACAAATTTAAAAAGCAAATGCACTGCTTGTTCAATGTACCATCTGAAAATAAAAGTTTGACTTTGACTTTGACTTGACTCTCTGTAGTGTTATCCCTGTGGTTTGATCCCTATCCTAAGGATTGCTGGAACAGAACAGATAGATGACCGGGTGAAAGGTGAAGATTGGGATGGGGGGGGGGGGGGGAGTGGAGTGGGGTGGGGGGAGGGGCGAGGGGAGGGGAGGGGGCAGGGGAAGAGGAATAGGGACAGGGGTCCAGGGTTAGAGGTGAGGTGTGTGTGTGTGTGTGTGGTGGTGGGGGGGGGGGGGGGGGGCTGTGGTAGAGGAGGGGGCAGGGGAGGAGGAATAGGCAGAGGGGTCCAGGGTTAGAGGTGAAGTGTGTGCGTGGGGAAAGGGGGGTGGGGATGGGGGTATGGTGGGGGGAGGGGCGGGAGGAAGAAGGAAGGGAGAGAGGGAACTTGCTGGATAGACTATAATGATAAGGCATGCCAACAATGTCTTTCATGATCCTGACCAAGAGGGGTTCTTTTTGTTTTTTGTTTTTTTTGTTTCTTGTTGGTTTTTTGTGTGTGGGTCTTTTGTTTGTTAATTGTCTCGTGTTGAAAAGGATCTCGTTTTGAAGTACTACTCTCTCTTTCCGTCTGTCTGTCTGTCTGTCTGTCTCTCTCTCTCTCTTTGTTTCTGTTTGTGTCTCTCTGTCTATCTGTTTGTCTCTCTTCTCTCTCTGTTTCTCTCTGTCTCTCTCTCTGTGTCTCTGCGTCTCTGTTTTTCTTTCTGTCTGTCTGTCTGTCTGTCTATCTGTCTGTCTGTCTGTCTCTCTCTCTCTCTCTCTCTCTCTCTCTTCTCTCTCTCTCTATTCTCTCTCTCTTTCTCCTCTCTCTTCTCTCCTTCTCTCGACTTAATCCGAAAATCGACTAGAAGTGACAACCAAACGGATGCCAACCTAACCACCTCACCCCACCCCCCTCACGCCCACCCAAATCCACCTCCACCTTCACCACCAATCTCCCTTCCGTACCTCCCTCCCCTCTCCCCCCCCCCCCCCCATCCTCACCCCTCCCTCTCCCAGTTTCCATCCCATTTTCATTCTTAGAACCAGCCCACAAACAAGGGAGGGTGTTTTGTACAAGATTGAGGGGGGGGGGGGGGGGGGGGGGGTTATGACGGGGCAAGGGGGGGGGATGGGGATGGATGGGTGGGGGGAGTTAGTGTGTGTGTTTTTGTCTGTGTGTGTTGTGTGTGTGTGTGTGTGGTGTTGTGTGTTGTGTTGTGTGTTGTGTGTGTTGTTGGTGTGTGTGTGTGTTGTGTGGTTTGTGTGTGGGTGTGGGTGTTGTGTTTTGTGTGTGTGTGGTGTTTTGTGTTGTGTGTGTGTGGTGTGTGGGGTGTGTGTGTGTGTGGTGTGTTGTGTTCAAATTCATTTAACGTCTTTTCACAGGGTGTGGGTGTTGTGTTTTGTGTTGTTGTGTGTGTGTGTGTGGTGTGTGTGTGGTGTGGGTGTGGTGTGTGTGTGTGTGTGTTGTGGGAGAGTGTGTGTGTGTTGTGTGTGTGTGTGTGTGTCTGTAGAGCTGAACGACAGGGGTGGGGGGGGGGGGGGGGGGGCGGAGGGGTGGTATCACTTGCACACAGTCGACCCAGGTAATTGATAGGGCTCAATCGTGGACGACTTACGTTACCTAGCTTCTAATTTTCTAACCCATGCTATGGGAATGCCTTTGTGATGTGATTCTTTTGTTCTTCTTTTTTCTGTGTGTGTTTTTGTTTGTTTGTTTGTTTGTTGGGTGGAGGGAGAGGGGTGTTTGGGGATGGGGGGGGTGGGGGGTGGGGGTGGTGGAGGGTGGGGGGTGGAGGGGGATGGAAATTAGGGAAATAGACTCTGTGTGGGTGGTTAAATGGATGGCTTTTAGTCATGGATGGAAGAGAGAGAGAAAGAGAGAGAGAGAGAGAGAGAAGAGAGAGAGAGAGAGAGAGAGACAGACAGACAGACAGACAGACAGACAGACAGAGACAGAGAGACACAGAGAGAAAGATAAAGAGAGACAGACAGACAAAGAGAGGAAAGACAGAGAGAGAGAGAGAGAGACATACAGACATACAGACAGACAGACAGAGACAGAGAGACAGAGGGAAAGATAAAGAGAGACAGACGACAGACAAAGAGAGGAAAGAGAGAGAGAGAGAGAGAGAGAGAGAGAGAGAGAGAGACAGACAGACAGACAGACAGACAGACAGACACAGACAGAGAGACACAGAGAGAAAGATAAAGAGAGACAGACAGACAAAGAGAGGAAAGAGAGAGAGAGAGAGAGAGAGTGAGAGACAGAGACAGAGACAAACAGACAGACAGACAGACTACTAATGTGTCCAAGATCCTTTGACTTGGAGAATGAGGATTTTGATAGAGATGGGGAGGGGATGGATAACTGACACTAAAGAGAGAGAGAGACAGAGAGAGACACAGAGAGAGAGGTTGACAACAGTTTAAAAGATTATCTATTTCAGAGGGTTTCTTCATGGTTTAGGTCTACCTGGGCGAGGAGTGGGCTTCAGCATAGTTTCTTCTCCTTCTTTGTCGAACACTCAGATAGCAACCATTGTTGTCTGTCATTTTGCCTTGCACTGCCGTTAAGCACCTGACAGGGCAGGCCCAGCGCATCCCACTTCGGCATGAGACAGAATTGTTATCTTTTAAATCTTTCCTGGGGGGTGTAAAAAGGCAGGAGAATGGACCAAGAAGGCAGAAAAAAGATTTTTTTTAAAAAGAGGTGACAGGAAGAAAAGGAACAAGGCAGAAACAAAAGAGAGGGTTAGAAAAGAGGGAATTCCTTGCACAGAATTTTACAGAAGGTGAGGATGGATTTATACTGACAGGTCTTGCAGCATCCTCATTGGGGATTCAGGGTTTTTATTTCCTCTGGGCATATTGCCTGGAGAATAAAAAAAACCCAAAACATTTCAGGGTAGCGTCCCAAAGAAAAAGAAATCACACTTTAAATATATTGCCACATACAGAAAGAAATCACATTTTGGGGTATATTGTCCCAAAGAGAAAGAAAACACACTTCAGGGTAATATCCCAAAGAGAAAGAAAACACACTTCAGGGTAATATCTCAAAAAGAAAGAAAACACACTTGAGGATACATTGCCCCAAAGAGAAAGAAAACACATTTCAGGGTATCATCTCAAAAAGAAAGAAAACACACTTGAGGATATATTGCCCCAAAGAGAAAGAAAACACACTTCAGGGTAATATCTCAAAAACAAAGAAAACACACTTGAGGATATATTGCCCCAAAGAGAAAGAAAACACATTTCAGGGTAATATCTCCAAAAGAAAGAAAACACACTTGAGGATATATTGCCCCAAAGAGAAAGAAAACACACTTCAGGGTAATATCTCAAAAAGAAAGAAAACACACTTGAGGATATATTGCCCCAAAGAGAAAGAAAACACACTTCAGGGTAATATCTCAAAAAGAAAGAAAACACACTTGAGGATATATTGCCCCAAAGAGAAAGAAAACACACTTCAGGGTAATATCTCAAAAAGAAAGAAAACACACTTGAGGATATATTGCCCCAAAGAGAAAGAAAACACACTTCATGGTAATATCTCAAAAACAAAGAAAACACACTTGAGGATATATTGCCCCAAAGAGAAAGAAAACACATTTCAGGGTAATATCTCCAAAAGAAAGAAAACACACTTGAGGATATATTGCCCCAAAGAGAAAGAAAACACACTTCAGGGTAATATTTCAAAAAGAAAGAAAACACACTTGAGGATATATTGCCCCAA
>CM054136.1:50251236-50263736 GCA_028751875.1 Rapana venosa
GAATAGAAACATTGGATGGCAAAAAGAGTAAATTCTTTTCAACACAAAATTTTGTTTTAAACATTCTATAATTGGTATAAATATCTTCTCTATTCACTACTGTGTACCCCTTATTAATAAATGCGTCACATAAGCATTGCTTCACTTTGGTTTTAAACCAATTGTAACTGCATTTAGTATTTTGTTGATTCAACCACATCCTATTCAACCCTAGCTCATCTAATGTATTTTTGATGCTGGTCAGATAATCTGAAGAAAATCTTTTTGTAACATACATTTCATTCAATAATCTATATACTAAACAAGAAAACTTATTTGCATTTTGACCTGTACATAATCTACACCAAAAACATAACATCCTTGCTTTAATTGTAACATTAACAGAAACTTTTCCGACCTCATCATAAACCATGAAGGTAGGAGTAGACCGTCTCACTTAAAGAAATAATTTGTAAAACTTCAGCTGTAATTTAGCTGCCATGTCCGTTAGGTCATAGCCCCAAATCTCACAGCCGTAGGTTAAAATCGAAACCAGTGTTTTCAAACAATTCAATCATAACATCAATGGGTAAAAGTTGGTTATTGCCCCTTTCTCAAAAGGACAAACATTGCTTTAGAGGCTGGGTGGAACAAGTCACGCTGTGCAAGCTTATGTCTGTTATTGTAGTTAAGCTTAATGCCTCAATAATGATAATTAGCAACTATTTCAATACGTCGCGCATTTAAAGCTTATGTCTGTTATTGTAGTTAAGCTTAATGCCCCAATAATGATAATTAGCAACTATTTCAATACTTCGCTCATTTAAAGCTTATGTCTGTTATTGTAGTTAAGCTTAATGCCTCAATAATGATAATTAGCAACTATTTCAATACTTCGCTCATTTAAAGCTTATGTCTGTTATTGTAGTTAAGCTTAATGCCTCAATAATAATGAGCAACTATTTCAATACTTCGCTCATTTAAAGCTTATGTCTGTTATTGTAGTTAAGCTTAATGCCCCAATAATGATAATTAGCAACTATTTCAATACTTGGCTCATTTAAAGCTTATGTCTGTTATTGTAGTTAAGCTTAATGCCTCAATAATGATAATTAGCAACTGTTTCAATACTTCGCTCATTTAAAGCTTATGTCTGTTATTGTAGTTAAGCTTAATGCCTCAATAATGATAATGAGCAACTATTTCAATACTTCATTCATTTAAAGCTTATGTCTGTTATTGTAGTTAAGCTTAATGCCTCAATAATAATTAGCAACTATTTCAATACTTCGCTCATTTAAAGCTTATGTCTGTTATTGTAGTTAAGCTTAATGCCTCAATAATGATAATTAGCAACTATTTCAATACTTCGCTCATTTAAAGCTTATGTCTGTTATTGTAGTTAAGCTTAATGCCTCAATAATGATAATTAGCAACTATTTCAATACTTCGCGCATTTAAAGCTTATGTCTGTTATTGTAGTTCAGCTTAATGCCTCAATAATGATAATTAGCAACTATTTCAATACTTCGCGCATTTAAAGCTTATGTCTGTTATTGTAGTTCAGCTTAATGCCTCAATAATGATAATTAGCAACTATTTCAATACTTTGCGCATTTAAAGCTTATGTCTGTTATTGTAGCTCAGCTCAATGACTCAATAATGATAATGAGCAACTATTTCAATACTTTGCGCGTTTAAAGCTTATGTCTGTTATTGTAGTTAAGCTCAATGCCTAAATAATGATAATTAGCAACTATTTCAATACTTCGCGCATTTAAAGTTTATGTCTGTTATTGTAGTTAAGCTCAATGCCTAAATAATGATAATTATCAACTATTTCAATGCTTTGCTCATTTAAAGCTTATGTCTGTTATTGTAGTTAAGCTCAATGCCTCAATAATGATAATTAGCAACTATTTCAATACTTCGCGCATTTAAAGCTTATGTCTGTTATTGTAGTTAAGCTTAATGCCTCAATAATGATAATTAGCAACTATTTCAATACTTCGCGCATTTAAAGCTTATGTCTGTTATTGTAGTTCAGCTCAATGCCTCAAAAATGATAAATAGAAAATATTTCAATACTTTGCGCATTTAAAGCTTATGTCTCTTATTGTAGTTCAGCTTAATGCCTCAATAATGATAATTAGCAACTATTTCAATACTTCGCGCATTTAAAGCTTATGTCTGTTATTGTAGTTAAGCTTAATGCCTCAATAATGATAATTAGCAACTATTTCAATACTTTGCGCATGTAAAGCTTATGTCTGTTATTGTAGTTAAGCTTAATGCCTAAATAATGATAATTATCAACTATTTCAATACTTCGCGCATTTAAAGCTTATGTCTGTTATTGTAGTTAAGCTTAATGCCTCAATAATGATAATTAGCAACTATTTCAATACTTCGCGCATTTAAAGCTTATGTCTGTTATTGTAGTTAAGCTTAATGCCTCAATAATGATAATTAGCAAACTATTTCCATACTTCGCCATTTAAAGCTTATGTCTGTTATTGTAGTTCAGCTAATGCCTCAAAAATGATAAATAGAATATTTCAATACTTTGCCATTTAAAGCTTATTCTCTATTGTAGTTCACTTAATGCCTCTAATGATTTGCAACTATTTCAAATACTTCGCGCTACTTTAAAGCTTATGTGTTATTGTAGTTAAGCTATGCCTCATAATGATATTAGCAACTATTTCAATACTTTGCGCATGTAAAGCTATATTCTGTTATTGTGTTAACGCTTAGTCTAAATGAATGATAATATGACTATGTCATACTTCGCGCATTTAAAGCTTAGAAACTGTTATTGTAGTTAAGGATTAATGCCTAAATAATGATCATTAGCAACTGTTTAAATACTTTGCTCATTTAAAGCTTATGTCTGTTATTGTAGTTAAGCTTAATGCCTAAATAATGATCATTAGCAACTGTTTAAATACTTTGCTCATTTAAAGCTTATGTCTGTTATTGTAGTTAAGCTCAATGCCTCAATAATGATAATTAGCAACTATTTCAATACTTCGCGCATTTTAAGCTTATGTCTGTTATTGTAGTTCAGCTTAATGCCTTTAAAAATGATAATTAGCAACTATTTCAATACTTCGCGCATTTAAAGCTTATGTCTGTTATTGTAGTTCAGCTTTAATGCCTCAATAATGATAATTAGCAACTATTTCAATACTTTGCGCAATTTAAAGCTTAGTTGTTATTGTAGCTCAGCTCAATGACTCATTAATGATAATGAGCAACTATTTCATACTTTGCGCGTTTAAGCTTTTGTCTGTTATGTAGTTAAGCTCAAAGCCTAAATAATGTAATTAGCAACTATTTCAATACTTCGCGCATTTAAAGTTTTGTGGGTTTTTGTAGTTAAGCTCAATGCCTAAAAAATGATAATTATCAACTATTTCAATTTCTTTGCTCATTTAAAGCTTTGTCTGTTATTGTAGTTAAGCTCAATGCCTCAATAATGATAAATTTGCAACTATTTCAATACTTTTGCGCATTTTTAAAACTTATGTCTGTTTTTGTAGTTAAGCTTATGCCTCATAATGATAATTAGCAACTATTTCAATACTTCGCGCATTTAAAGCTTAAAGTCTGTTATTTGTAGTTCAGCTCAATGCCTCAAAAATGATAAATAGAAAATATTTCAATACTTTGCGCATTTAAAGCTTATGTCTGTTATTGTAGTTAAGCTTTAATGCCCCAATAATGATAATTAGCAAATATTTCAAAACTTCGCGCATTTAAAGCTTTTTGTCTGTTATTGTAGTTAAGCTTAATTTCCTCAATAATGATAATTAGCAACTATTTCAATACTTTGCGCATGTAAAGCTTATGTCTGTTATTGTAGTTAAGCTTAATGCCTAAATAATGATAATTTTCAACTATTTCAATACTTCGCGCATTTAAAGCTTTATGTCTGTTATTGTAGTTAAGCTTAATGCCTCAATAATGATAATAGCAACTTTTTTCAATACTTCGCGCATTTAAAGCTTTGTCTGTTTTGTAGTTAAGCTTAATGCCTCAATAATGATAATTAGCAATATTTCAATACTTCGCGCATTTAAAGTTTATGTCTGTTATTGTAGTTCAGCTCAATGCCTCAAAAAGATTAAATAGAAAATATTTCAAAACTTTGCGCATTTAAAGCTTATGTCTCTTATTGTAGTTCAGCTTAATGCCTCAATAATGATAATTGCAACTATTTCAATACTTCGCGCATTTAAAGCTTATGTCTGTTATTGTAGTTAAGCTTAATGCTCAATAATGATAATTAGCAAACTATTTCAATACTTCCGGGATTTAAAGCTTATGTCTGTTATTGTAGTTAAGCTTAATGCCTCAATAATGATAATTAGCAACTATTTCAATACTTTGCGCATGTAAAGCTTATGTCTGTTATTGTAGTTAAGCTTAATGCCTAAATAATGATAATTAGCAACTATTTCAATACTTCGCGCATTTAAAGCTTATGTCTGTTATTGTAGTTAAGCTTAATGCCTAAATAATGATCATTAGCAACTGTTTCAATACTTTGCTCATTTAAAGCTTATGTCTGTTATTGTAGTTAAGCTTAATGCCTAAATAATGATCATTAGCAACTGTTTCAATACTTTGCTCATTCAACGTAATAGTGGGTTCCTTTCTTATTTCTCCTTTCGAGAAAATGGCTACTTTACATTTTGTTAGCATTTAACGTCAGTTTCCACAGTTTACAGTAAACATCCATACTAACTAATCCCTTTTGCAACCGGGCAGGGGTCTCTGAAAATATGACTCTGTCATCTGCATAGAACAGCAGAAACGTTTTGAAGAGGGAATCAGCATTCAGACTATCCACTCCAGCTAACTGTGCTTCCTGATTTATGATTGATACACCATCCATAGTGTTGCTTAATTCAGATCATTCAGAAACAGTGAGAACAATAAAGGTGACACCTTTTCTTATTGACGAATGCCAGAATTGGACTGGAAAAACTCGGAACACTCAGACTCAATTTCAATACAAGATTTTGCTTGCTTATACATATTTGGCACAACTCTTAAAATCTTGCCGTTAATATCATGAGAATTTAGCTTTTGCCAAAGAAAAATCCTATCAATTTTGTCAAATACTTTCTCGTAGCCTAAGAAAGCACAATACAGCCGGGTATTTTTTTCTTACACAACATAATGTCAGTGTAAATAAATGATCCAAAATCGAATAGCCAGTCCTAAAACCAGCTTGTTCTTTACCAATAACATTGTTTTCTTCAAGGTAATCAGTTAATCGGTTGTTAAGAACACTAGTAAACAACTTTCCAAAGCAGCTAGGTAATGTTATACCACGAATTTAACTGGGATCGTCTAAAATCCCAAACCAAGATATCTCGGCGATAATGAGAAGGAAAATGATAGTCCCACAGTCATTCATTCAGTCAGACAGACAGATTAATTGATAGAAAGACAAAATCTCGCATGCACCAAAGAGACAGACAGACAGTCAGATAGACAGACAGACAGACAGACAGGCAGAAAGAAAGACAGACAGAACCATAAACAAAAGAAACAGACACAAAATACATGAACAGACATACACAACCAGGCAGACAGACAGACAGACATATAGACAGGCATGCAGGCAGGCAGCCAGACACAGGACTGAACCATAAGCAGGCAAAAACATACATGAACAGACAGACACAACCAGACAGACAGACAGACACATACAGATGTACAGGCAGGCAGACAGACAAACAGACAGGAATACAGGCAGGCAGACAGACAGACATACAGACAGACATACAGATGTACAGGCAGGCAGACAGACAAACAGACAGGCATACAGGCAGACAGGCATACAGGCAGGCAGACAGACAGACAGGCAGACAAACAGACAGGCAGTCAGACAGGCAGACAGACAAGCAGACAAACAGGCAGACAGACTAGACGGACAGACAGACCGACAGGCAGTGTAGAAGGGATAACTTGTGTAACAGAAAAAACAGAAACATGGGGATCGCACACAGAGGAAACTATGTGAACAAACAAGAGCGCTATTGACACGGCCTCCCGCGGTCTCTTACTTCTCCCTCTCTCTCTCTCCTCTCTCTGTGTATTATCTGATAGCAGTGTAGCGGTAGCCACGTGGTTAGAACGTTGAAATCGTGATGACGGGGGTAGGAGGAGGTGGGTTCGTGTCCACTGAGCTTTTTTTTTCATTTTCTTTTTTCATTCCTCAGCTAGAGCTGTGGGACGGGATAGCTCAGTGGTCGGAGCACTCGCTTTCCCCAGCCAAGTTAAGCAGCGTCGAGCGTGGTTACCAGTTGGATGGGTGACCGTTTGCGCGCCTTGGCTTCAGTACAGTTCCCCCACTTCACCCAGCTGTAAATGGGTACCTGTCCTCTTTAGGGTCAGGGAAGGTAAAGCAGCGAGGGAGAGGAGATGGGCGCCGCCCTCAATATGCTGGCCCCTAGAGAAGTGAGGTCTCTGACGCCTCGCTCCCCTACGACCTTATAGGTTATGGGACTCCTTTACCTTTACCTTTACAGCTAGAGCTCCGAGGTTCACCAATGGTGAGATTTTGCGGATGCGACCGTTTTTGTCCGCCATGAAAGCAGCCGTATTTCGACTTCGGGGATGTATGCTGGGTATGTTTGTGTTTCCGCGACCCACGGAACGCTGACATGAATTACCGGGAACTTTACCATGCATGTTGGTTCTTCTTGTATGGGAATATGCATACACGAAGGGAATGGGATAGCCTAGTGGTTAGAACATTGCGCTCGCAATCTGACGACCCGGGCTCGATTCCCGTTCAAGGAGATATTCTTCCCTGGAGTTAACATCAGTGCAGACTCCACTCTCCTCCCCAACAGTCTTTCGGATGAGACTATAAACCGAGGCCCCGTGTGCCAGTGCACGCAGAACATCTTGCCGCACACGTTAAATCCTGTTCCGCTTTTCGTAAGAGTAGGCCATTGTGTGCCGGTGGGAACAGATGACAGAATTTACAAAACCGCGTACACACGGGGACTGGATGTAAAAAAGCACATAAATATTCCATTATCCAAGATATAAAGGAAAGAAAAAAAAAAGAAAAACAGAAGGTACTGGAAGGTCTGCACTTAAAGTTGACCTGGGAGGTCGTAAAAATCTCCACCCTTAATTCACTAGACGCCGCCGAGATTCGAAACCACGACTTCATGGACCATGAGATTAAGTCGACGGTGTTAACCACTCGTGTTTAGCGTCCGATGACTGAGGCCCCTGACGTTGTTGTTGGGCTTTCTCCAGAATAACACTCTCGGGTGCCACCCAGAACATGACATGCACGGTGACTTACTCATTACATCTGGGAATCACAGTGAAGCTAGAGAGTTCACAATGGCTATGAGACAGCTTGCGTGTATGGCTCTTTCCCAGGACCTCACCACATAGGCAGCCATACTTTGACTTCAGAGGATTTAGTAACGGTTATCATGCTGAGAGCCTTTCATGGTTTGAAGACAGTCACAACGTAGCATCTTTTTTTTTAAAGAAGCATTACAACTCTTTAATGTAGGTCTTGGCACTCAGCTTACATCAGGAACTGACAACATTTTTGGTTTGGCCTGGGCCTAAGAGAATATGTTCAGGGGGGTGTTCCCGTCCTCTGGTGGTATTGATCCAACTGACATCACTCGAAATGTCCTTCAGATGAGACTACCAACCCACATCCCTGGTGCAAACGCTTGCAGAACATCATCCTCCACCTTCACCTATCCTCGTAGTCTAGAGGACCATTTGGGGCACCACTGAAGATTTTGCAACCAGCTTCCTTCCTTCCTTCCTTCCCTTCTTGCAGTTCTCAGCTTTCTGTAGTATGTCGTTCCACTCAAGGCTACCAGTCCACTCTCTGACGTTGTGTTCCCATCGTTTTCTCTGTCTTCCTCTTCGTCTCCCTCCTTGTACTGTTCTTCCCTGTAGGACAGTCTTGGCCAGTCCAAGATGTTCGTGTGACGTGCCCGTACCATTTCAGTTTGCAGGGTTTTTTGTTCACTGAAGTCAGGAGCTCATCATATGGCCCTGATGGCCCTTTCAGTTCTGGTTTCCACTTGCTCGTTAGTGATGTGATCTCTGTGTGACATAACAAGAACATCCTTCACGTACTGTTAAACTAGCATCCGCTTTTCGTACAAGAGTAGGTCAGCTTACGGCCGGTAGGATGTGTGAGGACTAACGCGAACATACTCAGCATGCAATTCTTCTTCTTCTTCTTCTTCTTCGCAATTCTTCTCAATTCTTCTTCTTCGCAATTCTTCTTCTTCTTTGCAATTATTCGCAATTCTTGTTCTTTCTTCTTCTTCGCAATTCTTGTTCTTCTTCTTGTTCTTCTTCTTCGCAATTCTTGTTTCTCTTTTCTTGTTCTTGTCCTAGTTCTTGTTCTTCTTCTTCTTCTTCTTCTTCTTCGCAATTTGTCTTCTTGTTCTTGTTCTTGTTGCATTTCTGTTGTTCTTTTTCTTTTCTTCGCAATTCCTCTTCGCAATTTTTTTTCTTTTACTTCCATTCCTCTTCGCAATTCTTTTTTTTCGCATTCTTCTTCTTCGCAATTCTTCTTTGCATTTTCTTCTCTTCAAGTCTCCTTCATCATCATCATCATCATCATCATCATCATCATCATCATCATCATCATCATCATCTCTGTGTGTGTTTGTGTCTGTGTGCTGGGGGGGTGGGGGTGGAGGGTGGGGGGGCGTGCGTGCGCGCGCGCGCGCGCATATGCCCACATGCGAGTATAGGCCCGTAAGTTGCACATGCTATTCTGCATTTGCCGTCTAGAAATCTACGTAGCAGACGCTTATTCAAGGAGATAATCTAATAAACCGATGGAATCCTGGTTGTGCGATGGACGTTTTTCTACGTGTCTGCACAGCATATTAAATTCCGAAAAATTACAGGAAGATGGAGCTTTAACGCGCGTAATTGATCTCCTGCATGCACATCATTATCAGGCACAAAAGGAATGCCTCCCCGGGAGGCAGCGTGTCGTACAAAAGCTGACTCGCAAGACCGTCACACACAAATTCCCAGCCTTAGCCTTAATCCACCAGAGGCCACCAAGATGTTAACCTTCGACCTGCCTGCGACTAGTAGGGTGAAAACAGTATCACCGTAACTGCTCGGCTGCTAGGTTCCCACAGGAAAGGAAAGAACAGAAGAGAGAAGAACAGAAAAGAAAAGAGAAGAAAGAAAAGACAAGAGAAGAGAAGTAAAGACAAGAAAAAAACAGAAAAGAAAAAGAAAAGAAAAGAACAGAAAAAAGAAAAGAGAAGACAGGCCATTCCGAAGGATCAGGAAAAAAACCCCGTGATAATTGAACATACCCATCCCAGATTTCCCTCCCTCTTCTTCCTAACAATTATCGTCGGAATTTCAGTCCCGCCGACGTTGCCCCAATGTCGCTCAACGTGTCAATTGCAGAAGATATGTTACTCCCCTTGTTCGAGGCGTCTCGGTTTTAAGACGCTTGATCGTCTGTACACACGAACCTCTCCAAACAGACAGAGCCTGCCTCTGTGACTGTAAGGGTCCCCACGTAGCGGTGCGTGTCTTGCAGGAATTAGGGTGAGGAAACTCAAAAGCCCGTGGTATTACAAGCTGTAGTTAGTTAGCTACTGGGGAGTCGTGTGCTCTTACATGAGAAAGCTATTCAAAAGAAAAAAAACAAAAAAAAGGGTTGATGTATGAGTTGTGTCCAATATACAGGCTCTTATGTGTTTGTATTACTTACTTTATATTGAAATTGTTTTTCAAAGTTGTTTTTTTTTTCTTTTCTATCTCTCATCCTGATTCTATCTCTTTCTAAGATTTGTTTAAAGCAAGCTACATGAATCGTATTTTTGGTTCTTGTAAGTGTAATAATACGCTATTGTTATGAAGTGTGTTACAGCTTAGTCTTTAGTGATCGACTATGACTCTCTGACAAGGAGGCTTGACTGGCACAGTCCTTATGTGCTGCAGCCCTGGAGGCTGGTTGGCCTTTGGAGAACATCTCCAACGCAGACTGTCCTTATGCCCACTTGGCCGAGAGAGTGGGGATGTACTGTGGGCAAGGCATCTCCACTATGATCAAATTTCTGCCCAATTTCCAGAACAGCAGCTGCCTCCTCTGCTGTTTTGGAGGTCATCGTCGGACACGACGGACAAGCATACATCCCCTGCGAGGTACCAGGGATGGTGAGTTTCTGCCACTGCCGCAGTTGTGAAAGGAGTTTGACCAGAAACCCAATCTCGTGAATCACGAATAATAGAACTAGTGATCCCTCGTGCAAAATATCCCCAGAAGATGTTTTGAAAAATATTTCAATTATTTAAAAAAAAAATTGATAAGAACTTTCAACTTTGAAATTTTTTTTTTTTTTTATATTTTAGAATATATCCTTCCAAACTCATCTTGTTTTTGTGCTGAAAGGTTTGTTAATGTCTACGAGGTCTTTTTTTTCTTGAGTACTTTTGATTTTGGTGTATATGGTTATCACTTTTTTGTGTGATCCTCAACTAGATCTCTGAGGCTCACCAATGGTGAGATTTTGCGTGTACAACCATGTATACCTTACCATTAAGGTGGCCGCATTCCGACTTCGGGAATGTAGGTGATTACTTGGCCAAAAGTGAAAAGCTGCAGTTCGTGGAGAACTAAAGATAAATTTGTTGATGTTTTTAAACGAAAAATACTTTTCTCCTGCAAAATTTCGAAATTGTTTATGTTTGAGGTCAGCAAAGGTTGACCATTCAGGCTCTGAATCCCAGTTGATGGATATCTTTGATGGATCGGTGGTCTAGAGGTAACGCGCCTGTGTAGAATGCAAAAAGTCCGGGTCGGTTGTGTGCGTGGTTCGTACCCCGTTTGGGCCGGAAATCTTTTCCCCATCCATTAGACCATGAGTGGTGGTCTGGGCGCTAGTCTTTCGGATGAGACGATAAACCGAGGTCC
The DNA here is from genome assembly GCA_028751875.1 of Rapana venosa. Lineage (NCBI taxonomy): Eukaryota > Metazoa > Mollusca > Gastropoda > Neogastropoda > Muricidae > Rapana > Rapana venosa. The sequence continues at coordinate 50,262,188 of CM054136.1, forward strand.
TGTGTGTTACACAAAATTTTCAGCGCACGTAAAAGAACCCACGGCAACAAGAGAGTTGTCCCTGGCAAAATTCTTAGGAAAAAGCCACTCTGATATGGAAACAAATACAGTTGCAGACCAAAAGAAAAAAAAGAAAAAAAAGGTGGCACTGCTCTTGTGGCGACGCGCTCTCCCTGGGGAGAGCAGCCCGAATTTCACGCAGAGAAATCTCGTGACTTAAAGTGGTATAATTAAAAAAAAAAAAATCTTTTGCATCTGTTTTTTCCCCTGTCTGTCTCTGTGCTTCGTTTGTTTAAGATCCTTGTCGTGGGGTTATGACTTGCTTTCCTTTTTCCATGTTTTTCGTTCATTTCCATTTAAAACTTAATTCGGTGACTTTTTTTTCAGTGTGTGTTTTATTGTAATATTATTATTGTGTTCTTGTGTCTTTTTTGTGTGAATGCAGGATGGTTTGTTTAAATGCTGTTTAAGTTTGGTCTTGAACTCTCAATAAAGATCATTTCACCTGGACTTGGCTTCTGAACCTAAGCCCCAAGGACTAAAAATCTTTGGCCGGTTATTTTCAAAATGATGAAAAAAAAACCCATTGTCCATGAAATTACCCTTGCACTGGATGTCCACAACTAATACAATGTCATATGTGTGCGTGTGTTGCGTGTTGAAATGCATGCTCTGTGAGTGTGTTTGTAGGGGTAATTAAAACCGAAACCAGATAATAATTATGAGCTATGTGGATGCTCAAAAGCAAAACAAACAAACAAAAAAGATATTGAAACTAGCACAACCCAGTTCTCAACCCCTTTTGTTCACACTGGGAGAGCGAGGACACTGACAGCAGACACGCACGGAAACTTGCTGACAAAGGCCATCCACTCACTGTGCATGCCATGCTTCTGTTTAGTTTGCCTCTGTGGCACTAGCGGCAGGAGAGGAGAGGGGCGGAGTAGCCCAGTGGTGTGCATGACTGTGGTACTCCTGCATGACCTGTATTGGCGGTTTTTTTGTTGTTGTTGGTTTTTTGGTGGTTGGTTCGGAGTTTTTGGTTTGTTTTTGCTTTTGTTTGGGTTTGGGTTTCGTTGTTGTTTTGTTGTTGTTGTTTTGTTGTTGTTGTTGTAGTTGGGATTTTTTTGGGTGGGTGGGGATGAGCGGAGGATGGCGGTTTGAGACTTTGATGAGATGTCCATTCGAAAGATTTATATAAAAAAAATGTTTTCGTTCCACGACTAGAGCTCCGAGGTTCACCATTGGTGGAGTTTTATCAACTCGATTTTTTGTTTGCCTGCTATTTAAGGTAGCCGCATTCACACTTCGGGGATGATGTATAAACAAGACACTAGTGTACATGCGTTTTTGTTTCTGTGGCTGGCTGGTTGGGGATTTTAATTTTTGTTTTATTGGATCTGTTTGGCAGGAAGGACGGTGGCAGGATGGTTAAGACGTTTGCCTGCCAACAATTAAACCGTGAGGTTCTGGGTTCGATTCCCAGCCTCGCCCTTTCTTCCCAGTTTGACAAAAAAATCGAACTGAATGTCAAAGTCCTTCGGATGAG
>CM054136.1:50271236-50298736 GCA_028751875.1 Rapana venosa
GAAGGTAGCCACATTCCGAATTAGGGGATGATTTATAATATATCAAAGTTATTTACAGTACGAGAACTGGCCCTTTTCAGTGCCCACCTTCTCCCTCCCTCCCTTTCTCATTCTTTGTGTGTGTGTGGGGGGGGGGGGGGGGGGGTCTTGCGGGCGAGAAAGCATAATGGCTTTATGATTTTGATGATTTTCCCCTTCAAAACATAAAACATTTATATGTTTTTTAATCGTCCGTAATAATTATGTATGTCTGTCTGTCTGTCTGTCTCTGTCTGTCTCTCTGTCTCTGTCTCTCTCTCTCTCTCTCTCTCTCTCTCTCTCTCTCAGAGGTGTGCATGCTTGCATGCATGTGTATGGGATTCAGATTCAGATTCAGAATATTTTATTGCCATTTAAGTCATGCAGACTTATTTGACACATGTGTGCAAGCGTGCGATTCCTCTATACGTGTATGCGTTGTGTAATCAACGGATTTTTTCAGTTATAACATTTCGGTGACATAACACACTTATGCATACACAAAAATTATTTTATCCACTTACCCTTTTTTCACCCCCCCCCCCCCCCCCCCCCCTCCTCTTTCTCTTCAATTATTGTACTGATCTGCGGTTTACGAGCGCGTGGACTCTCCACTAAGGTTGTAGATTTCTCAGACTGATCAATGCCTGCATGACACGCACTCTGGTCGGCAGTGCCATTCCGTACGGTCACACAGTAAAACGGTGTGTTTGTTTGGGTAGGTTCGTGTGTGCAGACGATCAAGCGTCTTAAGACCGGGAGACTCCAGACAACAAGAGTATCATTATCTTTCTGACATAGTGAACACTGCACACACACACAACACACACACACACACACACAGAGAGAGAGAGAGAGAGAGAGAGAGAGAGAGAGAGAGAGAGATTTTTTCTGTGGCAACAGTTTGGTAGTTTGTACAGGGAGTATAACCTTTCAGAGGTGTGTGTGTGTGTGTGTGTGTGTGTGTGTGTGTGTGTGTGTGTGTGGGGTTATAGGGAGTATAACGTTTCAGGTGTGTGTGTGTGTGTTGGGGTGTGGGTGTGTGGTGTGTTGGGGTGTGGTGTGGTGTGTGTGTGGGGGGGGGGGGGGGGGGCTTGTGGGGTTTTTTTGGTTGTTGTTGAGTTGTTTGGTGGTGTTTTAAAAAAAAAAATTAGATTACAGGGGATCGTACTTTTGAAGTGGTGGTCATGACTTTGGAATGTTTTTGCTGTTCTTGTTGTTGTTGTTGTTGCTGCTGCTGCTGTTGTTGTTGTTGTGTTGTTGTTAAGCATTCCTTAGTTTAACACCCTCGGGGTCACCTAGAATGTACGTAGCCTACACTCTGACGCACTCATCACACGTGGGGGTCATAGTGAGATTGTAAGTACACACTAGGCGAGAACTTTGTTTCTATGACTATTTTTTGTTTTAGTACACCGCTGTATAGACATCCGCACTCCGACTTCGCAGGACTTTTTTTTCTTGTTTAATTAAAAGAGAGAAGACAGGCAAGGTCAGTGGTCAGAGCACTCGCTTTCCCCCCAGCCAATGTTAAGCAGTATCGAGCGTGGTTACAAAGTGGATGGGTGACCTTTTGTGCGCCTTGACTTCGGTATAGTTCCCCAGTTCACCCAGCTGTAAACGGGCACCTGCCCTCTTTAGGGTCAGGTAGGGTCAGGGAAGGTAAAGCAGCGAGGGAGAGGAGATGGGTGCCGTCCTCAGTATGGTGGGCCCTGGAGAATCTGAGGTCTCTGACGCCTCGCTTCCCTACGACCACATAGGTTATGGGACACCTTTTTTTAATAAAAAAAAAGAGAGAGTGCAGGCTGCTATGCTAAAAATTAATTATAGCTGAAAACAGTATCAACATAACATGTTATTTACCATACCAACATTGTGATGTAGGACCTAGGCTGTTAGCTGACATCAGAAGCTGACAGAGCTTTGGGCCTGGGCTGACTGTGGTCTGATGAGCTCAGAGGCATGGGAAGAAAGGACAGGAGATGATCTGTGTTCTTACTATATCAGTGTGTTTATTGTTTCTTCCTCCTTACAACTCAGGTAGTGATGTTTTGTGGTTTTCTGGTTATGTTACTCTTATATTATTTTGGGGGAATATTTTTTTCTTTTACCAAAAGTGCCTCAGGGCACTACCATCACCACAATCCTTTATGCATTATGATGATGATGATGACGATTGTTGTTGTTATTATTATTATTATTATTGTTATTATTATTAATGTTGCTATTATTATTATCATTATCATAACCATTATCATTATCATTATTATATTATTATTATTATTATTATTATTATTATCATCATTATTAATGTTATTATTATTGTCATTATTATTATTGTCATTATCATCATCATCATCATCATCATCATCATTATTATTTCTATCATCATCATCATCTGACTACCAAAAAATTGAACTCGAATTAATTAGAAACCAACCATCTGACAGAATCACGAGCACTGAGAGTTCTTTGAGTCATTCAGGGTTGCATAGATTATCATCCCTGCAGCTTTTCGGCATATACACAGAAATGATCACGAGAAAGGCGGACACAGATGACATGGGGATAACTATAGGGGGCAGAAACATCACTAACCAAAGCTACACTGATAATACAGCACTCATGGCCAGTGTCATCACAAGCGAGACAAGACTTCTCTACAGAGCTCCTGCACTGGGCAATGCTGCTGGCCTGAAGTTAAATTCCCCCAAAACACCAAAGTGACACACATTAATGGTAGGCCTACATCTACCCCTCAGAGTATCAAAAATCATGGAACAGATCTGAAATACATTCAACATTTCAAATATTCAAGCGAAGAGAATAAAGGCTCCTGTCTACAAGATATCAAAGGTTGGTTGTTGTTTTTCTTGCCAACAAACAGTTGTCCCTTTTCAGCCAGGAATTAATAAATGAATGAACAAACGCCAGTCACTATACCACTCCTTTTAACTATAATCCTGTCTCAAAAAAAAAAAAAACCAACTCAAGAAAAACAGGAAATACCTCAAAACTCACGACTGTTAAGCAAACCAGCCAAATAATGGCCACAGGAATCCCCAACACTCCAGCCATGCTCTCTGTGTCAACAGGGAAGATATCGTACTCCCTTTCCTCTAAGCGTCACAGTATTAAGACGCTTGATCGTCTGTACACACGAACCTATCCAAACAGACGTGTCGTTTTCTGTGTGTCATGGTCGCCTCAATAGGGGTGCGTGTCGCCCAGAAATTGGTTTGTGAAATTCAAACATCTACGATATTACAGCTGAGTTACTGTATCTGCGTGGCAGCGATGTAGGTTATGCAGAGGCTAAACTTGGTGTCTAATTCTTGTGTAAATGTCTTACTTTTTAAGTTTTATGTTGTTAATATATTGATAATTAATATCTCTAACGAGCACATTCAAGCATGAACACACACACACATGCATACACATATATGTCCATCTAATATCACTAGAAGTGAACAGATGTAAAATTGAAGGCAACAACAACAACAACAATACACATATGCAAGATTGTCAGTGTGTGTGTACACATGTGTGTGTGATGTGTTTGTGTATGTGTTTGTGCTTGTATATGTGAGTGTGTGTGATGGTGGATGCATGCATGTGCATGTGTGTGTACTAGAACTCTTGTAAAGGGTGTGTGTGTATGTGTGTGTGTGTGTGTTCGCATGCGTGCGCACGTATGTTAATGTGTGTGTGCATGGATATATATCTACATGTGTATGTGCGTGTGTGCTTGCAGTGTGTGTGTGTTTGTGCTAATTTATTCAGCAAGGTTTAAACTATAACTTTGATTTAATCACACAAGAATCAAGTACCGACCTCAGTTTCACCTAACCCACATCTCTAAAGCACAGATACAGTAACAAGGTTATAGTGTCACACAAAAAGTTTGAATTTCACAGAATATAATTCCATTGTGACACGCACTTTTAAAAGCAGCGTCCATCACACACACATACACAGAGAGAGAGAGGGAGAGGGAGAGAGAGAGAAGAGAGAGGGGCTAGAGAGAACGACACGTCTGTTTGGATAGGTTCGTATGTACAGACGATCAAGCGTCTTAATACTGTGGTGCTTAGAGGAAAAGGAGTATGATATCTTCCCTGTGGACTCAGAGAACATGGCTGGAGAGGAGGAAGATTCCTGTGGCTATTGTTTGTTGGTTTGATGAACACTTAGAGCTATTTCTGCTTTTATTTTCATTTTTGGCAGGATTTTTTTTATGTTGGGGCTTTTGTTAGGGTTTTTGTGTGTGTGTGTGACAGATCAAATCCAGTTAGTCAGAAGCAAAAGCAATGGTGGTCGTCAAATGTTGTTAATTGCTTTTTTTAAAAATTCAAATGTGAAATAATACTATGTCATTTGTTTATTTGGTCATATACTGATTCCCTGATCTACTCATTTATGTCTTTCTTTTTTTTTCCTCTGTTTTTTTTCTACATTTGCTTTTTTGTTGTTGTTGTTGTTCCTCAGCTAGAGTCTAAGGTTCACCAATGTTGAGATTTTGCATTTGTGACAGTTTTTGCTCATCCTTAAGGTAGCTGCATTCTGACTTCAGGTCTGATGTCTAACCACCATCAGTTTGCATGCGTTTTGTTTTTAAATTTATCCAGATGTCTCACTCATGACATCCTGGAATCAGTGTGAGGCCATATGTAAGTAAAGGTAAAGGTGTCCCATAACCTATAAGGTCGTGGAGGAGCGAGGCGTCAGAGACCTGGCTTCTCTAGGGGCCAGCATATTGAGGGCGGCGCCCATCTCCTCTCCCTCGCTGCTTTACCGTACTTGACCCTAAAGAGGGCAGGTACCCATTTACAGCTGAGTGAACTGGGGGAACTGTATTTAAGCCAAGGCGCGCAAAAGGTCACCCATCCAAGTGGTAACCACGCTCGACGTTACTTAACTTTCTTCTGTGTTGCACTTCAAGGAGCACGTGCTTTGGTCACAGGTGCCCCTCTTTTGTACATTAACTCTCAAGGGACAACAGGGGAATATGAGAGTGGGGAGGCACTCAGCTGCCCTGCACACCTAGATGTTTCTTGCTTTTCCAACTGCAGCCGGGGAGGAAGTAACGCTGTGAAATATTCACACATTTATTTCTTGCACTGATATAAAAAAGTACAAGGCTGATATTTTTGGCAGAGTAAAATCACAAACGTTGCTCTCACTCTATTATAATCTTAGCATGAAAATGTAGCCGTCGGCGTTTATTAAGAAAATTAAGGAAAAAATTAGGACTTTTTTTATCATATAGAATCCCCCACGTCCCCAAATGAATAACAGGAAATAAAGATTTTATTTTTTGATTCCACTATAAACCCAGGTCCCGTGTGTTAACGCACGCAAGTAATCTTGCGCAAATGTTTAAACCCGTTCCACATTTTCAAGAATAGGAGCCATTGTGTGCGGGTAAGAAGGAGTGTTACATTTTTAGTAAACGCATGCGCACTGACATTGTGTTCACACATCATCTCCGGAAGTCAAAATGCGGCTACCTTAATGGTGGGTAAACGGTCGCATATATGCCAAAAGTTTACCATTGGTGAACCTCAGAGCTCTAGCCCACCGAGGAACAAAGAAAAATGTGTAGATAGAAGAAAGAAGAAGTAAAGCATCGAGTTTTAAAACAATGGCAACTCCATAGCGTGAATGCTTGAATTTTCAAAAGACCTCTTCCTTGGTCGATGTTCTCTCCATGTTCATTATCATGATCATTATGACATACTTACGCTTCCATGATGATAAGCGCATGATTACTGTTTCTGGTTTCACTGAGATGCATGATCATTATCGTCGCTGTGTTTGTCATAATCATTTTGGGTGTTTTTTTTAATTAGTGGTTTTTGTTTTTGTTTCTGTTTGTTGCATGTTCCTGTTTGTTTATTTGTTTAGTTTTTGTTTTGATTCCGTTTTGTGTGTGTTATGTGTTGTGTGTGTGTGTGCGTGTGCGTGCGTGCGTGTGTGTGTTGTGTGTGTGTATGTGTGTGAGTGTGTGTAGTGTGTGTTGTGTGAGTGAGTGTGTGTGTGTGTGAGTGTGTGAAGTGTGTGTTGTGTGTGTGAGTGAGTGTGTGTGTGTGTGTGTGTGTGTGTGAGTTGTGTGTGTTGTGTGTGTGTGTGGTGTGTGTGTGATGTGAGTGTGAATGTGTGTGTGTGTGTGTTGTGTGTGTGTGTGTGTGTGTGTGTGTGTGTGTGTGTGTGTGAGTGTGTGTGTGTGTGTGTAGTGTGTGTGTTGTGTGTGTGTGTGTGTGTGTGTTGTTTGAGGAGGAGTCTTTCTTTTCTTCCTTGTCGCCCAATTATCTCTTGTTTTTCTTTACGTCTGTATATCACGGTCGTCTTTCTTAAGGATGCTACATTTCCAAGTAAATGTCCTCTCTCTCTCTCTCTCTCCTCTCTCTCTCTCTCTCTCTCTCTTCTTCTCTCTCTCCTCTTCTCTCCTCTCTCCTGAGCTACTCTAAAAGTGCAAAATTCTCTTCTCTCTCTCTCTCTCTCTCTCTCTTTCTCTCCCTCTCTCACTGAGCTACTTTAAAAGTGCAAAATTCTCTCTCTCTCTCTCTCTCTCTCTCTCTCCTCTCTCTCTCTCTCTCTCTCTCTCTCTCTGTGTCTCTGTAAGCTATATTTAAAAGTGCAAAATCTTCTACCTATATTATATCAAACCTTACCTACAATTAGCTTTCCAAAGTTATCTCCTCCTCACTTTTCAAATACACACGTGACAGTTTGGAATTTGCCCCCTCCACCCACCCCCCTCCCGCCTCCACACACGAACGCACGCACAAACATACACACACAAACACACGCACACACATAGTTATACAACACAAGCAAAACAAACCAAAAACCCGAAAAACTTGGAAAAAAAAGTTACACCCTTCTTTATTCCTACCCCCACCCCCCCCACCCCTATGTCCCACCGCATCTTCCAGTCTCTGTCCATGGTCTGCCTTTTTTGGCTACCCAAGCAAAAATGAAAAACGTGACAACCAGCCCTGCCCCCCCCCCCCCTTCTCTCTCCCCCCCTCCCTTCATCCTAACCAACCCCACAAAACATAGCCCAAAGAAAATCAGACCAAACCAAATCAAAACAAGCCAAATTAAACCAAACTAATGGGTGGCACTGCTCTCGTAGCAACGGGAGAGCAGCCCGAATTTCACGCAGAGAAATCTGCCGTGACTTAAAGTGGTATAAATAAATAAAAACTAAATCAAATTAAATCAAATTAAACCAAACCAAATCAATACAAACCAGATCGAGATAAACTAAATCAAACAACCAAATGGAAATGAACTGAATTGAAACAAACTAAATCGAAATAATAACTAAATCAAAGCAAACCAAATTGAAATAGAACTAAATCGAAACAAACCAAATCGAAATGAACTAAATCAATGCAAACCAAATAAAATAGACGAAAAACCAATAAAACAAAACAAATACACAAATCCACAAACCTCGCTTCCACCACCTAAAAACCACCCTCCCACTCTGTACACACACATACACGCACACAGCCCCCCACCCCCCCCACCCAACCTCCCCCCCCCCCCCCCCCCCCACACACATACACAGTTCACACACATCACATACACATACTACACCACACTACACTACACTACACTACACACACACCCCACACACAACACACACACACACACACACACACACACACGTGCTTATTCCATTATCCTCGAAATAAAAATAAAAACACACACACACACAAACACACACATACACACACACACACACACACACACACACACACACACACACACACACACACACACATGATTCAACTCAACAAATAAACACACACACACACACACACACACACACACACACACACACCACACACACACACACACACACCACACACACACACACACACACACACACAGCCCCCCCCCCACCACACACACACAGGCCCCACACCCACACTACCCCACACCCAACCACCCCAACCACCCCCCCCACCTCCACCATCACCACCCCACCCCATCCCCCCCACCCCACACCCCCACCCACCATTCCTCCACCCACCCCACCCTATCCACCCCCCCACCCACCCATCCCACCCCATACATACTCCATAATAAGATGTAAAACTTTTAGTATATCAGTCCTCCACGCTACACTAATCATTATAATTCGCTGTGCATTCACAGTACTACTACTATACTGCACGGATGGGGGGGGGGGGGGGGGGGGGGAGGGGGGGGGCATGCTAGTCAGTATTCCACCCCACCCCCACCCCTCCCTTTAGCGGGGGCCTTGTTTGCAGAGCATTTTAGCCTAGCGGCACAGCGAAACTGAGAAGCAAACAAACCTCTTCAAATACTCTGTTTGCTTTCTCTTGTGGCTCTGATATCGATACGGAATTCTGATGTTGGTTTTCTTGTTCGTTTTGGTGTGTGTTTTTTTGAAGGGTTTGGTGTTTTTTTTTTCTTTTCGCTTTTTTTTTTTTTTGGGGGGGGGGGGTGGTGGAGGGGGGGGGGGGGTTTGGTTTTCTTGGATTTCTGTCTTTTTTTTAACATTCTTTCTTTCTTTGTTTTTTGTTGTTGATTTCTTTCGTTCTTTCTTTCTTTTGTTTTGGGGGTGGGGGTGGGTCTTTTTTTCTTTTCTTTTTTTTTTCTTTTTTTTTCTTTTCTTGTTTTTTTTTTCTTTGTTTTTTTCTTTTCTTTTCTCTTCTTTCATTTCTATTTCTTTGTTTTCCGCTTCTTCTTCGCAATTCTGCTTGGTAATTATTATTCTTCGCAATTCTTCTTCTCTCCGGAATTCTTCGCAATTCTTCTTCTTTGCAATTCTTCGCATTTCTTATTCTTCTTCTTTGCAATCTTCTTCTTGTTCGCAATTCTTCTTCTTGTTCGCAATTCCTCTTCTTCGCAACTCTTCTTCTTCGCAATTCTTCTTCTTCGCAATTCTCCTCCTCCTCCTCCTCCTCCTCTCCTCCTCTTCTTCTTCTTCTTCTTCTTTCTTTTTGTTTGTGTGTGTGTGTGGATTGTTTTTTGTGTTTGTTTCTATCTTTATCTCTGTCTCCCTGTCTTTTTTGTGTTTCTGTGTTTGTGTCTGTGTCTGTCTTTGTTTCTGTGTCAATCTCTGTTTCTGTCTGTATGTATGTATGTCGGTCTTTCTATCTGTCTTTCTCTTTGTCTCCCTGTCTCTTTGTCCGTCTGGCTGGCTGGCTGTATATCTGTCTGTCTGTCTGTCTATCTCTCTCTCTCTCTCTGTTTGTCTGTGTGTAACTGTCTCTCAGGCTGGCTATCTCTCGCTCTTTCTTCTCTCTTCTCTCTCTCTCTCTCTCTCTCTCTCTCTCTCTCTCTTCTCTCTCTGTTCCTCTCCCTCCTCCTTCCTTCATTCTCTCTCTCTCTCTCTCTCTCTCTCTCTCTCTCTCTCTCTCTCTCTCTCTCTCTCTCTCTCTCTCTCTCTCTCTCTCTCTCTCTCTTTTGTCTGTGTGGTGTAGTGTGTGTGTGTGTGTGTGTGTGTGTGTGTGTGTGTGTGTGTGTGTGTGTGTGTTAGTCTGTCTGTCTGTCTCACTCTTCCTTTATGTTGTTGTTTCTTTCTTTTTTATCTCTGTTCTTTCAGCACTCCAGAGATCTGTATAAACGTGTCGCCTGTCTGTATGTTTACTTGTGTGGTGTGTGGGGGGGGGGGGGGGGGGGGAGATACATTTCGTGGAGAAAGGGAACAAGTGAGAATAGCTATTTATTTCTTTATGTTTATTTATTTATTCTTTTATTTCGAGGATAATGGAATAAGCATTCATGTATGTGTTGTTGTTTTTTTCATCCAGTGCCCGTGTGCATGCAGTTGTGCAAATTTTAGTCATCCATTGCTGTGTGGTAGGTAGGTGTGTCTGCCTGAACTGAGACATGAACAGACAGATACTTCTTTTATACCGTAGACGCATATATACTCATGTACGTGGGTGCTTACCTACCTAACTAAGGTGCCTTACTACTCTCCTACCTATCTATCTACCTACCTACAGACCTTTCTTCCTACCTACCTACCTACTTCATGCCTTCCTACCTGCCTATCTAGCTAGCTAGCTACCTACCTACCTATCTACCTTGCTAAGTGCCTGTCAACTTTCCTTCCTACCTATCTTCTCCTGCCTGCCTGCCTACCTACCTACCTACCCCTGCCTGCCTACCTACATGCCTGCCTACCTACCTAACTACCTACCTGCCTGCCTGCCTACCTACCTACTTACCTAACTACCTACCTGCCTGCCTACCTACATGCCTGCCTACCTACCTAACTACCTACCTGCCTGCCTGCCTACCTACCTGCCTACCTAACTACCTACCTACCTACCTACCTACTATGCCTGCCTACCTACATGCCTGCCTACTCTGCCAAGCTACTACCTACCTACCTAATACTCCCTACCTGCCTGCCTACCTACCTACCTACCTACCTACCTACCTGCCTGCCTACCTACATGCCTGCCTACCTGCCTGCCAACCTACCTACCTACCTACCTACCTGCCTGCCTACCTACATGCCTGCCTACCTACCTAACTACCTACCTGCCTGCCTTCCTGCCTACCTACCTTACTACCTACCTACCTACCTGCCTGCCTGCCTGCCTGCCTACCTGCCTGCCTACCTACCTACCTACCTGCCTGCCTGCCTGCCTGCCTACCTGCCTGCCTACCTACCTACCTACCGGCCTACCTACCTTCCTACCTACCTAAATGCATGCCTGCTTTCCTACTCACCTACTTACCTATGTACCTACTTGCACACAAACACAAACACACACACACATGTACACACGCATGCGCGCGCGCGCATGCACGCACGTGTGTGGTGTGTGTGTGTTTTATTCATTACTTTGTTTCTTTTTCTTTCTTTTTTTCTGTGTGTGAGAGCATAGTGTAAAGAAGCCCTGTGCTTATCCATTTACTCTCAATAAACAGTTCGAGTTCTCTCTCTCTCTCTCTCTCTCTCTCTCTCTCTCTCTCTCTCTCTCTCTCTCTCTCCTCTCTCTCTTTTCTTCTCTCTCTCTCTCTCCTCTCTCTCTCTTCTCTCTCTCTCTCTCTCTCTCTCTCTCTCTCTCTCTCCTCTCTCTCTCTCGCCTTCCTCCCCACCCTTCCTCCGTCCCTCCCTCCTCTCCTTTCATCCCCCCTCTCTCCCTCCTCCGACTCTCACACCCTCCCCCCCCCCCCCCCCCCTCCCTGCCCTTGTCCCTGTGATCTGTGTCAGATGTAGATCATGTTCTCAAGTCAATGAAGAATGTTATCTAGCATCTCCTTTCGCCACTGTCTACAACATCAGGGATCGAGATCACAGCCCTTGACCTTAGGTACTGCGGGTGAAGCTCGCTCCAAAGCCTCAAGCATTTATTATTATTCATTTATTTTTTTTTTTACTTCGAAGATAATGAAATAAGCATCATGGTTTCCCCCCCCCCCCCCCCCCCCCCCCCCATCCAGTCCCTGTGTGTATGCTGTTTTGTCAATTTGTCATCCGTTCCTACTGACACACAATGGCCTCTTCCGAAAAGCGGAACAGGTTTTAAGGTGTTTGCAAGATGTTCTACGTGCGTTCGCACACGGGACTTCGGTTTATAGTCTCGTCCGAAGTATTGGGGGGGGGGGGGGGGGGGGGGCGGGGGGGGGGGGGGGGGGGGTAAAGGGGGGGTGGGAGGGGGGGAGTGGAGTCGGCATTGATGTTGTTTAACTCCAGAGGAAAAATGCTCTTGAACGAGATTCGAACCCGAGTCAGCAGATCACGAATGCGTCACTCTAACCACCAGGCTATCCCGTCCCCGCCTAGATATACCACGAAAGAAATTGCAATTACTAAAAAAAATGGGCAATGAATACATTATTTACTTACAGATGGAGGAAAACATGTCAGAATTCAAAGAATGGAAGAGACAACGTCAACTCATCGAAAAATTACAGGGAAAAAGAAATAAAAGCAACATTTCTAGTATCTTTGTTCCTCAAAACAAAGTCACACATGTTATATTGAAAGTGTTAATTCAATCAATAAGCAAAGCACATCTAACCCCCCCCCCCCACCCCACCCCCCACCCCCCAAAAAAAAGAAGATTATATCCTTTCTCTTTCCAAAAAAGAAAAAATTAAGCTAATGATGTAAAGGCATGTTTCTAGACAATGTTGATGATGATAGGAAAAACGAAGAAGAATTGTGAAAAAGAAGAAGAAGAATGCGAAGAATTGCGAAGAAGAATTGCAAAGAAGAATTGTGAAGAAGAATTGCGAGGAAGAATTGCGAAGAAGAAGAAGAAGAAGAAGAAGAAGAATTGCAAAAGAAGAAGAATTGCAAGAAGAAGAAGAAGAAGAAGAAGAAGAATTGCGACGAAGAAGAATTACAAAGAAGAAGAATTGCAAAGAAGAAGAATTGCAAAGAAGAAGAAGAATTGCAAAGAAGAAGAAGAATTGCAAATCATCAACATCATCAACAACAACAGCAAAAACATAACAAGGGGTAAGCAGTACCATCATCGACATCATCATTAACAACAACAGCAACACCAAAACATCACAACAATATAACAAGGGTAAAACAGTACCACCACCACTACCACTACCACTATCTTATCATCATCATCATCATCAAACAACAACAACAACGACATCAACACCAATAACATCACCACAACAACAATATAACAAGGATACAGCAGTACCACTATCATCAACATCATTAGCATCAGCAATAGCAGCAACAGCAACAACAACAACAACAGTATAACCAGGGTAAAGCAGAACCACCATCACCATCAACAACAACAACATCAGCAACAACAACATACCGAGGCTTCAACAATATCACCCACCATTATCAACATTAGCAACGACAATATCAATAACGACAACAACAACAACAACAAAACAACGTAACAAGGGTAAAGCAACTATACCATCTTAAACATCATCAACAACAGCACATTAGTAGCCACAACAACAACAACCACAACAACAACATATCAAAGTTACAGCATCAATATCATCATCAACATCATCATCACCACCACCACCACCACCACCACCACCACCACAACAACAACAACAACACTACCACCACCAACAACAACATAACGAGGGTTCAAGCAATATCACCATCATCAACATTATTAACATCAATGACCACAGTACAACAACAACAGCAACAACAACAAAAACAGCAGCATAACAAGGGCACTGCAGTACAATCATCAACATTATCAATAACAACAACAACACCAGCATAACAAGGGAACTGCAGTACAATCATCAACATTATCAACAACAACAACAAAAACAACAACACCAGCATAACAAGGGTTCAACAGTACTCTACCCTGGAGGAAAGAAATACCAGAGCAGTACATTTCACGCGATGAAACTCCTTTCTTGTAACCTTGAGAGAGAGAGAGAGAGAGAGAGAGAGAGAGAGAGAGAGAGAGAGAGAGAACAGAGACAGAGAGACAGAGAGAGACAGAGACAGACAGAGACAGACAGAGACAGACAGACAAAGACAGACAGAGACAGAGACAGAGGAGAGGAGGGAGGAGAGAGAGAGAGAGAGAGAGAGAGAGAGAGAGAGAGAGAGAGAGAGAGAGAGAGAAAGAGGGGAGAGAGAGAGAAATGGAGGGAGGGAGAGAGACAGAGAGAGTGAGAGACAGACAAACAGAGACACAGACACAGACAGACAGAGACAGAGAGATAGAGAGACAGAGAGACAGAGACAGACAGACAAGGACAGAGAGAGAGACAGAGAAGAGAAGAGAGAGAGAAGAGAGAGACAGAGAGAGAGAGAGAGAGAGAGAGAGAGAGAGAGAGAGAGAGAGAGAGAGAGAGAGAGAGAGAGAGAGGAGAGAGAGAGAGAGAGAGAGAACAGTATAATGAGGTGGGACGAACCAAGCCATTATCTCATCAGATTGTTCATTTTTCTCTGAAACTAAGTGAGAGTCTGGCACAGGTAATTTTTTTCCCCTTGTTTGATATCAATGTTTCCTGACGAACTCAGGAACACGTGTGTCCGCACGTGCGTGCAAGCGTGCACGCGCGTGCACACACACACACACACATACACATACACACAGGCGCGCGCACGCACACACGGTCGCGCTCGCCTGTACGCACGCACACACACACATGATCAGGGTTTCGTAAAAGCTATTCCTATCACACTGCTCAAACTCAGCTCACTGACAATCTTTTACAAATGACAATAAGTTTTCTGGCCACCTTTTTGTTGACTTTGAAAAAGCATTTGATGTGATCAACCATTCTTTGTTATTGCGCATATTAGAATTATACAAACTGCCACCTGAAGTTATCCAACTACTAGAAAATTTTCTGTCTAATAGGCAGCAGCTTGTATCTGCAAATAATCAAATATCAGAACTACTACCCATTAGATAGGGGGTACCACAAGGCTCAGTATTGGGACCGCTCTTGTTTTCAGTCTGCGTAAATGATTTACCTTGTTTTATTAAATGCAGCTGTGAAAGTTTGCTGACGATACCACTCTCTCTTGTAGTGATTCAGACTCCTGCAGGTTAACTCGCAAACTTCAATATTATAGTATTGACAGATTGATTATTTGGGCTCAATTAAACCATATGTCCTTAAATGCACAAAAAACAAAGTGTATGTACGTTTCAGCAAGACAGAAAAGGCCAAAAAAAATGTACGATAGGTTTCAACCTCTGTTATTGGATAACGAATAGTTGAAGAAGTTGACTCTCATAAAATATTAGGTGTTACCATTGACAAAAATATGACTTGGACTGATCACAGAATGTCACTAGGTAAACGCCTAGCTCACAGGCTACTTCAATTATCCAAAATAAAACCCTTTCTAAATAATCATTCTCGAAAACTATTTTTGTTGTGGTCACATTTTACCAATCATTGACTATGCGTCAACTATTTGGGATAACTGCAGTGGAGCGAACTTGAAATTAATTTATCGTTTATATAAAAGAGTAGTAAAACTTGTGTTGTTAAAAACAAGCACCCTGACAATTGAGGATTATAAGCAAATAAATGTCCTGACATTTCGAAACCGACTTTTATTCAATAAAGCTGTGTTTATACAAAAGTTCTTAATCAAAAGACACCTCAAAAGATTACCAAAGCTGTCAAAATTAACCAAAACAGACACAACCCTTTGCTAACATTTCCAAGACCCAGAAAAAAACCTATATAAATCGAGCCTCTGGTATTCAGGCAGTGATCTATGGAATAAACTTCCCCAAAATTTGAAATGTATTAAAAGCAAAAATCAGTATAAAACACATCTAAAATGATTTTTCATGAATAAAAGTTCAGAACACGACTTCTAAACTTAAGACATTTATATCCACTTACGTATCATCCTGAACTGTTTCGCTTGAACATGTATATTGGTTTTATTGTAGTAATTAAAATCAATATAATGTAGCATGTGTGCAGGGAGTGGAGTGATTATGTTGTCACTGACGTTATTCTTGTCTTTAAAATCTGATATAACCCAAGTTTATATATTCATATAGAGTACATGTGTAAGTATTGATCTATATATGGGTTGATGTGATATTAGACCCAGACATGCTTTGGATCTGGTGTGTGTGGTGTGTGTGTGTGTGTGTGTGTGTGTGTACACGCGTGTGTGTGTGTGTGTGTGTGTGTACACGTGTGTGAGTGCGTGTGTGTTGTGTAAGTGGTTCGGTTTGGGATTTTTTACTTTCTTATTGTTTGGGGCTTTTTTCGTTTTTCTGTTACACAAAATAATGTTGGTTTATTTTATTCTGTCGCTGTTTATTTTCTTTTTCATTGTATTAGATGACATAAATTGTTATCGCTGATGTTAGAATTGCTGGGCGGGTTAATATTGCCTGAATTCATTCTTTGATGGAAGGATTAACGTAGTTTTGCCTTAAATCAAAAAGCACATGTACATGCGTGTTTATGACCAGGAGAGAGGGAGGGAATGGATGTGTACGTATGTGTGTGTTTATTTGTTTGTTTTATTTGCTTGTTGTGGTTGTTCTTGTTATTTTATCATTTTTTGTTTGTTTTGTACAGTTGTTTGTATGGTTGGAGGTGTGTGTGTGTGTACGGAAGGGGGGTGGGGGTCTTTTTATTTTGTTCCGTCCTCTTTGTTTGTTTTGGTTTGATTTTTTGTTTGTTGCTTTTTTTGGGTATTATTGTGGACATATTTTCAGGAGATTTTTTGTTCGTTTGATTTGTATGGTTTAACATTGTTCAGGGTTTTTTGTTGTTGTGTTTCTTTAAATTCTGTGTATGCATATAATATATATCTTCTCTTGTTTGATTTGTATGGTTTATCATTGATTAAGTTTTTATTCTATGCCTGCATATATTATCTCTTTTTCTCTCTCTTTTTCCCCCCCAGATAGATGGCTTGATGAAAAAAAAGCAAATGCGTTGCTTGTTCAATGTACCATCTGAAAATAAAAGTTTGACTTTGACTTTGACGAAAATACACACTCTCTCTCTCTCTCTCCTCTCTCTCTCTCTCTCTCTCTCTCTCTCTCTCCTCCTCTCTCTCTCTCTCTCTCTCTCTCTCTCTCTTCTCTCCCCCCCCCCACCTCTCTCTCTCTCTCTCTCTCTCTCTCTCTCTTTTCCTCTCCATCTCTGCCCCCCTCCCTCAAGGCAAAACACCATTATTTTGCCCACAAGAGTTATTTCATATTAAGGAGAAGAAAGGAACGTAAGGCTGTACGGCTGTTGCCTACAAGCCAGACCAGACCAGACCAGACCAGACCAAAGCCAGGCCAAGCCCGTCGAGAGAAGGTTCTGTAGGGTATTTCTTTCTTTCTTTCTTTCTTTCTTTCTTTATTTATACCGCTTTAAGTTACTAGATTTCTCTGCGCGAAATTCGGGCTGCTCTCCCCGGGAAGAGCGCGTCGCCACAAGAGCAGCCCCACCTTTTTTTTTGTTTTTTTTTTGTCTGCAACTGTATATGTTTCCTTATCACAGTGGCTTTTTTCTAAGAATTTTGTCAGGGACAACTCTCTTGTTGCCGTGGGTTCTTTTATGTACGCTAAATAATTATGTGTAACACACGGGACCTCGGTTTATCGTCTCATCCGAAAGACTAGCGCCCAGACCACCACTCATGGTCTAATGGATGGGGGGAAAGTGTCGGGCTCAAACGGGTAATCGTGTGTGCCCTGTGCATTGATGCTGACTGACTGATTTCGGTGGCAGCACTCGTTAATAAATGTATGATAATATGATTAGAATTATAGGCTACTGATAGCAATGACAATGGTATCGTCTTGATGCTTCGGGTGTCGTACCAGCTCGGTAGAGAATGGGTTGTGTGTGAGTTTATTTTTTTTAACTTTTTAAAAAATTTCATTCTTTTATATCGAGGATAATGGAATAAGCACTTGTATACTTGTTTACATCTAGTCCCCGTGTGTATGCGGTTTTGTCAATTTTGTCATCTGTTCCCACCGGCACACAATGGCCTGCTCTTACGAACAGCTGAACAGGATTTAACGTGTGCGCAAGCTGTTCTGCGTGCATTCGCACACGGGACCTCGGTTTATAGTCTCATTTGAAGGACTTTTGGGGAGATTGGCGTCTGCACTGATGTTAACTCCAGGGGAAAATATCCCCTTGAACGGGAATCGAATCCGGGTCGTCAGATTGCGGGCGCAATGTTCTAACCACTAGGCTGTCCCGTCCCGTGTGTGTGTGTGTGTGTGTGTGTGTGTGTGTGTGTGTGTGTGTGTGAGAGAGAGAGGTGTGTGTGTGAGTGTGTGTGTGTGTGTGTGTGTAAATTGTGTGTGTTTTTACTTATAGAGAGAGGGGGAGAGAGAGAGGAGAGGGAGGGATGGAGGAAAAGAGGGAGGGAAGGGAGAGGGAGAAAGAGAAGGGGGGGACGCAGTGAGAGAGGGGGAGAGAGAGAGGGAGGGAGGGAAGGAGAGAAAGGGGGGGGGGGGACAGAAGGCAGAGAGAGTGAGAGCGAGGGAGAGAGAGAAAGACAGGACAGAGACAGAGAGACAAACACTACAGACACACACACAGAGACACTCTTTTGTGTGTGTGTGTGTGTGTGTGTGTGTGTGTGTTGTGTGTGTGTGTGTGTGTGTGTGTGTGTGTTGTGTGTGTGGTGTGTGTGTGTGCTGTAGTTGTTTGTGTTTGTACGTGTGTGTATTGCGTGCGTGCGCGCGCGCGCGAGCGTCGCGTGCGCGTATGTGTGTGTTCTTCTTCTTCCTCTTCCTCCTCCTCTCCTGTTCGTTCTGGGACTTACTACCATTCATATCGGGTGGGTTGTTTTTTTTCAAATCTCAGTCTTGTTTTTCAGCCTGATCCTAATCTTCATTGTCATTGTATGCGTTATTATCAACGTAACGTCGTCGTTTCCTACGGCAGCGTCTTCATCGTCGTCGTTGTCATCTTTACCAGTGGCTATTTGCGTGGTTGGTTGTGTGGCGGTTAGGGCTTGTTTCACTGTTACGAATTTTGAATGTGCTTTGTACACTCTTAAACAAGTACGGGCACGTGGCACGAACATCTGGACTGGCCAAGACTGTCCCACAGGGAACGGTACAAGGAGGGAGACTAAAAGGCAGACAGAGAAAACGATGGGAAGACAACATCAGAGAGTGGAGGACTGGCCTTGAGTGGAACGATTTGCTACGGAAAGCAAAGAACTGCAGGGGAGTGGAGGAAGCTGGCTGCAAAATCTTTATTAGTGTTCCCCACGGTCCACGGGACTTCGGGATAGGTGAAGGGGAAGGTGAGACAAGTGATAGCAGAATTAGAAATGACACAATCTTTGCAATTTGTTCAAAAATTCTTTGCAGCCAATCAAAGGGTACTGTAGTCGATGTTTTACTGGGTCACCTCGCATTGTAATGTCTTTTACGTGCGCTGAATAATTATGTGTAACACACGGGACCTCGGTTTATCGTCTCATCCGAAAGACTAGCGCACGGACCACCACTCATGGTCTAATGGATGGGGGAAAAGTTTCGGGCCCAAACGGGATTCGAACCACCGCACACTTCCGACCCGGACTTTGCGCTTTCTAGACAGGCGCGTTACCTCTAGACCACCGATGCCATCTGATGTGTATCTGTGCAAAATGCTGCTGCTGCCATCCTATGGAACAGCGCTGACAGATACGGTAACTATTTTTGTCGGGGAGGTTAAGGGAAGAATAAAGAAGGTGGGGGGGGGGGGGGGGGGGGGGGGGGGGGGGGGAGGGGGGGAGGAGGGGGGAGGAGGGGGGGGGCGGGGGGTCTCGAAGTGAAGGAATTCAGGATTGAGGGGTGGGGAAGGGAGGAGAATGGAGGAGGAGGAGGGGATAAGAGGTCTGCATTTTATAGAAAGATTTGTCAATTATGATCCTGGAGGAAAACGTTAATTTGTTTCTTGGGGAAAAAAAGAGAGAAATAGACTGAAAAGAATACATACATAATAAAGAAAGAGATTAGACGGAAGGGGTAGGGGGTGGGGTTGAGGGTTGGGGTGAGGTGGAAGGGGGGGGGACAGAACAGACAGAATGCAGACTTGTGTTCTCAGCAAAAGCCTGTCAGTTGCTAGAAGATCCATAGTCTAGAAAACTGATCATTGATTATAAACTTGGATGAAAACGTCATCTTGTTTGACAAAAAGAACGTGAGATGGACTCAAAAGAAAGACAGACAGAAAGAAAAAATGAATGAAAGAAAGAAAGAAAGCAGGAAGGAAGGAAGGAAGGAAGGGAAAGAAGGAAGGTATGAAGGAACAGCAGGAGAAAGAAAGAATAACAGAAAGAAGGAAAGAAAAAAAGAATGAAAGAAAGAAAGAAAGAAGAAGAATGTAAAATGATGATGATGGTGATAATAACGATGATGATGATGATGATGATGTGTTGTTGTGTTGTGATGATGATGATGAGGAGGAGGAGGAGGAGGAGGAGGAGGAAATAACAATAGCTATAACATTAACAATAATAGCGAGTATAAGATAAAGAAGAACTCAAAGAAGAAAAATTAATGCAAAGAAAAAAAGAAAGAAAGAAAGAGTCTAATAGACAAAAATAAAACAAACGGGTATAAAAGTGTTATAAATGACGCCACACACACACACACACACACTACACACACACACTACACACACACACACACACACACACACACACACACACACTACACACACACCACACACACTACACACACACACACACACACACACACACACGCACACACACATTGATGACGTGTGAACATTCTCCACATTGTTTTTACCTCCCTTTCCCCCATATACCGTCCAAGCAACCAACAACTTAAGAAAAACCACCAAAAAACAAAAAAACGAAGAATGGCATGAAAGACATTCCGTTGCGCACCCCATTAAAGTTAATGACCCAGGCGTTCAAGATAGAGAGGTGCAATGAAGAAAGGAAGGATGGAAGAAAGGAATGAAGGAATGAAGGAAGAAAGGAATGAAGGAAGGAAGGAGAGAAGGAGAGAAGCGCATGCAGGAATGTGCCTTACAGGGAAAGGAAAGTTCACTTCAGGAGCTAAGGATCAAAGGCATGTGACGTTTTCATTAGTGCCAGCTACGTGAGTGAAACGTTTGGAATTCCTGCATTTTAAAGGAGATTGGGGAGTGGGGGGTGGGGGATGTGTTGGTTTTTGTTGTTGTTGTTGGTTTGTTTTGTTGGGGTTTTGTTGTTGTTGTTTTATTAGTTTTTGTTCGCGGAGGAGAGTTATCAAGTTTGTCTGGGTTGACGTGAACTCTGACTCTGTCTCTGACTGTCTGTCTGTCTGTCTGTCTCTCTGTCTACCTCTCTGTCCGCCTGTCTCTCTCTCTCTCTCTCTCTCTCTCTCTCTCTCTCTTTTCTCTCCCTCTCTCATTTTTTTTATATCCATAATTTGTTGCTTTTTATTGTGGAATGAATTTGTGTTGTGAAGTATTTACACACGCCCACATCGACAAGTTGTGGTTTTGTTAAATTTCATGTACTCCTTGGGGGGATGGGGGGGGGGGGGGGGGGGTGTAGGTTCTTGAAATAAAATATCTCTATGGGGCGTTACATCATAATATTGTTCAATTAAAAAAAAATTGTTTGCTTGTTGTTGTTAGTTTTCTTTCTTTCTTTTTTTTCGATTCAAAGTTTTGTTGTCAAGTAAGAAAGGTTTGTGTAAGTGGTTCGATATCTATCAATTTGTATTTTGCTTAGGCTGGGATAACTCAGTGGTCGGAGCACTCGCTTTTCCCCAGCCAAGTTAAGCAGCGTCGAGCGTGGTTACCAGTTGGATGGGTGACCGTTTGCGCGCCTTGGCTTCAGTACAGTTCACCCAGCTGTAAATGGGTACCTGCCCTCTTTAGGGTCAGGGAAGGTAAGCAGCGAGGGAGAGGAGATGGGCGCCGCTCTCAATATGCTGGCCCTAGAGAAGTGAGGTCTCTGATGCCTCGCTCCCCTACGACCTTATAGGTTATGGGACTCCTCTACCTCCTTTACCTTTCCTTAGGCTGTTTGATATTGTTACAACCTGAAGGAATACTCTCTCTCTCTGTCTCTGTCTCTGTCTCTGTCTCTCTCTCTCTCTCTTCTCTCTCTCTCTCTCTCTCTCTCTCTCTCTCTCTCTCGCTCGCTCGCTCGCTTGCTCGCTCGCTCTCTGTCAATCTATCTGATTTATTTACTTACACTCACTGTATCTATGTTGACACTAACGTTCGGGTCAGTTTGGGGATTGATTATGTGCTTATTGAACACATATCGATCTCTTTTGTTTCAATAGTTATAATCAATGATATCTGTTTTGACATTAATGTTCGGGACAGTTGGGGGATCATGTGTTTGTTCAATACATATCTATATCTCCTTTCTTTAAACCATAGGTTGAACTTTCTGCTGTTATTGTTTGTTGTTTTGTTTGGTTTTTTTTCTGTGTTTGTTATGTGTGGATAGTCTCTAATCAGGGCAAGGGCCGGATAAAAAAAAAAGTAAATGCTTATTTGTAACCCTTGAAAAATAAAGAATGTTCATTCATTCATTCATTCATTATTAATAATTAATTCATTCATTCATTCATTTCTTCATTCATTCATTCATTCATTCTCTCTCTGTGTCTCTCTGTCTGTCTGTCTGTCTGTCTGTCTGTCTGTCTGTCTGTCTCTCTCTCTCTCTCTCTCTCTCTCTCTCTCACACACACACATACACGCACACACACACACACGCACGCGCGTATGAACTATCATTCTCTGACAGTGTGTGTGTGTCTGAGTGTGTGTGTGTGTGTGTGTGTGTGTACGCGCACGCGCGCGCGCGCCCGTATGCGTGTGCACAGGCACATTCGTGCAGAGTCTAAAAACCAAACTACATCAAGTTTTCTCCTTTATGTGCCTTAAAACAAACAACAACACAAAAAAACCAAACCTACCACAAACATGAAAGAAACAAACACGCAACAAACAAACAAACAAACAAACAAACAAACAAACTAAAATGAAAGATAAATCTGAAAGACAATCAGCTGGAACAGTAAGTAGTAACAGCAACAAGGACAACAACAACAACATCAGCGACAACAACAACAACAACGACGACGACAACAACAACATCATCAACATCACAACAACAACAACAACAACAGCATCGACAATATAAAAAAAACCACAAACGAACGAACCACAACGACATCAAAACAAGAAAATAAAACGGTCACTTCGTTGTTATAATATTATATTATTCCAAACCAAAACATGGCCATAACTCATACGAATTCTGTTTCCTTAAAGACGATCTCTTCTTCAATAGGAAGGTGGAGCTTTAATACATGGTTCAACCAAACTGCGCATCCTTTGCATAAACCATCACGCTTCGTTCAATCGGGTGTCAGTCTGATTATAGACTGATTATGGTCAGTCTGATTAAAGGGAGTTATCGCCCTTTCCGCGGTGGGGGGTGACACGTGATACGTTTGTGGCTGGGATGTTTAACTGACCCTCCCACACGCACACACGCACGCACGCATGTGTGCACGAAACAAACACACATGTTTACAAGTTTTAGTATGTGCGCAGGCAGACAAAGACACATGTATGTATGCAGACACAAGAACGGTGTACACATACCCGCACACGCGCGCACACGCGAGCGAGAACACACACAGGCACACGCACACGCACGCACGTACGCGCAAACACACGCACACAAACACGTACACACACATCCACACGTTGTATACGTACACACACACGCACACATGCATACACACATGCACACACACACATGTATACGCGCGATCGCACGCATTCACTTGCGTGCACGCATACACGAAAAGCAGAACGAGTTTTAACGTGTGCGCAAGATGTTCTGCGTGCGTTCGCACACGAGACTTTAGTTTATGGTCTCATCCGAAGGACTTTTAGGGGAAAGTGGAGTCGGCACTGTTGTTAACTCCAGAGGAAAAAATCCTCTTCAACGAGATTCGAACCCGGGTCAGCAGATCACCAGCGCATCACTCTAACCACCAGTTATGTGACGTCATCTGCACCCTCTGCTCTTCAGTTCACATTGTATTTCCTTAATAAACGCCGACAGCTATATAATAATAATAATAATAATAATAATAATAATAATAATAATAATAATAATATAATAATAATAATAATGTATGGAATTTATATAGCGCTGAATCCTGTAAAGCAACAAATCAAAGCGCTATAATATGTCCTATGTAAAAGATGATATTGATAAAGAGTGAAAGCAATGTTTGGGATTTAATTTTGTTACGAATAATAATGAGTATTGCACTTTTCTGCCAGTGCCAAGAAATCTATGATTATTCAAATTTCACAGCGTTACTTCTGGAGTAGTTGCAGTTGGAGCAGAAAAAACACATATGCGAGTGGGGCAGAGCGCTTGTCAGCCTTTTATGTATTCCCCTGTTGATGCCTGACATGTAGGTGCACATCTTTAGTACTACTACAACTACAACTACAGTCCTGTCAACCAACACCTCCACTTCTCAGCATACAATACTCGAGTGTTGCACATTCCACATTGGGGGTGGGGGGGTCGGGCGGGGGGGCGGGTGGGGGGGGACAGCAGCAGAATATAGAATGATGAGGCACAGACTCATTCATCCCATTGGGTTACTGTCATAATTTGTCAGGTATACGCACAACAAAGTTTCCAGACCCGGGGAATAGTTATCCTATTGTGCTGACCATATGCACTCATGACACAATCCTGAAGGGGCGGGATTGAGCCTAGTGGTCAGACATTTGCCTCGCAATTCTGACGCCGGTTTGATCCCGTTCAAGGGGGACATTACCTGGGTTGAACATCAGTGCAGAACTCCACTCTTCCCCAAAATCCTCGGATGCGACTATAAACCGAGGCCCCGTGTGCGAACGCACGCAGAACATCTTGGCGCACACGTTAAATCCTGTTCCGCTTTTCGTAAGAGTAGGCCATTGTGTGCCGGTGGGAACAGATGACAAAATTTACAAAACCGCATACAGACGGGGACTAGATGTAAAAAAAAAAGCACATAAGTGCTTATTCCATTATCCTCGAAATAAAAGAATAATAAAAAGGATCTGTTTATCATAATCATTGTTTTCTTCTTGTTCTTCTTCTTGTTCTTCTTGTTCTTGTTCTTGTTGTTGTTGTTGTTGTTCTTCTTCTTCTTCTTCTTCTTCTTCTGCTCCTCCTCCTCCTCCTCCTCTTCTTCTTCTTCTTTTTCTTTTGAAAACCCAGACAGCAATTAAAGTTTTCTGTCACATGAGCAAAATCAATGCGTTGTGCTGCCGTTAAGCGCCTTACAAGTCAAGCAGCCCAGCGCATCCGACTTCGGCATA
Organism: Rapana venosa; assembly: GCA_028751875.1. NCBI lineage: Eukaryota > Metazoa > Mollusca > Gastropoda > Neogastropoda > Muricidae > Rapana > Rapana venosa. The sequence continues at coordinate 50,296,056 of CM054136.1, forward strand.
AAAGAGAACTGTTATCTTTAAAGTCTTTCTAGAGAAGAAGAAGAAGGAAAAAAAAATACAAGGAGAATGGACCAAGAAGGCAGATAAAACTGAGTCAAGAAGTGGGTGACAGGAAGAAAAAGGTGCAAGGCAGAAAAACAAAAACAAAGAGAGGGTTAAAAATAGAGGGAAATCTTAGCACAGAATTTCCAGAAGGTTAGGATGCTGTTTAAACTGACAAGCTCCCGACATTTTCATGGGGGGGGGGGGGGGGGGGGGGGGGGGGGGGGGGGCCGAGGGGGGAGAGGAAGAATTATCAGTCTGGTCTCATTAGTATAAAGACTGTTGGGGGGGGGGGGGGTGAAATCAGCAGCTATGCTCGCTAGCTCCAGGGTTACTATCCATCCCATGGCCATCTCAGCCAGACCTCAGCCAGAAGCCTTCAAAATGCGGTCAGAAGTGGAGTTCAAGGTCGTGGCAGAAACAGGCTACACACCGGTATTATTTTGGGGGTCGCGTAGTATCTTGTATAGAGTGCGAGTGGAAAACAATGTTGTTGATTTTCACAGATTTTTTTAAGCATGAAAAAATGGACTGTGCACTTGTTTTTTTTTGGATTGAGGACATAGAGCAATACCAGGTAGTCACGAGAAAGTTGGAAATAACCATCAAATGAGGTTTGCCTGTATTCCTACAGCGTTGACCCCCGTGCATGCATATTGCGGTAAGGAAGCTAGCAGACGACAAAGGACTGAGGGGGTACAGTGTTTGCTGAAAAAAAAAATTCAAACCTACCAAATGTGTTCAAAATCACATGAGTTTTGAGTCAGCGGCTAGTCTTTCACAAAAAGTGGTTTTTATTTCTGTGGATGCCTTAGTACGTGCGGTATGAATATAAGAGTTACATAGAAAAACAGAAGGAAAAGTGATTTTTTAATACCGGTGTGCAGCCAAACATGAACAGCTGAGGTGGCTTCTTGCAGGCCTGCTTTTCCTCTCTAGGAAACCAGTCTAATGGCCAGCACTGTATCCGGTCTGGTGTCGTCTTCAGCACTTGCACTCTTCTTCATCAAGTGCTGACCATTGTGACACCCTGCACCGCGCTTCTTGTCATCGTGGAGGTTGTCCTTAAAGGCGAATTAACAAGCTGTGTGTGTGTGTGTGTGTGTGTGTGTGTGTTTTGTTTTGTGTGTGTGGTGTGTTGTGGTGTGTGTGTGGATATGTGTGTGAGAGAGGGAGAGAGAGAGGGAGAGAGAATTAATGTATGTATGTATGTATGTATGAATGTTTGTAAGTATGTATGTATGTATGTATGTATGTATGTATGTAGCTGTAGCATATACGTATGTACGTATGCATGTACATGTAGTAGGGTACGTGTCTTAGTATGATGTCTGCTAGTATGTATGCATGTACGTGTTATGTATGTATGTATGATGTTGTATGTATGTATGTATGTATGTATGTATGTATGTATGTATTTCTCTGCATATGTGTGTTTGGGTATGCATGAATAAAAGGATGGACAGACGGATAGATGCACAGACGGACGCATGGATAGGTGGATGGATGGATGGACGGACGGAGCGAAAGATGGATGGATAGATCCATACACGTAACCTGTTACCTAGAATCACAGAGAATAAGCTCTGTTCACCAAGCTGCCACAAAACTCTTGACTGTGCTCTGGTGCTTTCGCCACTCAGCCTCTGGAACTCTCTCCTTGTAGAATGTTGTCCATAGTGTCACTTGCTTCATGCAGGAGATTCGACACCATGCTCGTGCGACCTGCTTTTCGGTGTCAAAATCTGATCATGCCCGTCTTCTTGGTTTAAACATTGTTTGTTCGTTATACATGCATCATAAGTACACACCAGTACAGCAAGGGGAAAGGCTCTGCATTCTCTTCACTGGTTGCCTGTTGAACAAAGACTATATATTATAGTAAATTATCTCTCGTATGCAACAAGTTTATGAATGATTTGACCCTGTTTGTTTTATCTTCCTTTTTTTCACTACTGTTCACTTTTCGACAGCTTCGTTTCTCTGTCGATACCCGTTTATTAAAATTTCTGTCTCACGGAACTAAATCATACACCCATGTATTTCCCCTTTCCAGGTCCGTTCCTCTTGGAATGAACTGTCCTCCTGTAGTCGTCCTTCTCCTCCTCTCTGTAGTCGATTTAAAGATGTCAGTGTACTCTCTTTTCTAGAAACCTGGTACTAGGTGTTAGTTGTCGGTGTGTGTGCTTTGTCTTTACTTTCGTTGGACTTGGCAATGTTTTGTGTGTGTGTGGTGTGGGGTGTGTGAGTTTTGTGTGTGTTTCGTGCGTGCGTGCGTTTTGGTGTGTGTGTGTGCGTGTTTTGTGTGCGCTGTGTGTGTGTGCCGCGCGTGTGTTGTACGTATTAGCTATTGTCACCGCCAAGGCTTTTGCATCCGTGAGATAAGGGGTTATACTGCTATGCTGGTACTACTACTACTACTTCTACTACTTCTACTACTACTACTACTACTACTACTACTACTACTACTACTACTACGACTACTACGACTACTACTTCTACTACGACTACTACTTCTACTACTACTACTACTACTACTACTTCTACTACTACTTCTACTAGTACTACTTCTACTACTTCTACTACTACTACTACTACTTCTTCTACTACTTCTACTACTGCTACTACTACTACTGCTA
>CM054136.1:50301236-50333736 GCA_028751875.1 Rapana venosa
CGCTTTGATTTGTTGCTTTACAAGATTCAGCGCTATATAAATTCCATACATTATTATTATTATTATTAAGAGCCATACTTACTTGTGTGCGACACTACTGTGAGCAATTGAACAGTTGTTACAAAAAAGTGATAACAGCAACAGCAGCAGTAGAACAGCAGCAGTAGAACAGCAGCAGTAGAACAGCAGCAGTAGAACAGCAGCAGTAGCAGGAGGAGGAGGAGCAATAGCAGCAGCAGCAGTGCAAATTAACAAACAGGAACTAAGAAAACCAACATCGACCTCAAGTGTGACCTCCAAGCTCACTATCATCAAACTGAACTGCTCAAAAAGATAGCTGAAGATAAAGAAGTCACCAGGCAAAGATGGAATCACCAACAACAAGGTGATCCATCAGCTTGGAGATCATGCCAAGCAAAAAGCTCCTGGATGTTTTTAGCCAGTCTTGGAATCCTGGTGTGTTTCCAGGCAGCTGGAAATAAGCCATCATTGACCCCATCCTCAAGAAGGGAAAGATGAGAACTGCAAATTCATCCCCCTCCCCCCCTCCTCTCCTCTAGTCTCCTAAGCTGCCTTGGCAAAACCATGGAGCAAATGATAAACTGATGCCTGCAGTACCACCTGAAAAAGAGCAGGCTTATTTCGCCCACTGGGTCAGGCTTTAGGAAGAACTTGAGCACCGAAGACCAGGTCACTTTGCTTACACAAGACATTGAAGATGGCTTTCAACAGAAGACGAAGACCATTGCAGTCTTTGATGACCTCATCAAAGCGTTCGACAAGGTCTGGAAGGAGGGCCTTCTCTCCAAGCTGCTCATGAAGAAAGTGTGTGGCAGGATGTTTTTCTGGATCCACTGCATATACAAAACCGCATATACACGGGGACTGGATGTAAAAAAACGCATAAGTGCTTATTCCATTATCCTCTATATAAAGAATAAATAAATAAATAAATAAACTTCTTCCATTTCTAGTAGCGTCTTCTGCTGATCGATCTATGAATGCATGTGACCAGAGTTCTCTTGGATAGGTGTCTTCCATGTACTTTAGCATAAGTACATTTTTCTCACATGAGGGGATGGGATGGCTCAGTGGTCAGACCACTCACTTTCCCCAAGCTAAGGTTAAGCAGCATTGAGTGTGGTTACCAAGAGGATAGGTGTCCATTTGCACACCTTGACTTCAGTACAGTTTCCCAGTTCACCCAGCTGTAAATGAGTACCTGACCTCTTTAGGGTCAGGGAAGGTAAAGCAGCGAGAGAGAGAGAGAGAGAGAGAGAGAGAGAGAGAGAGAGAGAGAGAGAGAGAGAGAGAGAGAGAGAGAGAGAGAGAGGAGATGGGTGCCACACTCAACATGCTTGCCCTTGGAGAAGCTAAGGTCTCTGATTTCTTGCTCTCCAACAACTCCATGTTTTATGGAAACACCTTTACCTTTTCTTTTCTTTTTTATCGCTTTTCTCCTATGGTTTGACTCTGTTCTGGCTTCTTATTTCTGTCTGTTTATCTTATGCTTGCAGTACACAAGCATCAGATGACTGGTATGATTCAAATTAGCTTTGCAAAACTAAATCTAAGATTGTGGGTCAGTGACTATCAAGTCCCTTCTTCCTTAACTGTTTGAGGAGTCGTTGACGCACTGTGCTGGATTATAGTTCAGGCAGTGTGTGTGTGTGTGTGTGTGTGTGTGTGTGTGTGTGTGTGTTGTGTGTGTGTGTGTGTGTGAGTGCGTGTGTGTGCATGTGTGTGTGAGTGTGGGTGTTTGTGTTTATTGTTATTGTAAGTTTAAAGTCTGTTCACATTTAGTGATATTAGACGTGTGTGTGTGTGTAAGTTGAACCAGGCAAAACCCATCCCTCTTTATGCCCCTGAGTTGTATGCATGCTAGGCTTGTTCATGTCGTCCCTGGCACAATACTGGCCATCGCTGGCAGGCCGGACCTCTTGCCCACAACAGCTTGGTTTGAACATGTGCAAGGTGTTCTCTGCTTGCATTTCCCATCGAAGTCTTAGCTTATAACCTTATGACATCAGCTCTCTCTCTCACCCACATGCACATGCACCCAAGCACACACACACACACACACACACACACACACACACACACACACACACAACACAATGTTCTCTTTCTCTCTCTCTCTCTCTCTCTTCTCTCCTCTCTCTCTCTCTCTCTCTCTCTCTCTCTCTCTATCTCTCTCTCTCTCTCTCTCCATTCCCCAGGCATCCCCTCTCTCTCGTCACCCTTCCCCAACAGAGAAAAAAAACAACTCACAAAATCCGTCCATTGTTTCTAATCTCTATACAATTCCACTCAATACTCTACACAAGCATAGGACGCGCACGGTTAAAACAATACCCGAAAAACCTTGGGCCACCTCACAAATCCTGGCTGAAAGATCTTGCCTGCCAAAGTCTTTCACACCTGTGGAGGTTTTTTGTTTAAGTCTGCCATTTAAATTCTATTCCTCCAAGGGGAAGTATTTGCATCTACGTGGAAAACAAAAGAGGCAGAAAATGTGTGTGGCGCCGGACTGTGGGTGAGGCACTTTGTTTCTAAAGAAAAACAGGTCCTAATTTCACACGGAGAGTTCTGCTGTGACTATATATGTGACAGACTTTGCAATGGGAGCGTGATGCCATACAATGGTTATACGATGTGGCAACGCAAACAGAAAGCCAATACTTCTTTTTCTTCTTCTGCTTCGAACGCTTAGACAGCAACTATTGTTGTCTGTCATATAAGCGAAAATGCGTTGCGCTGCTGTTAAGCGCCTGACAAGTCAGGCCCAGCGCACAATGAAATACAATTTAGTGCATTGCAATGCAGTAATATAGATTACAATGCCAGAAGATCAGAAAGATATCCTCGAATTGTCGCTGGAACAGAAATGGAAGGATGCAGGCCATAAGACGGACAAGAGATAGACCACCAAAAAAAGCACAAAATCGCAGCTAAAATACGGCACCAGTACCCCTGGCAGACCAGGCAACCAGATGACTTGACAATATCACGAAATGCATGGCGTGACAAGGCACAGTGCAGAGAAGACAGGCAATGGCAGCTGGGCATGGACAACACGTAGCTGCCAAGATACAAAAGAATGAAGGTAGTTAGGAAGACACTAAGACAGAAAAGGGAAGCAAGCAAGAGAACCAGGAAGGGAAAAAATACAAAAGAGACAGGAAAAGTGGAAATACGAATAAATGGAAGAGAGGAGGCAAAAAGTAAAACCAACCAACCAAACAAACCAACCAAACAAACAAAAAAGAATTGAACAAATAAGAGAATGAGCAAATCAAGTCTCTATGCTTCAGTCACACTATAAGTTGACCTACTGTTGTGGCTTAGAGCCTGTTAATGAACACATGTCATGCTTTCTTTCTAAATCAATAATGACCTATAAATCAATGAGTAAATCTTCTCTTTGGCTTAATATCCATTCACTGATTTGTGATTTAAAGTAAGTAAACAAACAAATAAACAAACAAGTGACTATTCTATGACTAAACTACCACCCCCTGTCCCTCTTTATTCGACCTCCCAAGAAGAACTCTTCAAGTGGTAACCTGCTGAAGCAAGTGTTAACAAGAGGAAGGGGAGGGTCATTGGCATATGCAGGGGTATTCTTGGAAGCAGACAAGAAGGTCAGGTGAAACGCTAGAGCTCACCATGTCATACCTGGCAAGAGGAACAGGTAGAAAAGAAAGGTTTTAAAAAAATAGAGAAGAGATTCTCTTCAGCTAAACTGTATTTTTTAAAGGTGGAAAAGTGCCTGGGATAAAGTAGTGTACTGTAGAGAGAGAGAGTGCAAAAGCAAACAAAGAAAGAAACAAACAAACATACAAGAAACAAAAAACACCAAAATCAAATGATCTGAATGAAAACTCGATGGACCATACCTACTATCTCACTTTATAAATGTTGCAATGGCCGCTCAAAGAAAAAGTACTGCCAAAAATAGATACACATATCAGTCATATCATATTTATTGTCAGCTGTAAATGGGTACCTGCCCTCTTTAGGGTCAGGGAAGATAAAGAAGCGAGGGAGAGGAGATGGGCATGGCCCTCAATATGCTGACCCCTGGAGAAGCTGAGGTCTCTGATGCCTCGCTCTTCTACGACCACATAGGTTATGGGAATACCTTTACCTTTACCCTATTCTTTATATTTATTGTCAGAAACCTGATGACAACCAGATAGCTGTAAATTTCGGAATGACAAAAGCACTTTTTAATTCATGATCATGCTTCCAGAATTATACGTGGTTATCATGACCAGACAGGTAACCTCAAATAGTCAACCTTTTGGGATACATATTTACAATACCATTCATCTGATAAACAAACAATTGCAACAATTCATATCTCTTTGTGTGTGTGTAGGGGGTTGGGGGTGGGGTGGGGAGGGGTGTGTGTGTGTGTGTGTGTGTGTGTGTGTGTGTGTGTGTGTGTGTGTGTGTGTGTGTGTGTGTGTGTGTGTGTGTGTGTGTGTGTGTGTGTGTGTGCATAGTTTGTTTTTGATCCTCGGCTACAGTTCTGAAGTTTACCTATGGTGAGATTCTGTGTATGTGACTGCTTTTCTGGACCATTGAGGTAGTTGCATTCCAATTTCAGGAATACCCCTCAAAATAATTGCTCTACCTTTTAAAAATGTGCACAAGTGTCGAGAAGATGGTGGGAAAGAGAAAGATAGGATGAAACAAGAGGTGGGGGAGGGGGGGGGGGGTAGATTCTATACACTGGGGAATGCCATTCATCTGTGAGGCAGAGAGGACTGGGCAACAATGGCTATTAGCAGGCTGGAAACCACAGCACACCTGCACGTCTTTGTGGCCTGCAGCCTGTTTGTCCTTGTGCATGTCTTCACACAGTGCTGAAGAGAGAGTGCGGAGTGGAGACAGTCAGAGGTGCACACTGTCTGTTATCATCTTTTGAATGGACATTTGGAAAACTGGAAGAGGGACGGGTGTTGTCCTTGGGGGTTGGGTTGGGGGTAGGGGGATGTTGTTAGGGAAAGTTGATTGACACTAATTTGTGGAGTGAGGGTGATTACTGAAAAGAATGGGGAGAGCATAGGTTTAGTAGTGTTGTTGTTTTATGTATGTTTATATGTATATATGTATGTATGTATGTATGTATGTATGTATGTAGGTAGGTAGGTAGGTAGGTAGGTATGTAGGTATGTAGAAATGTATGTATGTGTGTAGGTAGGTAGTTGGGTATGTAGGAATGTAAGTATGTATGCATGTATGTGTGCATGTATGTATTTATGTATGTATGTATGTATGTATGTATGTATGTATGTATGTATGTATGTATGTATGTATGTATGTATGTAAGAATGTAAGTATGTGTGTGTTACATTTATTTATCAATAAAATCCAAAAGTAGCAACAATAACAACAAATCCATTTCAAGTCCCTTTATCATTCTAATGTAGTCAATTTAAACAGGAAACTAGACAGACAACTAGAAGAAACCCTGACCCAGTTATTACAGTATTTAAACAGAAACTAACTGAATAAACACCAGGCAACTTAAACATGACAACCATTAAAAATATCCCTGTCATCCTACTTTAAACCCATCTCTCTTCGCACACAGAGAAATAATTACCCTTGTATTTTTAATGTTCCCTTCCAAAACTGGACTGTCCAGTCAGGGGAAGGGAAGGGGGTGGGGAACAGTGCTGATGGTGGAGACAGACAATAAAAGGCAGGGAAAATAAGGGAGGTAGGGTGTAGACACACTGGGGAATGCCATTCATCTGTGAGGCAGAGAGGACTGGGCAACAATGGCTATTAGCAGGCTGGAAACCACAGCACACCTGCACGTCTTTGTGGCCTGCAGCCTGTTTGTCCTTGTGCATGTCTTCACACAGTGCTGAAGAGAGAGTGTGGAGTGGAGACAGTCAGAGGTGCACACTGTCTGCTATCATCTTTTGAATGGAAGTTTGGAAAACTGGAAGAGGGAGGGGTGTTGTCCTTGGGGGTTGGTTTGGGGGTAGGGGGATGTTGTTAGGGAAAGTTGATTGACACTAATTTGAGGAGTGAGGGTGATTAATGAAAAGAATAGGGAGAGCATAGTGTTGGTAGTGTTGTTATTTTATGTATGTTTGTATGCATGTTTGTATGTATGTATGTATGTAGGCATGTATGTATGTGTGTATGTATGTATGTATGTATGTATGTATGTATGTATGTATGTATGTATGTATGTATGTATGTATGCAGGTATGTAGGAATGTAGGTATGCAGGAATGTAAGTATGTATGTATGTATGTATGTATGTATGTATGTATGTATGTATATATAAGAATGTAAGTATGTGTGTTACATTTATTTGTCAATAAAATCCAAAAGGAGCAACAATAACAACAAATCCATTCCAACACCCTTTATCATTCTAATGCAGTAAAGTTAAACAGGAAACTAAACAGACAACTAGACAGAATATAAAATAGAAGAGGAAAAGAAAAACCTGACCCAATTATTACAGTATTTAAACAGAAACTAACTGAATAAACCACAAAGAAATTAAACAGGACACCCATTAAAAACATCCCTGTCATCCTACTTTAAACCCATGTCTCTTCACACACACAGAAATAATTACCCTTCTATTTTTAATGTTCCCTTCCAAAACTGGACTGTCCAGTCAAGGGAAGGGAAGGGGGTGGGGAACAGTGCTGATGGTGGAGACAGACAATAAAAGGAGGGAAAATAAGGGAGGTAGGGTGTACACACACTGGGGAATGCCATTCATCTGTGAGGCAGAGAGGACTTGGCAACAATGGCTATTAGCAGGCTGGAAACCACAGCACACCTGCACGTCTTTGTGGCCTGCAGCCTGTTTGTCCTTGTGCATATCTTCACACAGTGCTGAAGAGAGAGTGTGGAGTGGAGACAGTCAGAGGTGCACACTGTCTGCTATCATCTTTTGAATAGAAATTTGGAAAACTGGAAGAGGGACAGGTGTTAACCTTGGGAGTTGGGGCTGGGGAATGTTATTAGGAAAAGTTGGTGGGAGGTTAATTAGAGAAGTGAGGGTGATTACTGAGAAGAACGGTGACAGCATACTTGTTGGTATTGTTGTTGTTGTGGTTGTATGTTTTTGTATGTATGTATGTACGAATGTATGGATGGATGGATAGATGGATGTGTGTATGTCTGTGTGTGTGTGTGCGCTTGCATGCATGTGTGTATGTGTGTGTGTGTGTTGGTGGGTAGGAGGGTGTGCATGTATGTCAATGGGTGTGTGTTTGGTACATTTATTTGTCAATGTTATAGTCCAAAACTAGCAATAATAGCAGCAAATACAATTCAACACCTGATATCATTCTAATCCATTAATTTAGACAGGCAACTAGACAGACAACTAGATAGGATAAAATAGAAAAGGAAAAGAAACACCTGACCCAATTATTGCAGCTTTTAAACAGAAACTAACTGAATAAACATCAGGCAAGTTAAACTTGACAACCATTAAAAATACCGCTGTCATCCTACTTTAAACCCATCTCTCTTCACACACACAGAGAAATAATTACCCTTGTATTTTTAATGTTCCCTTCCAAAACTGGACTGTCCAGTCAAGGGAAGGGAAGGGGGTGGGGAACAGTGCTGATGGTGGAGACAGACAATAAAAGGCAGGGAAAATAAGGGAGGTAGGGTGTAGACACACTGGGGAATGCCATTCATCTGTGAGGCAGAGAAGACTGGGCAACAATGGCTATTAGCAGGCTGGAAACCACAGCATACCTGCACGTCTTTGTGGCCTGCAGCCTGTTTGTCCTTGTGCATGTCTTCACACAGTGCTGAAGAGAGAGTGTGGAGTGGAGACAGTCAGAGGTGCACACTGTCTGTTATCATCTTTTGAATGGACATTTAGGAAACTGGAAGGGGGAGGGATGTTGGCCTTGGGGGTTGGGTTGGGGGTAGGGGGATGTTGCTAAGGAAAGTTGATTGACACTAATTTGAGGAGTGAGGGTGATTACTGAAAAGAATGGGGAGAGCATAGGTTTAGTAGTGTTGTTGTTTTATGTATGTTTATATGTATGTATGTATGTATGTATGTATGTATGTATGTATGTATGTATGTATGTATGTATGTATGTATGTATGTATGTATGTATGTATGTGTGTATGTAGGTAGGTAGGTAGGTATGTAGGTATGTAGGTATGTAGAAATGTATGTATGTATGTAGGTAGGTAGCTAGGTATGTAGGAATGTAAGTATGTATGCATGTATGTGTGCATGTATGTATGTATGTATGTATGTAAGAATGTAAGTATGTGTGTGTTACATTTATTTATCAATAAAATCCAAAAGTAGCAACAATAACAACAAATCCATTTCAAGTCCCTTTATCATTCTAATGTAGTCAATTTAAACAGGAAACTAGACAGACAACTAGAAGAAACCCTGACCCAATTATTACAGTATTTAAACAGAAACTAACTGAATAAACACCAGGCAACTTAAACATGACAACCATTAAAAATATCACTGTCATCCCCCTTTAAACCCATGTCTCTTCACACACACAGAAATAATTACCCTTGTATTTTTAATGTTCCCTTCCAAAACTGGACTGTCCAGTTAGGGGAAGGGAAGGGGGTGGGGAACAGTGCTGATGGTGGAGACAGACAATAAAAGGCAGGGAAAATAAGGGAGGTAGGGTGTAGACACACTGGGGAATGCCATTCATCTGTGAGGCAGAGAGGACTGGGCAACAATGGCTATTAGCAGGCTGGAAACCACAGCATACCTGCACGTCTTTGTGGCCTGCAGCCTGTTTGTCCTTGTGCATGTCTTCACACAGTGCTGAAGAGAGAGTGTGGAGTGGAGACAGTCAGAGGTGCACACTGTCTGTTATCATCTTTTGAATGGAATTGGGACTGCAGAGGGGCAAATGGGTATTATGGGACCGGGTGAAAGGTGGTGGGATGAGTGTATAGATAGTTGAGGGTACACTGTTTCTTTTTAATTTTAAATGGAAATTTGGGAAGGGTGGATGGGGCTTTGGGGGGTGTGTGTGGGGGGGGGGGGGTGGGGGGGTGTTAGGCGACATGGTGAACAGTGGTGGGAGGAATGTGTAGATACAGGTGCATTTCTTTTCTTTTAATTTTTTAATGGAAATTTTGTTAAGATGGAGTGAGTGGGAGAAGGTGTTAGGGGATAGAGTGAAAATGTTGGGAAGAGTTTGGAGGAGTGAGGGAGGCTGCCAAGAAGAAGGGGAAGAGGATTCGCGTGTGTGCTTGCTCGTGCTCACGTGTGTGTGTGTGTGTGTGTGTGTTGCTTAGTTTTGCTTTGCTTTACCTTACTTTGTTGTTGGGTTGTGTGACCAACACCTTGAACACAGACCCTGGTTATCACTCTCCAGAAGAAAAGCAACTTGCAATTATGCCCAAACTATACGTACCATCAGCCTGATCAGCCATCCAAGAAAAGTCCTGCTAAGAATCCTCCTGGATAGACTGAAGCTACACGCTGAGGAGATCATCAAAGAAGAACAGGCAGTTTTCAGAGCATGCACACCAGAGCAGGTTTTCAACCTTAGAGTAAGGAAAGATCTTTACCACGTCATTATGGACTTAAAGAAGGCATTCAACATAGTTTGGCATATAGCCTTGTGGACAACCATGAGACTGTATAACATCAATGCTACCTGATCAGAACCATAGAATGCCTCTATAACAAGGCAACCAGCACAGTCTACTGTAACAGCAACATAGAAGCATGGTTCCAAACCACAATTTGAGTTCGCCAAGGATGGCTGCTCTTTCCCACCCTCTTCAACATCTTCTTAGAGAGAATAATGGCTGACGCATGTGAAAACCACGAGGGAACAATCAGCGCTGGAGGCAGGACAATTACAAACTTACGTTTTGCCCACGACATTGATGGCCTAACTGGAAAAGAGCAAGAGCTAGTTAACCAGGTAAATCCCATTGATGAAGCGCAGAGAAAGCTCAGTTGATGGCAAATAGCACTAGTGGCATTAGCACTGACATTGTCATAGACAACAAGAACATTGAGACCGTGCATAACTTTAAATATCTGGAAACTATAGTATCAGATGGAGGATTAAAATCAGAAATTTTCTCCAGGATAGCCCAGACCACAGCTGCAATGACCAAACTAAAAGTCCTCTGGAACGACAAAAACATTGCCATTAGCTTCAAGATGAAACTGATTCAGACCAATTTGATTGTTTATAGCCTCGCCGACCACAGAGGTCATAATTATCATGGCTGTCATCTTGTTCGTGGTTGAAAGTCACATTAAACACTGAAAACAATGGTCATGCAGATTCAAATAATAAGATTAAAAGCCAACTATGCTGTCTTTCCTCAATGTTGATGATGATAATGATAATGATGATAATTGTATTGTATACCATTTAAAGTCACGACAGATTTCCCTGCGTGAAAGTAGGGCTGCTCTTCCCCGGGAGAGTGCGTCGCCACAAGAGCAGCGCCACCCATTATTTTTCTGTTCCTGCCTGCAACTACATTTGTTTCCCTAATCAGAGTTACTTTTTTCTACAGAATTTTTCTAGGGCAACTCCCTTGTTACCGTTGGTTCTTTTACACGCGCTAAATAATTACACAGAACCTCGATTTATTGTCTCATCCGAAAGACTAGCACCCAGACCACCACTTATGGTCTAATGGATGGGGAAAAAGTTTCGGTCCCAAACGGTGATCGAACCACGTTGCACACTTTCAACCCGGAAATTTTTGCTTTCTAGGCAAGTGCGTTACCTCTAGACCACCGATTGTCATCGTAAGTCATCATCTCTAAACTATTGTAGTCATGGGTTTATTATTATACGACTGTGGATTCTTTTCTCTTCGTTTCGTTTCTTTCTTTTTTCTCTCGTTTCTCTCTTTTTTTAATATGGTTTTGCATCTTTTGTTATGAGTTGATATCATATTCATTCTTCCTCCATACCCCGAAAATGGGCAAAAGTAATAAAGCTTGATAGTGGTGCTTTTAAAAAATTTCTCCTAAAAAACATCGTGTGTGTGTGTGTGTTATTAGTGCGTGCTGTAGTGTGCAAATGTGCGTGTGTGCGTTCGTGCTTGCATGCTTGGTTTCGCAAAGAGCGAGGATAACTCTTTTTAAGCTAAGCCAAAAAAAAAAAAAGGGGGGGGGGGGGGGGGGGGGGGGGGGGGGGGGGGGGGGGTGGAGGGGGGCGAGAGAGATTTTTTTGGAAAGGAAACTTTAAGCTAACCACCATAGATTTGTCTACTTTTTAACAATCCGTCACAACTTTTCCATAACCTTACTTTCTTCAATAACGAACAATTCAGACAGACAGACACACAGACACACAGACACACACACACTCTTTCTCTCTCTCACACAACACACACCTAAATCCTCCCCCAACCCTCCGACTTACCCCCCGCCCCCTCCCCCAACACTCCCCACTCCCTCGCCCACCGCAAAAAAACCCCAATCTCTCCCTTTATGGTTAAAATATTGCCGGGATAGTTCAGTTTTCAAATAAGAATTTGTGTCCTCGTTGTGTTTTTTTTTCTACTCCCCTAACTGACAAGTCTATGAAGAAACGCGTGCTTTCAATTGTTACATGGTGACAATTTGTAGCTTAGGCGCAAGCAAGAATTAATCATGTGTGTGTGTGTATGTGTGTGTGTGTTTCATTCTTTATATTTTTTAATTTATTTATTTTATATCGAGGATAATAGAATAAGCACCCATGTGGGTTTTTTTACATCCAGTCCCCGTGTCTATACAGTTTTGTCAATTATGCCATCCGTTCCCACCAGCACACAATGACCTACTCTTCCGAAAAGCAGAACGGGTTTTAACGTGTGTGTTTGTGTGTGCGTGTGTTTGTTTGTATTTGTGTGTGTGTGTGTGTGTTTGTGCGCGCACCCGCGCTCGTACGCGTGCGTGTCAGAGTGTAGGGGGTTTGATGATATATGGACTGGGGCAAAATGTGGGTCAACATTCCCTTAGGGATGACTTGGTGAACCGACATGGAATTGAACAGAGGGTTATGATCAACAGAAATGAAGTATATAACACGTCCTGCCGCCAGTCTGTCTGTCTGTGTACCTTTCTGTCTGACCCTGTCTCTTCTTCCATTTGTCTGTCTGTCTGTCTGTCTGTCTCTCTCTCTCTCTCCTCTGTCCATCTGCACCCCCCCCCCCCCCCCCCCCCCCCCCCGCCCCCATTCTCTCTCTCTCTGTGCCAAGGATACTTTCAACATTCACGACAGACACAAGCACTTAGGTACCTAGGCATACATCAAGTGATATACCCATACGCATCCATCTATTACTATTCCCACCCCAGTTCCCAGCCTCTATACACACATCACAAATTTCAGACATACCACTGAGAATATGAGGCAGACTTTTTTGGTATGAAATAGAACAACCAACCAAGAAGCCAGCTACCCAGCCAACAAACCAAGAAGCCAGCCAACCAAAAAGCCAGCCCATCAGCCAACCAAGAAGCCAGCCGACCAGCCAACCAAGAAGCCAGCCAATAAACCAAGAAGCCAGCCAATCAGCCAACCAAGAAGCCAGCCAACCAAGAAACCATCCAACTAGCCAAAAAACCAGCTAACCAGCCAGGCAACCAAGAAGTCAGAGAATGTGCCAACCAAGAACCCAGCCAGCCAACCAACCAAGAAGTCAGAGAACCAGTCAACCAAGAAGCCAGCCAACTAGCCAACCAAGAAGCCAGCCAACCAGCAAGCCAACCAAGAAAAGAGCCAGCCTTCAGGATGCCAGACAGCTAGTCAACCCAGGAAGCCAGCAAACAGTAAAGGCGACGAACCAAGAAGCAAGTAAGCAAATTTGAAAAACCAGCCAACCATCCAGGAAGCCAGCCAACCAACCAACCATCCAGGAAGGAAGCAAGCTAATCAAGACCGGCAAACCAGAGCCAGCCAGCACAACCACGAAGCCAATAAAATCTAGAAGCCAGGTAGTCCAGTCAAACAGCAAACCAGAGACCAGTCAGCCAGGAAGTCACTAAGCCAAATTGCCAGCTAGCCGGCCAGGAAGCCAGGAAGCCACCAAACCAGGTTGTCAGCCAGCCAGCAAGCCAGAGAGCCACCAAGCCAGATTGCCAGCCAGCCAGCCAGCCAGTCAGCCTCCAAGCCAGCCAGCCAGAAAGCCACCAAACCAGGTTGTCAGCCAGCCAGCAAGCCAGAGAGCCACCAAGCCAGATTGCCAGCCAGCCAGCCAGCCAGTCAGCCTCCAAGCCAGCCAGCCAGAAAGCCACCAAACCAGGTTGTCAGCCAGCCAGAAAGCCACCAAGCCAGATTGCCAGCCAGCCAGAAAGCCACCAAGCCAGATTGCCAGTCAGCCAGAAAGCCACCAAGCCAGATTGCCAGCCAGCCAGAAAGCCACCAAGCCAGATTTTGCCAGCCAGCCAGCCAGGAATCCACTAAGCCAGATTGTCAGCCAGCCAGCCACCAAGCCAGCCAGCCAGCCAGGAAGCCACCAAGCCAGATTGCCGGCCAGCCAGCCAGCCAACCAGGAAACCAGCCAGCCAGCCAGCTCCTCTGTGATCTATTCATGTATTCGTCTGTATATTTCTCTATTGTATTCAGGGAGTCGAGTGGTGTGATCCTCCAGAGGTAGGCCTAGCCGACACGGAGGCACAGCGCTCACTTACTGTACAGCCCTACACAAGCTGTAGGAGGAAGGGGGGGGGGGGGGGGGAGGGTGGTAGGTAGGGAGGGAGGGAGGAATATAAGAGTCTGCCTGACTTTCCAACTGCCGGAAAAAGGCCTTTCTTTCACACAGCACACGTACATGGCCAAGGATTATGAATAATTATGATAATGATAGAGACTAATTTATAGGGGCACAGGCTTAGAACGGGACCCTGGATAATAATGCTTGAGAGTGAGGGAGTGAGTGAGAGAGAGAGTGTGTGTGTGTGTGTGTGTGTGCGCGCGCGCGCGCGCGTGTGTGTGTGTACTTGTGTGTGTACTTGTGTGTATGTATGTGTGTGTGCTAGTGTGAGTGTGTGTATTTATGTGTGTGTATGTATGTGTGTCCATGTACGTGTGCGCATGCACGCATACACACGTGTACACGTGTGCACATACACACATACAAACAGAGGTATATGTGTGCCCATGTGCCCACGCGCGCGCATACACACACACACACGCACACACACACACACACACACTCTTTAAACTGAGGATAAGCTACAGACATTTTGGTGAGGGTCTTTTCCCCGGGCGGGGGAAGATACAAGGAATTTGACACCGGGAAAACTGTCTTAAGAAAGCATTAGGTCTGTCATGAGTATAGCCTCCTGTCGGGTCCAGGCATCGTGACAACATTATACCATACCTATCCTATATTTATTATACACCCCTACGTACGAGAAAGCGATCCAAAGCGTGTGTCTTGAGTAGAATTGCGTTTAAAATACAGATAGACCAGTGTATTAGGCCTACTGTCTGACTGGTTGTGAATTCCAATTTTGTTGGAATCGTGAAAGCAAAAAGTACCATTGTGTCAGCTATTAAGTTCTGAGGGTGGGTTTTTTCATTGTAAAGGCTTCATACTTGCAGACGTTCAAAACTATGTTAGAAGACTGGTTTGGTGCTACTTAAGATGATGTGGTGTTAGCATTATTTCTTTGTCGCTACTTAGATGAAATTTTAATATGATCCCTTTTTGGATACTTAAATGGTATGTTGACACAATGATAGAAGTTGATGTTAAACTTGACTGAAACATGCTTTCTACGGGTAGGAAGACGAGTAAAAGTGTTAATGAGAATCAAATACACACACACACACTCGCTCTCTCTCTTCCCAGCAAAAAGTTTTTGAAAAGCCTCACAAAGAATGTAGATGTACATAATAAAGCAGAAACACCAAACGAAGGGGAGCTTCCTTTTTTAAATGACAGAGAATGTAACTGATCATCTTATATCAGCATCACAGACTGACAGAAAATTACAACAAAATTTCAAAAGTCGAAAATTTGCTGAGGTTTTTTTTTATAAATCCAATAAACAAATGAAAAAAACCCACCCCAAAACGTCCCTTTGAAGTTTGTTTTGAACCGTGGTTTCAGGGAACTTGTAAGATCTATTATGCATGGGTGAGGAAAGTAATACGAAGTAACAGAGATATACATGGTAAACAAAGCAAATCCCAGTACTGAGCCGTGAAGTATGCCATTTAAACTGGGAATCGGAACATACCACATACATTATAGCGGACTGTGAAGACTGCGTTGATGACCAGGATAGTTTATGTAAAATTCCTGTAACTGCAGCATACATATCAAATGTCTCCCAGGCCTGTTTAGCAGAATAGGATGGTCTAGTACATCAAATGCTCTGCTGAGGTCCAACACTTTAAAGAAATCAACCTTTAATCTGCACAGCGCCTCGGCCACGACAGGGACGCTTAGTGCAACAATTTCTATGCTATCAGTTGTTCTATTTAAGCCAAGTGGTGTAGATCTATTCTCCATAACCTGACACCCATCACCAACATTATTACCGTTGTCAGTCTCTTGACCTGAAATGGTCGCAGGAGAAACACAAGGGACGCGTCGGTTGACAGTTTTCGCCAGGCTGCTGGTCTGTCTTCAGCTTTTTGCTGTAGCATTGCCAAGTCAAGGTCGGCCCCTTCTTTCATGTTTTCTATCCAGTTTGTGGTCTGTATTCCCCTGCGTCTTCCTACCTCAAGTGATCACTGCAGGGTAGTTCTTGCAAGACGCACTACACTACGGTACTACATTGCCTCAGGAATCAGCGCACTGCTAGACAAAGCAATACAATACAAGGACAGCACAATACAGTACAACACACACACACTCTCTTTCTCTCTCTCTCTGGACAAGAATTTTGGTATTAAGTATAGTTGACAGGATAAACATCTGAGAGAAAAGACTACACTCTAATACTATTTTACGGCACCAAAACGACAACACAGAATGAGTTTATTTACATATGACTCATTATTTTCGTGTTTGTTGATATACACACAAGAGCTAAACATCAGTCTAGACAGGATGGTGTCACAATAAAACTCACAACGCTGACCTTGGTTTTTGAAGATTGATGTTTGTTTTTTCCACATGCTCTGACAGTGTGTCACATTATTGCAAGCTCAAATCCTCCCAACATTTTAAAAGATTTTACTGCCTTCTTAAAGCTTCAGGAAATGACTGATATTTGCATTTTTATTTGTTTGAGTTTTCTGAAATCTGTTAAACGTTCAGAGTGAGTGTAAAACCAGATAAGGGGGACAGACGAAAGTCAAAATATATAGAGTAGTGCAAATAATTCTATTAGATTACAGTTGAAAAGATGAAATTGAATTTGTTCTTTCACTGGTTCGCAGCATTAAAAGAGAGATGATGTATACCGAGTTCCCAACACAGTGGATTTCCCAACACAGTGGATTTCTTTCTACTGATAATATTTTTTCGTTGACCTTTTTCTAACTTTTTTTTCAACTTTTTTTTTGGAACGTTGGAAGGGACGAAGTTGAAAGAAAGAGAAAGAAATGTTGGGCAGTGTTCGTGATGTCATAAATCCTCCTACGATTGTGACTCATGCTTCTGTCATCTGCACAATTTATTATTTTTTTGGAGGGGAGAGGACACACAGTATCATTTCCGAACTATAAACTTTAAGTCTGAGCTACGTAACTCTTGGGTGGGTTTTTTTTAAGGGGACTGACAATTTTGTCCATCATTTACTTTCAACGTCAATCTAACATGGACATCTGGCGCCACTGCCACTTACACACTCTCGTTACATGATGTATGTCTGTCTTCGCAGCTGTTTGGCATGCACCTCTGTTTCAAACAAACCAAACATGAGCGCTTATTCCATTATCCTCGAACTACAAAGAAAAGGAAAAAGAAAACCTCACCTGGCTCCCTTGGACAAAAAATTACCCCGGGACAACAACAACGACAACAACAACAACAGTTTTGCTGGCAAAAGCGTCACAATGGAGATATTTGACTTGACATTCAAACAGTTTCACATGGGCTTTTTTGTAGTGTATAAATATTTTCTGTTAAGTAAAAAGTTACGGTTTTTCCTTTGTTTGTTTGTTGTATGACGGGAGGATGTGGTGATTAAAAAAAAATTTATTATTTTTTTTTTTTTGGGGGGGGGGGGGGGGGAGGAGGAGGCGGGCGGGGGAGGAGGGGGGGGGGGAGAAGGAGGCTATTAGTCCCGAAAAGTCAAATGGAGAAGGAGGAGTCCTGAATCTGTATGAGCCATTTCATACGTCCATTCAGGGGGCACGGTAGTCTAGTGGTTAGAGTGTTGCGCTCGTAATCCAACGGCCCGGGTTCCAGCCACTGCCTAGGAAGCCCCTGTTCATGGGGATTTGCTCCCTGGAGTAAATAATTAATAAATCATCAGTACTGACTCCACTTCCCCCGAATGTCCGTCGGGTGAGACTCCATAAACCGAGGGCCCTAGTATGAACGAATGCAGAACATCTCGCGCGCACATTGAAACCTGTTCCGCCACTTGGAAGAGTAGGTCATTTGTGTGCCGGAAGGAACAGATGACATTTTAAAATTAAATAAAGGAAAAAGAACCCCGCGTTCACACTGGTTTCGTGCTTAGACTTCATCCCCGTAGTCGGAATACGGCTACCTGAGCGGCTGGCAAAAACGGTCGCATCCGTAAAATCTCACCATTGGTGAACCTCGGAGCTCTAGCCGAGGAACGAGAAAAACAGATGTGCATTCGTCATAACTTGTTGTCCATCTGTCCTGAATTCAAACTGACAATTTATTATTAGGTGACTCGGTGGTCTAGAGGTAACGCACCTGTATACAAACCGAGAAGTTGAGGGTTCGATCCCCCGTTTGAACCTGAGCCTTTGTCCCCATCCACCAGGTACGTAAGTGGTGGTCTGGGTGCTAGTCTTTCATATGAGACGACAGACAGAGGTCCCATGTGCAACACTCATTTTGCGCACGTAAAGGAACCTTCGGTTAAAAAAAAAAAGAAAGAGATTCGACCCTGGCAAAACGATGCAGAGGAAAGGCCCACACTTGTAAGGAAAGAAACTAATACACATAACAAGCAGGATTTTTGATAAAATGGGTGGCGCTGGTCTTGGGGCTACGTGCTGTCCCCTTGGAAGAACAGCCCAACTTTCATGCAGAGGACTGATCTGCTGTAACTCAAAGCGGCATACAATACACAACCACAGACAGCCTGTGTCAAAGTCATGGATAAGTATAAGCAAAGCATGATGCCAGAACCTGGACATTGGGCCAGAAGATGAAAATGAAGGCATTCTTGAACTAGATACAGCCGCTCAAGTCGTCATCTTTAGACTGCGAACAGGACACTACCAGTCAGCTCCTATTCCCATCTCCACCGCCTGAAAAATATCCCACACTGACCATGCCCCTGTGGCACAGGCCCACAAACCCCCTCCTCCCATATCCTGCAGTCCTGTCCTACCTTCAACACTCTGAGACACCAGACCTGGCCCAGCCCACTATAACTCTTTTAGAATCTCTGTCTGTATGTCTGTGTGTCAGTGCGTCAGATTGCCTGTCTGTCTGTCTGTCTGCATGTATGTATGTATGTATCATGCTTGTACGTACGTAGGTATGTATGTATGTATGTATGTATGTATGTATGTATGTATGTATGTATGTATGTATGTATGTATGGATGCATACATGCATGCATGCATGTATGTATGTATGTATGTGTGTATGTATGTATGTATGTATGTACGTATGTACGTATGTATGTATGTATGTATGTATGTATGTATGTATGTATGTATGTATGTATGTATGTATGCATGCATGCATGAATTTACATGTATGATTGCCTGTCTGTCTGCCTGTCTGTCTGTCTGTCTCTCTAATAGTTGGTAGTTTGTCACTAGGGATTTGGGATGTATTTGTTTCGCACATATGTTCTTCACCGTGTATTCTCATCATAAATCGTTGATTTTGATCAGAAACCACCTTCATGTGCGGTCCAACTTTATGGAAGAATTTGTTCAGACCTCTCTCCCTCTCTCTCTCTTTTCTCCTCTCTCTCCCCTTTCTCTCTTCTTCCATTCTTTCTTCTTCTTTTCTGTCTGTCTGTGTCTGTCTATAACTCTCCCTCTCTCTTCTTTTTTACTGTCTGTCTGTCTCTGTCTCTCTCTCATAAACAGTGAAAACAACCATCCAGGCCAAGGGACTGATGATGGCGATTATGATGATGATGATGATGATGAGATGATGATGATGATGATGATGATGGCGATGATGATGATGGCGATGATGATGATGGCGATGATGGTGGTGATGATGATGATGGCGATGATGGTGATGATGATGATGGTGATGATGATGGTGGCGATGACGAAGAAGTGGTACTAGCAACAGCAGCATAAGCAGCAACTTTCACCTGCAGCTATCCCGCAGTCCCGTAGACCTTTGGGGCATCACTGAAGATTTTGCAACCAGCTTCCTCCACTCCCCGCGGTCCTCTGCTTTCCGTAGCAATTCGTTCCACTCAAGGCCAGCCCACTCTCAGATTTTGTCTTCCCATCGTTTTCTCTGTCTGCCTCTTCGTCTCCCTCCTTGTACTGTTCCCTGCAGGACAGTTTTTGGCCAGTCCAGATGTTCGTGAAACGTGCAGCAGCAACAGCAGCTGTAAAAAATATAAAGGTATACCATGACATGGCATGCCATGGTATAGTATGTTATGCTATGCTGGTATTGTGTGGTATGGTATGGTATGGTATGGTATGGTATGGTATGGTATGGTGTGGTTTTGTATGGTATGGTATGGTATGGTATGGTGTGGTATGGTATTGTATGGTGTGGTATGGTATGGTATGGTATGGTAACTATGGTGTGGTATGGTATGGTATGTTATGGTATGGATGGTAAGGTATGGCATGATATGGTATTGTATGGTGTGGTGTGGTGTGGTGTGGTATGGTGTGGTATGGTATGGTATGGTGTGGTGTGGTATGGTATGGTATGGCATGGTAGCGTCTCATATCGTATTGTATTACTTTGCATTATATTGTGTTTTATTGTTTGTCATCACTTTTGCTTGTGTTGTCCTGCATTGTGTTGTTTGTAATGCATTGCACTATGTTGCATTGAATTGTGTTGTCTTGTATTACCTTGCATTGCATTGTATTGTGGTATATTGTATTGTAGTGTACTGTAGTGTAGTGCAGTGCAGTGTAGTGTAGTGTAGTATAGTGTAGTGTAGTAGGCATTTGTCAGTCTCGTAATTAATAATAATAAGAAGAAGAAGAAGAAGAAGAAGAAGAAGAAGAAGAAGAAGAATGTATGGAATTTATATAGCGCTGAATCTTGTAAAGCAACAAATCAAAGCGCTCAGATGACATGATTTTATTTTTAAACATCGAGGACAACGGAATAAGCACTCAGGTGCCCCCCTTTTTTTTTACATCCAGTCCCCGTGTGTATGTGGTTTTGTAAATGTGTCATCTGTTTCCACCGGCACACAATGGCCTACTCTTTCGAAAAGCGGAACAGGATTTAACGTGTGCGCAAGATGTTCTGCATGCGTTCGCACACGGGGCCTCGGTTTATAGTCTCATCCGAAGGACTTCGTAAGACTATGGAGTGGCGCTCTAGGTGTTTATTCTGGTACAGGGTCAGGTGTGGCTGGCCAGTCTGACTCGGGAATGACAGTCCCTGTGGCAGAGTATTGCATTGCATTGTGTTGTATTGCGTTGTAATGCACCGCACTGCAATGTAATCCGTTTGATTGCGTTCCTCAGAATTGAATTGAATCAAGCCACGTGGTAAGGTGTCGTATTCTATTGTGTTGTCTCGTACTGTATTGTATTACATTAAATTGTATTGTATTGTACTGTATTGTGTGATATTGCATTGTATTTTATTGTACTGTATTGTGTTACATTGCATTGCATTGTATTTTATTGTATTGTGTTATATTACATTGTATTGTACTGTATTGTGTTATATTGCATTGTATTGTATTGTACTGTATTATGTTAAATTGCATTGTATTGTATTGTATTGTGTTGCATTGCAATGCGTTTCATTGTGTTGTATCATGCTGTATTGTATTGTATAGTATTATATCGTATTGTGAGAACCGACTTCTGTGTGTAAAATACGGGGCTGCTTTCTCCAAGTAATCTGCTTCTATTGCACGTCCTGCTCCCGCCCTCTTTCTTTCAACCCCATCCTAACCTTTCATCCCGCCTTCCAGTCCTGTTAGTTTCCTATTGATTCGGGTTTGGTGTTGGTAGGTAGGTGTGTGGGTGGGTCTGTCGGGTTTGGGGCGGGAGGGGGGGATGTGGGTGGGGGGGGGGGGGGGGGGGGAGGGGTGGAGGGGTGGGGAGGGTGGGGGGGGGGGGGGGGGGGGGGGGGGGGGAGGGGGGAGGGGGGGGGGGGGGGGGGGGGGGGGGGGGGGGAGGGGGGGGGGGGTGGGTGGGGGTGGGGGGGGGGAGGGGGGGGGGGGGGGGGGGGGGGGGGGGGGGGGGGATCAAAGCTGGGACTTTCGAAATCCTTTGAGATCATCTTTATATGCAGACCTGCCATTCCCTTTGTTTTTTCCCATTGACTCCTTACGGGGACGGGATAGCTCAGTGGTCAGAGCACTCGCTTTCAGTACAGTTCCCCAGTTCACCCAGCTGTAAATGGGCACCTCCCTCTTTAGGGTCAGGGAAAATGAAAGCAGCGAGGGAGAGGAGATGGGCGCCGCCCTCAATATGCTGGCCCCTAGAGAAGTTGAGGTCTCTGACGCCTGACTCCCCCACGACCACCTAGGTTATGGGGACACCTTTACCTTTACCTCAATCCTTGGAAAAGTTGCAGGGACATTGGATGCATTGAAATTTTCAGGCAGCGTGTCGAAAGCAAGTTGAGACTAGCGGAGCCCATCCCTCGCCAGGTTATAGGATGCATGCTGGGTATGTTCGCGTTGTGCATGCCACTGGACCTAGTTAGGCTGCTCTGTTAGGAAAGGTGGGGTGAATGGGTAGGGTGGTGTGGGGGGTGACGTGTGAGCGAGATGTTGCGTGCCTGCTTTCACACACAGGTTTACTGGAAGGGGTGGGTCTGTGAGGAATGAGTGAAGGGTGCACAGGCCAGTGTTGCAGGCAAGGCCTGGCTGGTAGGCTTGTTGCAGTACAGAGGACCCTAGGGAAAAGCCCGCTTTAGACAGAAACCAAACTATAGACTTGTCATCTTCACCATCAGCCTCCGTGTCCCCAGTTTCCCAAAACCATCACAGGAGAGAGAAGAGAGAGAAAAGAGAGAGAGAGAGAGAGAGAGAGAGAGAGAGAGAGAGAGAGAGAGAGAGAGAGAGAGAGAGAGAAGAAGAGAGAGAGAAGAGAGAGAGAGAGAGAGAGAGAGAGAGAGAAGAGAGAGAATGGGGTCACAGTTCATATCTTTTTTTATTAAAAAGGTATGGGGGTTAAGTTTTCAATGGCAGTCCTCTCCCTTTTTATATCCAGACAATTATTTCCGGCGAAAGAATTTGTGAATGAATCACAAGCAATGACAACATTTAAAAAAAACAACCCAGAACCCAACTGAATGTAACAAAGACAAAACAAAAAATAAAGTTTGAAACAATGCAGTCATTTCCTGCACCTGTCCACTATGAGTGACATGGCTGCAAGACTAGACTTCACTGTCAAGAGGCTACAATACAAACCAAGGGCAGAACAGACAGACAAGATAACTCAGCAGGCCTCTCTCTCTCTCTCTCTCTCTCTCCTTCTCTGTGTCTCTCTCGCCATGCATGGACATACCTGACCTCCCCTACCTGCCTACCTACCTACCAAGTCGGGCACCCTTTACTGAATGACAGACAGACAGACTCAGCTAGGCTACCTCCCTTGTCCCACTTCCCTCACTGCCTTTGCCTTTGCTTCACCTTAGCTTTGCCTTGCCTTGCCTTGCCTTGCCCCGTAGACCACAACGACGACGGCGACATACCTGTACACTCTCTAAGACCCTCAACACTTCCACAGCGGCAAAACTCATGGTCGGGGTGTGGGGGGTGCGGAGGAGGTGGGGTGTAGGGGTGGTAGGGTGGGAGGGGGACTTTCCTCCAATCAAGAGGAGCCGTTAGAGGAAAGGGGAGGGAGGGCCCTGGGCCGAAGTGGAGAAGGGGGCGGTGTGCCGCCTGCCAGTTAGCCCCCTCAAGCCGCGCCCACCCCTAGTAGCCCCCCTTGCCCCGCCGCTACCAGCCGTCCTAGGCTAGCTAGCTAGCTCTCTCTCCTCTCCGCAGCTTGCCGCTAATCTGCGATTAGCTTTCGATCCTTGCACACTACATACACTGACGGAATCCCAAACCTGGCCCAGCCAGCCCTAGGTAGCTAGCTGTCTGTCTGTCTGTCACTCACACTGGGTGTAAAAAGGTCCCGACAGACACAAAGAGAGAGAGAGAGTCCCGTCCTCACACAGTGTGAGAGAGCGAAAGAGAAAGAGAGAGAGAGGGAAACTCGTCAGTGGTTTTTAGTTCAAGTCCTGTGAATGGTTTTGCCTGTGTTGGCGCTTTGTCCCATGATCACATCCTCCTCTCTTTCTCTGGCTGCTACTACTACTACTGCTTCTCTTGAGCAACGACAGTGCAAGGTCTTGTCGGTTGAAGTGTCTCCACCAGCAAACCAGCTTGTCTTAGCGCGGGCGGGAACCTGGTCCCCTTTTACTTTTCCTCACTTGTGCCCTCTCTCTACTACCTACTGGGTTTCTGCTTACTTCTGAAAGAGAGAAAGAGAGAGAGAAGGAAAAAAGTTGATGTAACTGTGCAAAGTTTGATAGTTTTGATTGTTGGAAAATCTTACGCAAGTTTCTGCAAGTTATTTTTTGTTTGGTTGTTGTTGTTTTCTTCTTCTGACAACACGACTTCTGTTGGATTGTAAAAAAAAAAAATTGGATATTCTGGAAGAAAAAGAAAAGTTGATGCAGTGGGATACTTTATCGCTGCTACTCCTACTACTACTACTGCTCCTACAGGAATAAATCCGACAAGGAGATTACGTGGATTTTTTGTTTGTTTGTTTTTATTTCAAAAGTTAACTTCAAGTTTTGGATTCTTCGAGAAAGAAGAAGAAGAAGAAGAAGAAGAAGAAGAAAAAGAAGAAAAGTGAATTAGTGCCCCCCAAAAATTATTTTGAGAGTGGTGAAGTGGCCAGTGTTGTGTGTGTGAGTGCGCGTGTGTGCGCGCGGTGTGTGCGCGGTGTGTGCTAGGCTAGCTAAAACATGAGCGTGCTGTGGGAGGGGGACTGTGGACGTGCATCTACTGCTGCTACTCCCTGCGTTGCAAGCGCTGGTTTGCAAGTGTAGCACAGAGAAAGAGAGAGGGCGAGAGAGAGAGAGAGAGAGCGCGTGGGACGCTGGAGTAGTCCTTTCTCCCCGAGGCTCCTGATGTGGAGACACAGGCTGGATGTCCACCTGAAGACCCCCCACAGGCCGTTCCCCCCTCCCCCGTGCATGTGCTGTGACCACTCATGTAACGGGCGCTCTCGCCGTAAAGTCCTCCCCTTCGTGTCCTGTCC
Source organism: Rapana venosa (assembly GCA_028751875.1). Lineage (NCBI taxonomy): Eukaryota > Metazoa > Mollusca > Gastropoda > Neogastropoda > Muricidae > Rapana > Rapana venosa. The sequence goes on from CM054136.1 coordinate 50,325,785, forward strand.
ACGGCGGAATCTGGACAAGGGTTAAATTCTCGTATGCCGAGCTCCAAACATTTCCTCAGCAGGTGAAGTTTTGATCTGTTGTTTGTTGTTGTTGTTGTTGTTTGTTGCTCTTTGTTGAAGGCTTGTTCTGTTTTCTGTTTAGTTGGACTTGTATGTGTATTCTGTTTTGTTGTGTTGAGATGTGTATATTTATTATAGTCACTGGGGTGTATGTGTCTGTGTGTATAATATTACCATACACTAGCTTTTTTTCCCCTTTCAGAAACTCGAAGGAACAAGACCAATACAGACTGCTAAAATAATTATGATATTGTTGACTTCACGTTTGTTTCTTGTAGATTTGAATGAATGTCGCAGACAGCCAAAAAGTATATCAAGAAGGGGGGAAAAAAAAGGAAATTGCATAAACACAAGGCGCTTACCGAAACTTTAGTAATTACAATTACGGAAGGGAACAAATTAACAACTAACAACCCTACTTTGCGATCGTAAACTGCACGAAAGCCTACAAACGAGAGAGAGCGAGCGAGCGAGCGAGAGAGCGAGTGAGAGAGAGAGAGAGAGAGAAAGAGAGACACAGAGAGAGAGAGAGAGAGAGACAGACAGACAGACAGACAGACAGACAGACAGGCAGGCAGACAGGCAGACAGACAAGATAGACGAAACATCGCTCGTTGAGCTGGCATGAAATCTATACATATCAGCAAACTCTTTTTTTCTCTTTCTTTCTTTTGTTTCCTTTTAGGAGTGGAAGTTATTCAATTTAAACTAATGAATCAGAGAGATGATTAAGTAACAGTGTCGCATGAAAGTAACTCGTGTCGCAAATACACGAGGGCACACACGCGCCCGCACGCACACACACACACACACTGGTTTTTAGCAGAAACGGTAATAGCCAATATCATATAAAATAATTATGTAACGGGTATTTTCCTGCTTCAAGGGTTTTTTTCGTGCGGTGTGTGTGTGTGTGTGTGTGTGTGTGTGTGTGTGTGTGTGTGTGTGTTGTGTGTGTGTGTTTCTACTTTTTGCGTCCTGTGTGATGAACGGATATAAATCATGATCACGATCAGATCATAGATGGAATTGTCAAATGCCGGAAGGATGTGGTGTTCCGCTATCATTCTTTGCCTCCCCCCCCCCCCCCCCCCCCCCCCTCTCCCTCTGTTTGGTTTCTTTATCCTAGTTTTCGACTGTTAACTTTGTGTATTCTTTTCGGGATTTTTTTCTCTTTCTCTTTTTCTTTCTCCCTGTCTCTTTCTTCTCTCTTGTTTCTCTGTCTCAGTCTTATCTATTCTCGCTCCTTTTTCTGTCTGTCTGTATGTCTGTCTCTGTCTGTCTGTCTGCCTGCCTGCCTGCCTGGCTGTCTGTCTGTCTGTTTCTCTCTGTGTCTCTGCCTGTCTCTCTCTCTCGTTTGTCAGTCCGTCTGTCTGTCTCTCTGTCTGTCTGTCGGTCGGTCTATCTGTCTATCTCTTTATCTGTTTGTCTGTCTTCTGTCTGTCTGTCTGTCTGTCTGTCTGTCTCTCTCTCTCTCTCTCTCTCTCTCTCTCTCTCTTCATCTCTCTCTCTTCTCTTTTCTCTCTCTCTCTCTCTGTACATATGCTGCGTACGCAAGTAGTGCATGCTCACAAAAATGAATCCCCCTAGTCTCTCCCCCCCCCCCCCCTCTCTCTCTCTCTCCCTCCCTCCCTCTCTCACATTGAGACAGACAGTCAGACAGACAGACAGACAGACAGAATAAATAAATAAATTTAAAAAATAAAAAAATAAACAGAAACACTCGGAAACACACATACCCCCAGACACATAAGACAGACTTTTTTCTTTTCTTTTCTTTTTTCTCTTTTTCATCCCTCAGAACTTCAGTCCTAGGTCCACTTAATTAAATAGTACATACGTAAGGTCTACTAGATACACTTACTACACATCAACTTCCAACGTTTCCGAATCACACGCAAAATCAAGTTACCTCCAATTTTCTTATTTTAGTTTATATTTTATTTTATACCACTTTAAGTCACGAGATTTCTCTGCGTGAAATTCGGGCTGCTCTCCCCGGGGAGAGCGCGTCGCCACAAGAGCAGCGCCACCTTTTTTTTTTCTTTTGGTCTGCAACTGTATTTGTTTTCCTATCAGAGTGACTTTTTTCTAAGAATTTTGCCAGGGACAACTCTCTTGTTGCCGTGGGTTCTTTTACGTGCGCTGAAAATTTTGTGTAACACATGGGACCTCGGTTTATCGTCTCATCCGATAGACTAGCGCCCAGACCACCACTCATGGTCTAATGGATGGGGAAAAATTTCGGGCCCAAACGGGGTACGAACCACGCACACACCCGACCCGGACTTTTCGCATTCTAGACAGGCGCGTTACCTCTAGACCACCGATCCACCTGGGCTCTGATTAAAAAAAAGAAAAAGAAAAAAAGAACAGCTTCTGATAAGATTCTTTTCATCTATCTCTCTCTCTGTCTCTCTCTGTCTCTCTCTCTCTCTCTCTCTCTCGCTCTCCTCTCTCTCTCTGGTGTGTGTTTCTGTGTGTGTGTGTTTCTGTGTGTGTGTCTTTTTCTCTCTCTCTCGGTTTGTATGTGTATGTGAGTGTGGTGGCGCGCGCAGGCGTAAGCGTGTGTGTGTGGTGTGTGTGTGTGTTGTGTGTGTGTGTGGTGGTGTGTGTGTGTGTGTGTGTGTGGTGTGATATAATGTGCATTATGTCTGCTCCCTCGGAAAATCCGTTCCGATAGAGTGCGGTGCAGTTATGGTAAGACGATTAAAAGTTGAAGAAGTCTGGAACTGAAGGAGCAGTGCCAGAACGGGCAAGCAGGCAGGCAGGCAGGCAGGCAGCAGGCAAGCAGGCAGGCAGGCAGGCAGGCAGGCCCCATGGTGTGGCGTTACCCGTGTCGTGTGAGGATGGTCCGATCTGGAAACTACAGGTGGTTGGGTGGTTGTTGTTGGTGGTGGTGTGGTCATGGTGGTGGTGGTGGTGGTGTGTGTGTCGGGGTGGGGTGGGGGATGGGGGGTTCAGGAAGGGGGGGGGGGGTGTTGTGGTTGTGTGTGTGTGGGGTGGGAGGGGTGGTGGGGGATGGTGTGTGTGTGTTGTGTGTGTGTGTGTGTGTGGTGTTGTGATGTGTGTGTAGGGTGGGGGGGGGGGGAGAGCGTGGATTGTGTGTGTGTGTGTGTGTGGATGTGTGTGTGTGTTCGCGCGCGCGCAGACACACACGCGTAAGCTTTTATCTATGTGTGTGTTTGTGTGTGTGTGTGTGTGTGCACGGCGTAAGCACGTGTATGTAAGAGAGAGAGAGAGAGAGAGAGAGAGAGAGAGAGAGAGAGAGAGAGAGAGAGAGAGAGAGGAGAGAGATTGTGATTGCGCGTGGACACGTGTTTATAAATGCATGTATGTGCGCACACGTGCACGCTCGCTCGCGCGCGCGTGCCATGAATGCCGTGTGCGGTCAAGAGAAGGCTGGCTGGCTGGCTGGCTGGCTGGCTGGCTGTTCCTTCTGTCTTCTGCTGATATCTCTGGTACCACCTGCTGCTGCTGCTGCTGCTGCTGCTGCTGCCGTCGTGGATGGGTGGGGGTGTGGCACCGGTGAAGAGGGGATGAGGGTGGGGGGGTCACCACTGAGGCATCTGTATGTGTGTGTGTGTGAGAGAGAGAGAGAGTTTGTATGTGTGTGTGCGTGCATGTGTGTGTGCGTGCGTGCGTGTGTGTGCGTGCGTGTGTGTGTGTGTGAGAGAGAGAGAGAGAGAAGAGAGAGAGAAGAGAGAGAGAGAGAGAGAGTGTGTGTGTATGTGTGTGCGTGGTGTGTGTGTGTGTGTGTGTGTGTGTGTGCGTGCGTGCGTGTGTGTGTATGAGAGAGAGAGAAGAGAGAGAGAAGAGAGAGAGAGAGAGAGAGAGAGTGTGTGTGTGTGTGTGCGTGTGTGTGTGTATGTCTGTGTATGTGTGTGTGTGTGTGTGTGCGTGTGTGTATATGTGTGTGTATTGTGTGTGTGTGTGTGTGTGTCACCAGCAGCAACAGCAGCAACAGCAGCAGCAGCAAACGGAGCGGGCAGAGGAACGGAGCGCGTCGAGCGCTTTGTTGAAACCAAGCGTGGCTGCTATGGCTGACTCCATCTACTACGGCAGCGCCTCAGATGCCACACACACACACACACACCCACAAAATCCCCACATTATTTTAAAAAATAAAAAAAAAGGAAAAAAAAGAGAAGGAAATAATGAAAAGAAATCTTGACTTTAAAAGTACGTCAGGTTTGTAATGCCGCGCCCAAAGATCGCACCTTCCTCCCCCCCCCCTCCCCCCTCCCTCACTCCCCCCCTCTCTCTCTCTCTCTCTCTCCTTCTCCCTCTCTCTCTTTCACCCTCCCTCCCTCTCTCTCTCTCCCTCCATCTCTCTCTCTCTCTCTCTCTCTCCTCTCTCTCTCTCTCTCTCTCTCTCCTCTCTCTCCTCTTCTTCCCTCCCTCCCCCCCCCCCCTCTCTCTCTCTCTATACCTCTCCATCTCTCTCCCCCTCCCCCCTTCCTCTCTCTCTCTCTCTCTCTCTCTCCCTCTCCTCTCTCTCTCTCTCTCTCTCTCTCTCTCTCCTCTCTCTCTTCTCTCCCCTCTCTCTCTCTCTCTCTCTCCTCTTCTTCCATCCTTCCTCCTCCTCCTCCTCTTTCCTTCTCGTTCTCCCGCCTCCAAGCTTTACTGGTGTGTATATAGGTCTAGGCCCATAAACTGCGGCTGCACTAAACACCCGTTGGCGCTCACCTCTTTGAGTGTGTCAACAACTTTTTGGGATTGCAGCAATAGGTAGTAGTAGTAGCTCTATACTCTACAGGGCGAAACCACCGCGTTCTTCTCAACAAGACCAACTTCCGAGTAGGCCTACAAGCCACAAGCTGTCTGTCGTGATTTGACGCCCATTCATTCCACCCAGAAGACAGTTTATTTAGTTCAGCCAGTTTTGAGTCTGTTTGTTTTTTCTTCTTCTTCTGTTTTAATGTTTCATTTCAGCGAACATTTGTTTGTTTGTTGTTGTTGTTGAATGAAATTTGGCCTGAAGCTACTTTGTGGGTTGTTGTTTTTTTTTAACGAGTTAGGTAGTTTGTTTGTTGTAGGGCAGAACTGTGAAAAGAAAGGAAAGAAAAGAAGGAAAAAAAAAAGACTTGACTATTTTTCTGGATTGATTGTTTCGTCAAACTTTTGATTTAGTTTAGGCGTGTGATGTTTTATTCCCAGTTGGTCAAGCAGACATGGGAGAGACGAAGAAGGGGAGTCGTGAGTGAACTTTAAACAATCGAAGATGTACATGCAGAAACATTGATAGAGCTAGTTTTACAGATGATTCGACTTCTTTTTTGAATAACCGTAACAGACCTAACTTTCTTTCATTTTTCTCTCTCCTTCTTGACATTTTATGCTTTTGGACAACAACAACAGAAAAAACGGTCCCAACTTCAGAAGAACGCGTAAAAGTGGACAATTAACAAATTTCTGATAGAACTCGCGGGGTTTGTTTATTCTGCCTAGTTATCTGGGGACCGTCCTTCCTTCCTTCCTTCTTTTTTCTTTTTTTTTCTTCTTCTTTCTCTCTGATCTCTGGCAGTGTTCAGCTTAGACAGTGTAAGTGGTGTTACAACAACTTACACGCCACCATCCATCCATTCACACAGTGCGCTTGCAGACGACCACCACTCAGCAAACACTCCACAGTCTTCAAGAGACCGATTGGGACAAGTTGCGGGGCTTCTTTCTCACAGAGCCCAGGAAAGCCACTTTGCTTCGCTCTGCTTTGCTTCGCTCTGCGGCTTCTAAGAGGAAGGAGCCACCCTTTCCAAAAGAGCATGGGGAGGGGGAGACAACCTCTGCAGGACAGTGCACTGCTGACATAGTGAGCCACCCATCTATCTACCTTCCTTTCGTCTTGGAGACTTTACTGTCGTCTGCTTCTGCTTGTCCCTCTCTGGGTGTCCAGCCTGCTTGGTTTCGATATTCCTCTACTGTCCTGCCTATAAAGCTCAGGATCGTTTCGGGGGGTTTTGGGTTGTTGTTTTTTTTACAGCCTGGCTGTTGTTACGTGGGTAGGACACAGACACACACGTTGAGGAGTTAAGGGCATGGAGAGATGCTCTGAGATCAAGGACATAGGGGATGATCTGAGTTCTGGAAGAAGGAGAGATACATTATAATCAAGAGATTAAACAGTAGAGAGACATCTGAGATCAAGGAGTAGAGATTATTATCTGAGATATCAGGAAGAAGTACAGATATCAGACCTCAGTAGAGAGAATTATCAGAACTCAGGAAGAAGTACAGTGATATCTGAGATCAAAAAGCAGAGACACAGGCCCTGGAGATACATATCACACACACACACACACACACACACACACACACACACACACACACCCCCACACCACACACACCACACTCTCTCTCACACGCAGCTTGAGGAGGAGGAGGAGGAGGAGGAGGAGGGAGATCAGGAGTGAAGGGGAGAGGACAAGACAGGCAGGACCCCTGAAGAGAGAGAGAGAGAGAGAGAGAGAGAGGAGAGAGAGAGAGAGAGAGAGAGAGAGAGAGAGAGAGTGTGTGTGGTTGGTGGATCAGTGAGGGGGCCAAGATGTTGCTTGATCTCGTCTGCTAGCATGGAAGCAAGGGATGCTGACTGCAGTTCGGAGGGCTCACTATGAGGCCCAGAGACTTTCTCTGCCACATTAGTCACCTGAGGTAAGATGCTCTTTGGCTACACCCTCCACCTGCCTACCTGTCTACCTGGCGCCTTTCTTTGTCTGTTTTGTTTTGTGGTGTATCGTTTTGTGTTGTTTTGTGTTGTATCCTTCTCGAAGATGTTTGTGTGTCGGTGCTACTTGGCAAAATATTTACCTTGTGTCATTTGTTTTTTCCTCTCCGGTTTTATAATCATTATTATTCAGTAGACATGTTTTGTTTAGTTAAGGACTGTTATTGTGTCGAATATCTGTCAGCATTATCTTGTGCCAGTATGGTCGAGACTGACCTTGTGTTGTGGTGTGTGTGTGTCATTTATCTGTCAGCATTTATCTTGTGTCATTATGGTCAAGACTGATAGTGTCATTTCCTTTTTTTAGAAAAATCGCTGTTGATGTCCTTTGGTTGATTAAGGACTGAGCCAGCGTCATTTCTCTAGAATGACCTAGCAATGCCATTCCTGCTGAGGACTTCCCATAGTGTCACTGATATTATATCTATGCCATTTCACTAAGGACTGACCTCGTATTTATTCAGTGCCATTTATTTTTGCTAAGGACTGATCAAAATGTCATTCCTCTAATATCTTATTCGCTAGTGTCATTTTTGCTGTTAAAGGCTTACCTAGGGTCAGTTTATCAATGCCATTTTTTGCTGAAGGATTACCTAGGGTCAGTTTATCAATGCCATTTTTGATAAGGACTGACCTAGGATCAATTTATCAATGCCATTTTTGCAACGAACTGACCCAGTGTCATCTCTCTCAAAATCGCTATTAATTCAGAGCCATTTTAGCAAAGGACTGACTTAATAATCCTTCATCTCAAGTCGATTTAATCCAGTGCCATCTTTTGCAAAGGACTGACCGAGTGTCATTTCTCTAAAAAAGAAAAATCGCTATTAATTTAGTGCCATTTTGGTGAAGGACTGTCCTAACAGAGTCACTGTCCTTTATCTACAATCGGTTTAATCCAGTGGCATCGTTTGCTAAGGACTGACTGACTGACCGACCTAGTGTCATATGATGTCTAAAAGCACGCTCAGCATGAATGGAGTCATAAGGATCCAATAAGGAAGGAAGCCTAGTTTGATGTCAGTGTGGTGTCTCACCGATTTCGCTCACCCTTGCTACTTCGCCAAGAAATTACTTTTCTGTAACTTTTGTTACATTTTTTGGGAGGGGTATAGTGTTACGTTGCTGAAGACACACCTACTGTGGCTTTTCCAAGATCTGTGTGTGT
>CM054136.1:50336845-50341845 GCA_028751875.1 Rapana venosa
CCCCCCCCCCCCCCCCCCCCCCCCCCCCCCACCCCCCCCACACACACCACACACACACACCTCCTCCACCCCTCCCCCACCACCCCTTAAAGTAAATGAAGGATAACAGGTTTCGATACGAACGACTGAATGAAAATGTTCAAATGGTTCGACCTAAATAACCACACACACAAAAAAAGGAAAAAGAAAAAAAAATGATAGGAAAAAAACCCACAAAAAAAACATAGCGACGTAGCCCACTGGCGCCTCGATATAATCCTCCATCTTGTTTGGTAAATACCCCTATCTTCTTACCATCAGTACTTCGACAGTTTTGGTAACAGAGACAGGGGAGAGAGAGAGAGAGAGGGGGGAGAGAGAGGGGGGAGAGAGAGAGAGAGAGGGGAGAGAGAGAGAGGGAGGGAGAGAGAGGGGGAAGAGAGAGAGAGGAGGGGAGAGAGAGAGAGGGGAAGAGAGAGAGAGGGAGGGAGAGAGAGAGAGGGGGAAGAGAGAGAGAGGGAGGGAGAGACAGAGAGAGAGACGCGTGGCTTTGTGTGTGAGAGAGAGAGAGAGAGAGAGAGAGAGAGAGGGGGGGGGAAGAGAGAGAGAGGGAGGGAGAGACAGAGAGAGAGACGCGTGGCTTTGTGTGTGTGTGTGTGAGAGAGAGAGAGAGAGAGAGAGAGAGAGAGAGAGAGAGAGAGACAGCTAGTAGGGGATGGTGGGGAATGATGATGAGGAGAGAGAGAAAGCGAGAGAGAGACAGACAGACAGACAGACAGAGAGAATGCATTGTATACAACTAACATTGATGCATTCGTGTTGAAGAGGGGAAGAATGTGTGTCCGTTTTTTTTGTTTGGTGTTCGTTTGTTTGTTTGTTTGTTGTTTGTTTGTTTGTTTGTGTGGGTTGTTGTTTTTTGTTGTTGGTTGTTGTTTTTTTTGGGGGGGTCCTTTTCTTTCTTTTTTTTTTTTTTTACATAAGAGGAGAGAGTGCGCTAGTTCAGTGAATGGGAAAGCGTGTACTATAATTATTGCGCCTACACATGTTACGATAATCGTGTGTACGTTCGGCCTACTGCTCTCTCTCTCTCTCTCTCTCTCTCTCTCTCTCTCTCTCCTCTCTCCCCCCTCTCTCCCCTCTCTCTCTCTCTCCCTCTCTCTCGTTCACACTAGCGTATCCTTGCATGGACATGCGTACCTACAGATACGCGCCACTTCTAAGCACACACACACACACACACACACTCACGCGTGCGCGCGCAACACACTCACACACACACACACGCAACACACTCACACACACACGCACACACACACCACTCACGCGCGTGCGCGCACGCAACACACTCACGCACACACACACACACATACACAAACACATTGCACAGTCAAAGAGCCATTTCAATTTCACATTTCAAACCCAGGAAGGTGGAATGAGCGCAAACGGACGATAAACATCGTCAACGCATGATTAACTTTATAGCTATATTCTTCATACCTGAAATGGCGCGTTACTTCGTCCTCCTCTCTCTCTGTCTCTCTCTCTGCCTCTCTCTCTCTGTCTCTCTCTCTCTCTCTCTCTCTCTTCTCTCTCTCTCTCTCTCTCTCTCTCTCTCTCTCTCTCTTTCTCTCTGTGTCTCTCTCTCTGTCTCCCTCTCTCTCTCTCTCTGTCTCTCTCTCTCTGTCTGTCTGTCTGTCTCTGTTTCTCTCTCTCTCTCTGTGTCTGTCTCTCTCTCTGTCTCTCTCTCTGTCTGTCTCTCTGTCTGTCTCTCTCTCTATCCCCCTGTCTCTCTCTGTGTGTCTCTGTCTCTCTCTCTGTCTGTCTGTCTCTCTCTCTCCTCTTCTTTTCTTTGTGAATCAGAGATGGTACTCAAAGAGTATGTTATTTTCATCTTTTGAGATATGGGGACCTAAGTTTACGCAGAGATTCCTAGATCAGAATAGACGATTGTGGTCGGCGAGGGCTTGTAGTTCATAATAATTATTATCTTGTCTGATGAGGTTTGCCTCTGTGTGCATGTGTGCGTGCGTGCGTGCGTGCGTGCGTTTGTGTGTGTGTGTGTGTGTGTTGTGTGTGTGCGTGCGCGCGTGCGCGAGCGCAGAGATTCCAAGATCAGAATAGACGAGTGTGGTCGGGTAGGGCTTTGTAGTTCAAATCTCCAATAAGTTTGTGTATGCGTGTGTGTATGTCACTATGGTGTGTTGTGGTGTGTAATGTGTGTGTGTGTGTGTGTGTGTGTGACTGTGTGTGTAAGTGCGCGCTCGTGTGTGTGTGCGTGGAATTTGATTCATCGTGCACTTAGTGCTCTGTGGTGTCTGTCTCTCTGTCTGTCTGTCTGTCTCTCTGTTCGTTCGTTGGTCTGAGTTATGCATGTTAAATGTTAAGTAGTTGAAATCTCCAATGAGTTTGTGTGTGTGGTGTGTGTGTGTGTGTGTGGTGTATGTGTGTGTGTGTGTGTGTGTGTGCGTGCGTGTGTGTGCAAGTTCCTGTGCGTGCCTGCGTGTATGCGTGTGTGTGTAAGTGTCCGTGCGTGCGTGCATGAGTGTGTGTATGTTGTGTGTGTGTGTGTGTGTGTGTGTGTGTGTGTGTGTGTGTGTGTTGTGTGTGTGTGTGTGTGTTTAAGGGGGTGAGGGAGTGGATTTTTTTTTTAACCTCTGGAGTTGATGATATCAGTTGTGATCCCCTTCCCGAAACAGTTCTTCACGTGCTGTTGTTATTGTTGGACGTTCTTCAGCTAAAGCAACTCGAAGGGGGGTCACCTAGCCTATGCACTTAATCTCGCTGATCAGACCAAGAAAACCCACTGTGGAACAAACAAACACACACACACACACACACACACCACACACATACACACACACACACACACACACATCACACACACAACACACACCCCACACCACACACACACACACAGTGAGGACGCGTGCGCGCGCGCGCGTGTGTGTGTGTATGTATGGCTGTTTTTCAATTTATCTTGCTGTCTCTGTCTCTGTCAATCTGTCTATCTGTCTGGCTGGCTGGTGGCTGGCTGGCTGACTCTCTCTCTCTCTCTCTCTCTCTCACACACACACACACACACACACACACATGCGTGTGTGCCTTCTGATTCTCTGTCTCTCTCTCTTTGATCTCTCTGTGTGTCAGTCTCTCTCTGTGTCTCTCTGTGTCTCTCTGTGTCTCTTCTGTCTCTCTGTCTCTCTGTCTCTCTCTTCTCTCTCTCTCTCTCTCTCTCTCTCTCTCTCTCTCTCTCTTCTCTCTCTCTCTCTCTTTATCTCTCTTTCTGTCTCTCTTAGTTCTATTCTTCGAACATTGTGAAGAAAGGTACCTTGAGTGCGCGCGCCCGTGTGTGAGTGTATGTATGTACATGTGTGCGTGTGTACATGTGTGTGTGCCTATTATGTGTGTATACATGTGTGTGTGTGTGTTGTGTATGTGTGTATGACAGAGAGAGAGAGAGAGTGAGAGCGAGAGAGAGAGAGCGAGAGAGCGAGAGGGTGAGAGAGCAAGAGAGTGAGATAGAGTGACAGGAGAGAGAGAGGGGGGAGAGAGAGAGGGTGTGTGTGTGTGTTGGGGGGGGGGGGGGGGTTGTAGGTGTCAGGAAAGTTATCAAGATGTACGGGCTGAAATGTTCTATACCACTGGTCCCAGACTGAGCCAGTGTGAATTCCTAGATCTTGTCAGCTGATAGAACGTGTGTGTGTGTGTGTGTGTGTGTTGTGTGTGTGTGTGTGTGTGTGTGTGTGTGTGTGTGTGTGTGTGTGTTGTTTTGTGTGTGTGTGTCAAGTCAAGTCAAGTCAAGTCAAAAACACTTTAATCATCCCATGAAGGGCAATTACAAGTGTGTTGTTTTGTGTGTGTTGTTTGTGTGTGTGTTGTTTGTTTGTGTGTGTGTTTGTTTGTGTGTGTGTTGTTTGTTTGTGTGTTTGTTTGTGTGTGTGTGTGTTGTTGTTTGTGTGTGTGTGTTGTTTGTGTGTGTGTGTGTGTTTGGGGAGGGAGATAATGGTGTGAGTGTGTTTGTGTGTGTGTGTGTGTGTGTTGAGTGTGCGTTTTGTTAGTGTGTGTGCGTGGGGTGTTAGGGGAGGTAGTGTGTGTATGAAGGGGGGGGGGGGAGGGGGGGGAGAGATGATGGTATGTGTCTGTGCGTGCGTGCGTGTGAGTGTGTGCGTGTGTTGGGGGAGGGAGATGATGATAGTGTATGTGTGTTTTGAGTGTGTGTGTGTGTTTTGAGTATGTGTGGATATGTATGTGTACGTGAGAGAGAGAGTATATGTCTGTTTGTGAGTGTCTACATCTTTTGGACGCACATAATTTATATGCGTGCGCGCAGGTGTGTTTATATGTGTATGTGCTCTGTGTTGTGTTGTGCTATATTATCTCTGACAGAGAGACAGAGAGACAGACTCACCCCCCTCCACCCCCCACCCCGCCCACCCACTCCCCACACCCCTCACACACACACACACACACACATACACACACTCACGCACAGACACAGTAAGACAGACAGACTGACTGACAGAGAGAGAGAGAGAGAGAGGAGAGAGAGAGAGAGAGAGAGAGAGAGAGGAGAGAGGAGAGAGAGAGAGAGGGTAACCCAATGATTGAATTGGTCTTTTCTGCCCGTTTATTTATGGTGTCTTTTATTGAAAGCCTTAAACACTTTTCACTACCTATCTCGTGCCTTTCCCGAACCAAAAAGAAAAAAAAGAAAAAGAAAAGAAAAGGCATAGGGGGGGTGGAAGTGGGTGGGTGGAAGGAGGTGGGAGGGGAGAGGAGGGGGGTGGTGTGGCAGGAGAGAATGAGATAGAGTGACAGGGACTGGGAGAGGGGTGGGGTGGGGGGAGAAGTGGGGGGAGGGGTGGGGAGGGGTAGGGGTGTGGAGTGGGTCGCGTGTATTAAATGAAAATATAAAACCCACCTACCATTATACTGCTCTATTTTGAAATTATGAAATATAAGTAGTTCGTGTGTGTGTGTGTGTGTGTGTGTGTGTGTGTGTGTGTGTGTGTGTGTGTGTG
>CM054136.1:50346845-50384345 GCA_028751875.1 Rapana venosa
AGCTGTTCGATACTGTTCATTAAAATTGTGACGTAATGTATTAATAGTGTGTCATTGACTTAAAAGTGTGTGGATGCTTTCAAAATATGATCTAATATTATTGATTTCTGCAAAGTGTATTAAAATTGTGACGTAATGTATTAATAGCCTGTCATTGACTTAAAAGGGTGTGGATGCTTTCAAAATATGATCTAATATTGTTGATTTGTGCAAAAGTGTATTAAAATTGTGACGAAATGTACTAATAGCCTGTCATTGACTTAAAAGGGTGTGACTGGTTTCAAAATTGGATCTGATATTATTGAATAATTGTGCCGAGTGTGTTCTAGTGTTTTCCAAATATTAGCTGATATTATTGAGTAATTACGCCAAGTGTGATAATTAAATTTGTGACGAAATGTGTTAATAGCATATCATTGACTTAAGGGTGTGATAGTTTTCAAAATATGATCTGATATTATTAAATTGTGCCAAATGTATTCTAGGATTGACACCTACAAAAAAAAAGATAATAATAGCAGTAATGGATAGGTGTAGTGAATGAATGATTTTTATGTATTTATTTATTTTAATTTTTTTAAAATTCTTTTATATCGAGGATAACGGAATAAGCACTTATGTGCTTTTTACATCCTGTCCCCGTGTGTATTCAGTTTTGTAAATTCAGTCATCTGATTGATACAGGTGTGTGATGTTGGTTCTGTTTGTTTCAGGTTGTTGACGCTGCTGCTTATCTTACTATTGGGTTATATCAGTGCATACACGGTAAGTGTCCTTTTCTTTCTTTTTGGTATGTGTGTTCGTGTGTGTTCGTGTGTGTGTGTGGGGAAGCGGGGGGTACATGTGAATGTATGTGTGTGAGGAGGGTTGTACATGTGTGTGTGTTTGTGTGTGTGGGTGGGGGGGGGGAGGATGGGGGAGGGGTGTATGCGTGTGTGCGCACGTGCGTGTGTGTGTGCGCGTGCGTGCGTTCGTGCATGCCTGTGTGTATCCACTTGCGTATATGTAAATTATGTTTATGTTCATGCGTGTGTGTGCGTGTGTGTGTGTGGCATGTGCATGTGAATATCCAACCACACAATCATGCATGGGTGCGTACATCCACGCAAGTATGAATCTCTCTCTCTGTCTCTCTGTCTCTCTGTCTCTCTCTCTCTCTCTTCTCTCTCTCTTCTCTGTCTTTGTTCTCTCTCTCTCTCTCTCTCTCTCTCTCTCTCTCTCTCTCTCTGTCTTTGTCTCTTTTTCTCTCTCCCCCCCCCCCCCCCCCCCCCTCTCTCTCTCTCTCTCTCTCTCTCTTGTGCGTGCTTGCTTGCTTGCGAGTGAACGCGCGCATGTGTTTGTATGTATAATATTATATATGATACATGTATGCAAGTACTATCCAGCGTGCACAAGCGCGCGCACACACACACACATGCACGCACGCTGACTGGCCTGCCTGCTTCCCTTGCCTGGTTGGCTGGCTGGCTGGCTGGCTGGCTAGTGTTGGTTGATGGTGGCGGTGGTGGTGGTGGCGGTGGTGGTGGGGGCTAACCTACCGACCCCCCCCCCCCCCCCCCCCCTTCCCATCTCTCTCTGTCTCTGTCTCTGTCTCTCTGTCTCTGTCTCTTCTCTCTCTCTCTCTTGCTCTCTCTCTCTGCTTGTTTGCCCAGTAGAGTCTGAGTTAAGTTAACACTGTGTTTCAAAAGCCTAGCGAGCTGTTGTCTTCTCTCCCTTCCCTTCCCTTCCCTTACCTGACCTTACCTTCGCTTACCTGACCTTACCTTCGCTTACCTTCAGCGGCGAGGGAGAGGAAGGAGATGGGCGCCGCCCTCACTCTGCTGGCTGGCCCCTAGCCTACTAGAGAAGTTGACGTCTCCTGACGCCTCGCTCCCCCTACGACCTTATAGGGGTTATTGTTAAGGGACAACCTTTCCCTTTTAACCTTCACTTGTTTTCTCCTCAGACAACTTAACAATAACTCCTTTCAATTCAACCCAGTCTACTGTAGATACACTTTATATACACTGACGGCAAGAGGGAGGGAGGGAGGGAGGGAGGGAGGAGGATGAACCCCAGCCTGGCGTCAGACAGACATTAGACAGACGGACAGAGACAAGGATGGGGAGGAGGGAGGGGGACGGGGAAAGGGGGTGGGGTGAGGGAGGGAGTGAGTGAGAGAGAGGTGGGGGTTCAGAGAGAGAGAGAGAGGTAGACAGAGTGGGAGAGAGAGACAGACAGACAGAGACAGAGAGAGACAAAGAGAGACAAAGAGAGAGAGAGCAGAGAGAAAGAGAGAGAAAAGAGAGAGACAGACAGACAGACAGACAGACAGCGACAGACAGAGGCAGAGAGAGAAGAGACGAGAGAAGAGAAGGCAGAGTGAGAGAGAGACAGACAGAGACAGAGAGAGACAAAGAGAGAGAGACAGAAGAGAGAGAGAGAGTAAAAGGAGGAAGAGGGCAGGGAGGGTTTAAGAGAGAGAGAGAGAGGGGGGGGGGGGGGGGCGAGAGGTGAAAGTAGTGAGGAAATGAGATGACGGTGATGATTTAAAGATACATGGCTCGACGACCTTTTTGTAGTAAAACGTCTGGCTGGGCTGTCTCTCCAGGAAAGAAAGAAAGAAAATGAAGGAAGGAAGGAAGGAAGGAAGAAAAGACGAAAGGAATAAATGAATGAATGATTGATTGAATGAAGGAAGGAAGGAAGGAAGGAAGGAAGGAAGGAAGGACGAGAGAAAGGACAAAAGATGGAAAGAAAGAAAGAAAGATAGATAGAAAGGAAGGAAGGAAGGAAGAGGGCAAGCAGGGCAAGCAAGCAAGCAAGAAAAAGACAAACAGACAGAAAGACAGACAGAAAGACTAATAGGGAAGGCAAAGTGGTAGGCAGCTAGCTTTCTTTATGTCAGTCAGCAGTGTATTCTATAGCACTATTAGTCATGACTGGGATGGGGGGGGGGGAGACTTGATTTGGTCCCTGTCCTGAAGTCAAGATCCTGAAGCTCTGTCGGTCACTTCAGTAGTTTGGGAGTGCAGAAGAAGAAGAAAAGAAAACGACAACGACGACGACGACGACGACGACGACAATAACAACTACTACGGCATTCACTAACTTGTATCATAGTTGTATGATCGGAAAAAGGCACACAGAGAGAGACAAAGAGAGAGAGAGAGAGAGAGGGGGTGGAGACAGACAGACAGAGAGAGAGGAGAGAGAGAGAGAGAGAGAGAGAGTCCAGAGAGACAGACATACAGAGAGACAGACAGACAGAAGGAGACAGAAAGACAGAGAGACAGAGACAGAAAGAAGGAAAGAGAGAGAGAGAGAGAGAGAGAGACATACAGAGAGACAGACAGACAGAAGGAGACAGAAAGACAGAGAGACAGAGACAGAAAGAAGGAAGACAGAAAGAAGGAAAGGGGAGAGAGAGAGAGAGAGAGAGAGAGAGAGAGGAGTGAGAGAGATGGAGGAGAGAGAGAGAGAGAGAGAGAGAGCGAAGACAAGACAGACAGACAGAGACAGAGAAAGAAAAAGAGAAAGAGAGAGAGAGGGATAGCGACAGACAACAGAGAGACAGAGACAGAAAGAAAGAGAAAGAGAGAGAGAGGGAGAGCGACAGACAAACAGAGAGACAGACAGAGAAGAAAGAAAGAAAGAAGAGAGAGAGAGGAGAGTGGAGAGAGAGAGAAGGAGGGAGTGAGGGATGGAGGGATGGAAACGCAGTGATGCAGAAATAGTTTATGGCTTACACATGATCCCGATAACAGATTGTAGGCGCCTAAACATTTCAGGTCTTTACAAAAACATTGAAAAGAAAAGTAAAGTAAAGGAAAGTTAAGTAAAGAAAAGAAAGAAAGAAAAAAACCTACATACTTCAGGACACTGTGGTGTGTTGTGTGTGTGTGTGTGTGTGTGTGTGTGTGTGTGTGTTGTGTGTGTGTGTGTGTGTGTGTGTGTATGTGTGTGTGTGTGTGTTTGGTGGTAGTAGTAGAAGGAGTAGGTGGATTAGGAGTAATAGTAGGAGGAGGAGGAGTGGTAGTAGTAGTAGGAGGAGGAGTAGGAGTAGTAGTAGGAGTAGGAGGAGGAGTGGTAGTAGTAGTAGTAAGAGGAGGAGGAGGAGTAGGAGGAGGAGGAGTAGTAGGAGGAGGAGGAGTAGTAGGAGGAGGAGGAGGATGGGTAGCAGTAGCGACTTCGGAACGGGAGAGACTAATTGTTATCTTTTTAAGTCTTTCTGGAAGAAAAAGAAAATAAAGGCACGCATTGAGGTGCCATACCAACCGATCATCATCATCATCATTCATCATCATCATCATCATCACCACATACATTGCAAAACAACAACAAAAAGATATGGCCACATACCGCCGTTGTCTTTTTTTTTTTTAAAGTTATAAACACCTGGCTCTAGATAATAGGTGGCATGGCAGCCATACTCCATCTTCAGAGATTTAATCACCTAACTCCCCCCCCCACCCTTTCCCCCCCTTCCAAAAAAAATAGATCTAGGGGTAATAGGAAGAGAGTCCACATCGAGTTGGTCAAGTACTGGTCAGACGTCTGTCTGCCTGCCAGCCTGACTGACTGACTGACTGACCCTAAGTTGATTGGAGAGGTCACTCAGTGCTTCACCTATAAAACAAGTTGAACAACTTTTGACCCCCACCACCCCCGTATACCTCTCCCTCCCCTTTCCCACCCCATCCACATACAACCCCCCTACCCCGACTGCCCCGAATTCTAATTCCTTAATTGTCCCATCCCACCACACCACACACACCCCAGTAGGACGTGCACCTGTCCTGGTCTGGCATACAGCCTACACTCATCTGGCAACAGAACAACCAAAAAAATGGAAAAAAAAAATCAAACAACGGAGTAAGGAGGAGTGCGTGGGGTGGGTGGGGGTGGGGGTGGGGGTGGGGTAAATAGAAGAGAAGAGAAGAGAGAAGAAGAAGAAGGAGGAGGAGGAGGAGGAGGAGGAGAAAAAGAAGAAGAAGAAAGAAGAAGAAGAAGAAGAAGAAGAAGAAGAAGAAGAAAAAGAAAAAGAAGAAGAAAGAGAAGAGAGAGAGAGAGAAAGAGAAGAGAAGAGAGAGAGAGAGAGAGAGAGAGAGAGAGAGAGGAGAGAGAGAGAGGAGAGAGAGAGAGAGAGAGAGAGGAGAGAGAGAGAGAGAAGAGAGAGAGAGAGAGCATTGGTTCTATACCCTGTTTTCAATCTGAATATTTGTATTTTTGTGTATATATTTATAGTTGCACAGTTTTATACCGAGATTTAAAACTGTACGAGGTGACAGACCCGACATGATCTCTGTGGTTGGCGGGGCTATAAAAACAACAAGATTGGATGGATTGGATTGGATTGGAGTGAGAGAGAGAGAGAGAGAGAGAGAGAGAGAGAGAGAGAGAGAGAGAGAGAGAGAGAGTATACATGTACAAATCGTGGATGATGTGACAAATCTCTCTCTCTCCCTGTTTCTCTCCGTCTGATTTTTCTTTTGAGGTTTGGTTTGGTTTGGGTTTTGTTTTGTTTGTTGGTTCTTTGATGTTGCTATGCAGAAAATGTTATTATTATTATTATGTCACCACAGCTTATGGGGGAAGTGTCAATATTATTCTTGGTTGACGTCACGTCATGCAGTTCTGATGTTGGCTGGCTTTGTGGTCGGCTGGACTCTATACCCAAAAAAAAAATGAACTGAAAGCCCTGAAAAGTGTGGCAACCCCCATTCCATGACTTTGTACTGTCTTTCATGTGTTATATACTTTCCGCCCCTGGTGTGCCATTGATGTACTTACTCTTTGTTGGGGTTCTTCTTCATCAACATCGTCTTCTACTACTACTACTACAACTACTCTTTCTTCCTCTTCCCTCCTTCTCCCCTCCTTCTCCCCCCCCCCCCTCCCTCCCCTTCTTCTTTGCATTCTTTTTCTTCTTCTTTGCATTCTTCTTCTTTGAGCTCCTCCTCCTCCTTCTTCTTCTTCTTCTTCTTCGCAATTCTTCGCATTTCTTTGCAATTCTTCTTCTTTGCATTCCTCTTCTTCTCCTTCTCCTTCTTTATCCACTACCCCATCTTTGTAGAGAGCAAAACTGGGGCACCAGGTGATGATCCCTTTACGGGACCTGGATACTTCATTATGATAATTATCATCATTATGCTTTGTATACCAAGACCCCAGACAATGCAATGGGTAGCCTCATGACACCTGAGAAAGAGAGAGAGAGAACTCTGATTAGGTTTAATGTACACTGGTCTTTGGCCACAATACATTACAATGGGCAAGTTAAAAAGGCAAGTGAAGGAAACGAAATGCAAAAAAGAGATCATCAAATTTTCCATCTAAGCCAGCAAGAGAAAGAGAGGAGAGAGAGAGAGAGAGAGGAGAGAAGAGGAGAGAGAGAGAGAGGAGAGGAGAGAGAGAGAGAGAGAAGAAAGACAGAGACAGACAGGACAGAGAGACAAAGAGAGACAGAGAGAGAGACAGACAGAGAGACAGACAGAGACAAAGAGAGACAGAGAGAGAAGAAAAGAAAAGCCACTGTTTTCTCCTTCGTCTATGCTTCATTCTCACCACTGTGCAAGGACGCTGACAAAGACAGAAGAAGAAAACCTGCACACCAAAAAAAGCTTCTTTGGATGCAATGGTAGTAACACCAACCAAAAAGCAACAGGATGAATGACCTACGACGTCGTTTTGGTGGAGGAAGAGGAGGGGGAAGAGGAGGAGGAGGAGGAAGAAGACGAGGAGAAGGAGGAAGAAGAAGAGGAGAAGGAGGAAGAGAGGGAAGGAGAAGGAGGTTAAGCAAACGCAGTAAAGGACAACCGCGAATAAATTCATTGCCTCTACCTACTACCCCAACCCATCCCCACCCCTTCAACCCTCCAACCCCCACCCCTACCCCTACCCCCCACCCCCCTCGCCAGCCTCCTCTCCCACCCCCTCCCACTGCAGGGTCAGCGCTCCCAAGGCCACGAGGAGCCAGTCCTCCAGGGGTGTCATTCCGGGTGGCGGGCTTGGTCAGGGTGTCTGGTCGCTCTGTGGAGTGATGTTTTGTCTGTCACCCGATTACCTTCTAATCACAACCCTTTAGCTCTCTCTTCTCCCTCTCCAAACCTCCCCACCCCTACCCCCACCCCCTTCCCCACCCCCTCCTCCTCCTCCTCGTTGTCGCCACCTGCATGAGAACTGAAGACAAGGTGGGCCACTGTCCTTGCACGCAGAGACAGACAGACAGACAGACAGACAGAGACAGACAGACAGACAGACAGAGAGAGAGAGAGAGGTTGCTGTTGAGGCAATTGGTCCTGCAGACTGGTGGCCTTCAGGCAGTTGTGTATAGCTACTACAGCTCTCCCCGGGCTGCTGCTGCTGCTGCTACTAGCTAGCTAGCGCTCCAAGGTCGTTGAAAGCAAATTTAATGTCATTCTTTGCACTTGGACGCGCCCAAAGCCTTCCAACGGCTGTTTAGCTTCTCCTTGCGCCAGTGCCTTTGGAGTGTATAGTAGCAGCTCTAGACTACAGCTCGCTTGTCCTTATAAGGGGGGGGGAAATTGGAAGAGCACTTTGTTTTGGGGTTGGTTTTTTTTTTAGCTGTGAAATGAAAGTAAATGAATGAATCGGTGAATTGACTTTTTTTTTTTAAACATTGATATGTTGGAGGCATTTGAGAAAAGTACATAGTATGTGTGTGCTCTGGTCAAGTCCTCAGGGTAACATTGTCAGGACCAGGTGGGAAGGAGGTAAGGAGGGAGGTAGGTGGGGTAGGGGAGGGGGGTAGAGAGAGAGGGAGGGAGGGAGAGAGGGAGGGAAGGAGAGAGGGAGGAAGGGCACAGAGGGGCGTTGTGTTCTTTACGCCGAATTATCCAAGCAGGTGGTTGCAGCGCTACCTCAAGGGTTTGCATTCTAAGGCCTGGACATGGCAGGCTTCTTTTAAAGACAGGGGACTAGGCCTGTAAACTGAAGAATTGCGTGCTACAAAGTGACAAGTACTGTCGTTGTCAGGGTTGGGGTTTTTTTTTCCTTTCTTTCTCTCTTCTTCCCCCCCCCCCCCCCCCCCCCCCCCCCCAGCCAGCTTTGACAACTGCATTTTCTGCATTGTTTCCCACATGGGAACGTTCCATCCCCCAGAAGGTCTTAGCACGCCATTCCATTCCCCGGCTCTTCAGACTGGATGGACTGGGTGGTGGGGGTGAGGGTCAAGAGTTAACCTGCCGGGGATACACAGACCACTTGGGCAGAGGACTATAGCGCGAGGTACAGAAGGGCCTGTTGAGGCCAGCCCCTGTTTGGATTTGCTGGTACTTATTTACCTAGCTTTCTGGGCGGCCCAATCCCACTTGTTTCGCCTTGTTACGTTCATATAGACTTTCACCCAGCACCAGCAACAACAACCCTCCCCCCTCCTCCCAAAATTTTGGCAGGTATCACTCCCTCCCCCCTCCCACCTACCCCCCCCCCCCCCCCCAAGCTTTTTTTTGGGGGGAGGGGGGTTGGATACGAAGGGAAGGAAAACAACAAGGAGGTTGCCGTTCATCATAAATCCGGACTATTTTCACAGGTCTCAACAGACCAGACTTGACTGTGGGTGGGTTTTTTTTTCTTCTTCTTCTTCAGGTTGTCTACTACTACCTCTCGGAAGAATTGCCTTGCCAGACTCTCGACTCTGACCCCAAGACTAGTAGGTATGGGTCTTTGATCGCGGCCAGCATGGGGGTACTGACAATCCAATTATACGTGGTGGCGCCTCCCGCCTTTAGCTGAGGGGGTGGGGGGAATTATTGTGAGAAGCCATTAGCACAGTTCATCGCCCTTTCTCCAAAAGGTTTATCAATATTTGCTGTGCTAGGCCAGGACTAGCTTTTTGGCGGGGCAAGGGCTTAGAGCCAGAGGGCATACATAGCGTGGCATGGCACTGTTGGGGTGTGGGGTGTGTGTGTGTGTGGGGGGGGGGGGGGGGGGGGAGACTGGATAGGAAGGAGGGGGAGAGCGAGCAGACAAAAGGTTTGGGTGGTGGGGGGGGTGGGGGGTGGGGAGGGGGAGGGGGGAGGGGGAGGGGAGACCAAACAGGCGGCTAGATTTGGCCACAGATCTTGTTGACCCCTCTCACACCTTTTGCCTTTCGTTGTTTTCCGCGTTGTTGTTGTCGTTGTTGTCGTTGTTGTGGTTGTTGTGGTTAGGTTGTTGTTGTTTTTTAAAATCTCACTGTGATGCTGAATTACTGTCCCGGACGGACAGTCTTGGTTTGTCTGTTCAAGGAATGTGTAGGGTTTTAATTGGCGTCTTCTCTGTATCTGTCTGTTGCTGTCTGTCTGTCTGTATGCTGTCTGTCTGTCTGTCTGTCTGTCTGTCTGTCTGTCTCTCTCTCTCTCTCTCTCTCTCTCTCTCTCTCTCCTCCCTTCTCTCTCTCTCTCTCTCTCTCTATATATATATATTATATTATATATATATATATATGTGGTGTGTGTGTGTGTGTGTGTGTGTGTGTGTGTGTGTTGTGTGTGTGTGTGTGTGTGTTTCTGTCTGTCTCTCTGTCTGTCTCTATCTGGTCGGTTCTGCCTGTCTGTCTGTCTGTTCTTCTCTCTCTCTCTCTCTCTCTCTCTCTCTCTCTCTCTCTCTCTCTCTCTCTCTCTATCTATCTATCTCTCTCTGCTTTTATTCTGTTTCCACATCTAAGTAGACATTAAAACAAATACTGTGTCAAACAAAACACGATGACTACAAGAAGTGCCGCTCTTCCTATGAGGTCACAATGCACTGTGCAAAGGATACACTAGACTTCTTCTTCCACTTCTGTAAAAATGAACATGGAAGCGACAGCAGTAACTCAAGAATGCCACCAGGGAGCATCTGTAGAATCTCTGTAAAGCTCATAATTTGTTATTATATTGTTGTTGCTAATGTTGTTGCGTCGTTCCCCAGCTTAATACTCTGGCATCATGCAGAACATGTATATACTCTGACTCACTCACCCCACCTACTGGAAATCACTGTGTGATTGGAAGGTACATACTTGATGAGAAGTTGTCAGACTCTTTTCAAGAACCTCGCCACATAGGCTGCTATACTCCGACTTCAGAGGATGTTTTTTCGTTCCTCTGTGAGAGAGAGCTTCTAGGGTCACCAGCGGTGAGATGTTGCACATCAATGCCACCGTTTAGCCACCACTATTAAGGTAGACGCATTCCAACTTCGGGAGGGTAGTTTAGGGGATATAAAACTGATTGTCATGTCCATGCAGTCATTTGGGCACGATTCACAAACTTTGGCTGCTGAGCAACACGTTGCAAAGGAACAAAACGTCAGGAAAACACAACCACATCATGATATAAGGTACCAACAATCTGACTGTGACTGGAGTAGAGGAGAGGAGAGGAGAGTAGAGTAGAGTAGAGTAGAGTAGAGCAGAGCAGAGCAGAGCAGAGTAGAGTAGAGAAGAGTAGAGCAGAACAGAGCAGAGCAGAGCAGAGCAGAGTAGAGCAGAGTAGAGCAGAGCAGAGTAGAGTAGAGTAGAGTAGAGCAGAGCAGAGCAGAGTAGAGCAGAGCGAGAGCAGAGTAGAGTAGAGCAGAACAGAGCAGAGCATAGCACAGCAGAGTAGAGTAGAGTAGAGTAGAGTAGCGTAGCGTAGAGAATGCCAGAGTAGGTAGCAGCAGGTAAAGCACAGGTGACATCACACCTTCAACAGGTACCCACCCACCCCTTCTTCCCCATGTATGTACCCAGACTACAGCCACAAACCACCCCTCTCCTCTCCTGTCCTCTCCTCTCCTCTTCTTCTCTTCTCCTGCCCTGGGGTGTAATCCTATCTCCTTGCTTATGCTCCCTTCCTTTGAGGTCCTCAGACTTGAAAGCGGGCCGCGAGTCGACAGGGATTAAGTGCCCCTTTTCCTCCCCCAGCCAGATGGGTTAAATAAAGCAAGGGAGAAGGGGGGGGGAGGAAAAAATCACCTCCCTGGTCGTGGTCTGTTTCCCGTGTACAGAGGAGAAGTTGCTGTTTCAAAGAGATCGTTTCTGGACGTGTCGCCCCCATCTGTTTGGCGTGTGTCCATTTACTGTTTAACGGGTAGACTGGGGATCTCAGGTACGCACTCTTATTTTATTTTTGGGGGGTGTGTGGTTTGGTTTGGTTGTAGTAGTCAGTCAGATGAGCGCAATTAAGGGCTTTTGGCCAAGAGGTCTGGAGGAGACGGGAGGAAAAACAAGAAGAACCGCTTTCCTTCTACTTCAGAGTACCTGTCCACCCCCACCCCCCCCCCCCCCCCCCCCCCACCCCCACCCTCAACCCCGTGCACACACCCCCAAACCTCTTTGCTGGCCACCTGATACCGTTGTTCTGGCTTAGATGGCTTTGTCGTCTGATACAAACGAGGATCGCACCGCTTAACACATGCACGCCTCTTTTTTACAGAGAGCAAGAGAGAGAGAGAGAGAGAGAGAGAGAGAGAGAGAGGAGAGAGGGAGGGAAAGAGAGAGAGGGAGAGAGAGAGAGGGGGGGAGAGAGAGAGAGAGAGGAGAGAGGGAGGGAAAGAGAGAGAGGGAGAGAGAGAGAGGGGGAGAGAGAGAGAGAGAGAGGGGGGGGGGAGAGAGAGAGGAGAGAGGGAGGGAGAGAGAGAGAGAGAGAGCTCCCTTTGAAAGGTAACCGATACTGGATACTGGCGTCACACTACCTTCCTGTCCACATTTCCTCCGCCTGTTCCTATTGTTCATCTGGCTTTTGTGACGTGAATTCTTTATACTTGCCTGCTTGCTAGCTGCATTTTTCACTGCCTGAGAGAGACTTGGAGAGAGAGAGAGAGAGAGAGAGAGAGGGCATGGTGCTCCACAGTTTGGTATGCTGTAAAATAAAATAAAAATAAAAATCTTTTGATCAGATGTTTGACACCGAAAAATCCTTAGCTTGCGCATCTTCGTCATTGCGATTGGCTGCGAGTCCTAGAGGAATGAAAGGGGAGAGATTGATTCTCGTCTCTCCGTTTATGTCTGGTGTGGTTCAGCGACTGACTAGTGGTGATGCCAATGAGGCCGGTATGTGGCTTCACCCAGTCTTCAAATACTGCAAAATCCTGGGAGGCAGCCGTCTTCCCACACGCAGGTCTTCAAACAGGCAGGCATCTGCACCAGAACATCTTTTCTTCTTGTCCTCAGACCTGGATAATTACTTGAAGAAGAGATAGGTAGAGGAACCATTGAAAGCCATTGGCCTTAGTTGGCTTTTTATATGCAAGAATTTCTAGTGTTTTCATTAATATCTTTTTAATCCTTACATTGTCTTACGTGTTCTTTTTGGCATTAGTAGTATAAAGGCCATTTTCTTTTGGCACTGAAGGCAAACTTCTGTTGGCAGTATTGCAAAGACAAAATTCTTTTAGCATTATTAGTGAAAGGCGGATTTCTTTGGTTACTAGTGCAAAGGCACACTTCTTTTAGCGTGAGTCTAAAGGAAAGCTTCTGTTGGTATTAGTCTAGAGACAAAAGAAACGAGAAGAGATGAACAGATTGTTTTTCTTGGTTTTTTGAAAAGTAAATCAGTGCCTCTCTTTGACAGAGTCCACTCCATGACCTGATCACCAGTACCGCGAAAAGCTGGGCTGCTAGTGTTTTGTGTGGCACACACACACACACATACACACACACACATACACACATACACACACACACACATACATACACACACGCACACACACATACGCACATAGGATGCTTGAAGGGCCTAAGAATGCCAAGAGAGGGAAAGAAAGAAAGAAAGAGCAAATCCATTGCTATGTGTGTTCTTGCCACCACTTCAGCCAAACTTGGCCCTGTGAAGATGGGACGAGACAGAGGGCGAAAACAAAGAAAGTGGACTGTCAGCCATTGTTACCTGCTAGAGTGGGCAGAGGGGTGACCGGGGTGTGTTTTGACCACACCATTCTTTGGCCTCCTCCTGTCCTGGTCTTCCTTTCATCCCCCTCAACTGGGTGCTCCTTCAACAACTACTTTACCCCCCCTGCCTTCCTTTCGTGCCTTTGTCCCGGGGAAGAATGGGCAGACAGAGCAAAGAGCAGTTCCCAAACAGAGACATGGCCCTGCAGGAGAATGAAGGGGGTGGACAGGTTTTTCTTTTGTTGATTGCTCCACTGCTTGCCTGTCATCTCTCCTGTTTTTCTCCTCTTGAACATTCCTTTACATCCCCCCCCCCCCCCCCCCAGCTCTTCTTGACAAGGAACTTGACTGCGCGCGGTACTGGCAGCCTCCCCCGCCCAGCCTCCATGGTGGATCCACAGCCCGAGGGGCTTCCAGCATTCTCCTCCTCCCGATCAGTCACTGACACTCAAACTCACACTGTGATGTGATGTGAACCTCGCTGGGCTGTAGTTTGTACAAGCTCTTGACTGGCCGGCCCTTAAGGACATGCTGGGGAAAAAGGCGCAGTGTAAAAGGAAGCACCCAGTTTAGCGGGGCTGAAAGAAAGGACAGTAGAGAAACGTGTGGGATTGGCCAGCCACACAGGACGCTGTACCGGAATAAACGCCTGCAGCGCTTCTCCATAGTCTTACGAGACTGCCTGACGGATGCCTTCAAGAGATAGAAATGTATTGGCTTCTAAACAGGTCTTACAAACAGATCGGGTTTTTTAAAATCTATTTTGAAAAGTACATTTCACCATTTCTGTTGAAGCAAGAGATATAAGCAAAGTTGAGCAGTTTGAGGGTTTGCCTTTTTTTCCCCCCTTGACTACAGGGTGTCACTGTATCTTTATGCTGATGTCCCCTGACCTGCCATGATGGATGGCGATACGATACAGTAACTGAACATGTGTCATAGGACCGTCTGTACAGCCCAGCAGAGAGATACGGAAGAAGAAAAATCATATTCCTTTTGATGACGACGACGATGATGATGATGACGATGATGCGATTAGTGACTGTTGAAGCTACCGGCATAACATTACTTACGGTGTGCTGCTTGTGAAAGCCTGATGACGAGGAAGAGGAGGCAGCGCTGGCTGCCTCAATGTGCTCAGTGGAGGACATCGGCTGTGATGGAGGACCGGCGTCAGGAAGCCGTGCGTCCCAATCTCCAGCACGCCGCGGGGAGCCCCCTGCGCTGCATTGTCCCTGCCCGGGATGTTGGCTGCCATCACCTCAGCTTTCAAGGGCTGCGGCTTTCAAGGCTATCACGTGTCGCCCGTGAAGGGGACCACCCTGTCACTTTCTCTGCACTTAATCACACGTGTGGTGGCTAGTCTAGACTAGGCTGGGCTGGGCTAGGCTGGGCTAGGCCGGGATGGTGGCTGAGGAAGGGAGGAGAATGATGTGACCATGGACCAGCACAATCCTTCCTTACAGACAGACTGCACTTGCTGGAATCAGTCTTTTCGAAAGAGTAGGCCATTGTGTGCCGGTGGGAACGTTTGACAAAATTTACCCAAAAAAATACATACACACGGGGACTAGATGTAAAAAAATACATGAGTGCTTATTTCATTATCCTCTAAATAAAAGAATAAAAGAAAAAAGTCCTGTCATGGTTGTTGTCTTTTTTTCCGGATTTGTTTGTGTCTTAGCTTAACCGTTTACATGGACAGCAGACAGTGACTAGGCAGCAGTTAATAATCTTCTTCTTCGTTGTCGAACGTTCAGACAGCAACTATTGTTGTCTGTTACATGAGCGAAAATGGGTCACGCTGCCGTTAAACGCCTGACAAGTCAGGCCCAGCGCATCCGACTTCGGCACAAGAAGAATCACTATCTTTAAGTCTTTCTGGGAAAAAAGTATTTCTGGAAAAAGGCAGGAGAATGGACCAAGAAGGCAGAAAATAGACGAAAGAAGAAGGTGACAGGAAGAAAAGGAACGAGGCAGAAACAAAGAGAGTGATAGAAAAGAGGACATTTCTAGCACAGAGTTTTCAGAAGGTGAGGATGCTATTTATACTTGACAGACAGACCTCCTCAGCATCCCCACGGGGAAAGATGATTCTTTTGACACCCTCACTTGTTTTAGAACCAGAGTTCCCCGTTGTTTTTTGTTTGGTTGGTTGGTCTATTTGGGTGGGGTTGGTTTTTTTATGTTTTCTTTTCAAACCAGACTTGCCCTGTAAGTTCTGAAACATATACTGTTTCTACATGCCCCTTCCCCCAAAAAAAAGACAAGAAAAAAAAAGCAGACCCTCAAACAACGACAACACCTTCAGACGGTTTGAGAAATGACCCCAAACCAAAAAAAAAAACCACCCACAAAAAACCCCACCCACCCAAACTCGTGTATGCATATTCTGAAATCCATCCCATACCAGCCACCCGGAGTACTATTTGTCAGTCGCAGCTCCGTCGGAGGTGAAGTTGGTGGCAGGGAGGAGGGAGGGAAGGGGAGGGGAGGAGAAGATACTGAAATGACTGGGCTTGTCACCCCACAGTTGCCCCATCCCGTCCTCCC
Source organism: Rapana venosa (assembly GCA_028751875.1). Lineage (NCBI taxonomy): Eukaryota > Metazoa > Mollusca > Gastropoda > Neogastropoda > Muricidae > Rapana > Rapana venosa. Next base: position 50,362,234 of record CM054136.1, read on the forward strand.
TGGCTCTTGTGGCCAAAGCATCAACCCACCCCTCACCTGGGGAGTCTGACAAGGCCTTACAAACGCCTGCATCCCCGGCTAGCCCAGCCCGGCCCCTTGGGTGTGTGTGTGTGAAGCAGCTTTCGTTTCAGGGCTGCCGGTCTTGTGGGACCAGAGAATGGGGGAATTCTTTGCCCGCCCGCCCCCTTGTCACTGCTAGTAAAGGGATTTATTTATGTGGCCGCCTGCCTGCCTGTCCTTGCTGCCACTTTGCTGGGTAGACTGCTAAAATTGCCACTCAGCAACCTTGAAGTGCTGTTGAGGGGATTTTTTGTTGTTGGTTGGTGGGGGAGGGGGGGGGGGGGGGGAGGAGGGGAGTTGGGTGAGGGGGTAGGGTTTGGCTAGGGAAGAAGGGCCCTGGGTTTGGTGCCATCATTGTGTAACTTTTGCCCCCAGGACCATTGCCTGCAAAAATTTTAGTAAGCCTTTTCTATTGCCTGCAAAAATTTTAGTAAGCCTTGTAAGCCTTTGCCATTGCCTGCAAAATTTCGGTGAACCCAGTAAGCCTTTGCCTTTGCTTGCAAAATTTCGGTGAACCCAGTAAGCCTTTGCCATTGCCTGCAAAAATTAGTAAACCCAGTAAACCCAGCCATTGGCTACACAAATTCAGTAAACCCAGTGAACTTTGCCATTGCCTGCAAAAATTTCAGTGGACCCAGTAAGCCTTTGCCATTGCCTGCAAAAAGCCAATAAACCTAGTGAACTTTGCCATTCCTCGAAGCTATTCTTAGGGAAGATGTTAAGAGTTAAGGGATGTAATTCAGTTTCAGCACCTTCTCTTATCTAGGAAATGCCTGAACATGTTTTTGCTCTTCTGGTCTGTTTTTCTCTTGATTTGCCAGCTGGCTCTTGTGTGTGTGTGTGCGTGTGTGTGCGTGTGCGCGTGCGTGTGTGCATGCGTGCGTGCGTGAGCGTGCGTGTGTGTGTGCTCTTTTTGTAGTTGAGCGTATAGTTCGGTTCATCATTTCTTTTTCCATTTCATGATATTCCTTTTTTTTTTGGAAACGGAGCTTTTTCCAGTTTGGTCACTTTTGAGAAATAATAAAAAGAACCAAAAAAAGAGAGAGAGAGAAAGCAAGAGTGGAAAGCAGAGTCCCTTTAGTGATCCCACGTCCCATTAGTTGAAGCAGGGCTTTACCCTTTTCAGACTGTTTTCTTTCATTTCTCCATTACTATCTCCTCATTGTGTTTGTCTGTCTCTGTCTCTATCTATGTCTGTCTGTCTACTTCTCTCTCATACTGTCTATCTCTCTCTTTCTTCTCTTCTTCTCTCTCTTCTCTCTCCTCTCTTTTCTTCTCTTCTTGTCTCTCTCTTCTCTTCTCTTAACTCTTCTCTCTCTCTCTTTTCTCTTCTCTTAACTCTAACTCTTCTCTTCTCTTCTTTTCTCTTCTCTTCTCTCTCTTCTCTTCTCTGAACTCTTCTCTTCTCTCTCTCTCTTACCTTCTCCTCTCCTCTCTTCTCTTTTCTTTTCTTCTGTTCTCCTCTCCTCTCTCCATTTCCCTCCTCCCCTCCCCTCCCTCTCCTCTCCTCTTCTTTTCTCTTCTTTCTCTTTCTCTCTCTCTCAAGCCTAAATCCTTCCTTAGAAACCATCACAACCTTTTCAACTACCTACATCTATCCAACAACGCTCAACACCCTCCCTGCACACACACACACATGCACGCACATACACACACATACACAAACAACACACACATATATTCACACACATACACACACATACCCCCACCCACACATATACACACACAACACACACACAAATACACCCACACCCACACGTACCCACCTACCTACCCACCCATACACACATGCAAATCCCACACGCACACCTAACCTCCCACCCCCACCCCCCACACAAACACACACACACACACACAACATCCCCCCTCCCCACACACACAAACACACACAACACCCCCCCCCCCCCTACCACACACACACACACACACCCATACCCCACCCACCCCCACCACAATTAGCAAAGACCCTCCAGGAAGGGTTGAACGATGGTAATATTTAAAAAAATGGCGGCAGCCTGAGATTATGATACTGAGGTTGAGCATGCAAGTCCACATTATATTTCGGGGTGTACGCAATAAATCAGGTGGTGGGAGCCTGATTATCTCTATCTTGTTATGGAGGATGCGGCGACGAGTGCAAAGCTATAATAATTATTATCGGGCCTGTGGAAAACCAACCCTTGTCACCAAGATCACGGGATTTACTAGCAATGTGTCATGGGGGTTGTTGGTTTGGGTTGTTGGGTTTTTTCTTTTCTTTCTTTCTAGCTTGTCTCTTTTTCTTTCTTTCCTTCTTTCCTTCCTTTCTTCCTCCTCCTCTTTCTTGCTCCCTGCCTCCTTCTATCAGGATTCCTCCTTCTACCCCCCCCCTCCCCCTCCCCCTCACTCTCTTTCTCTTCTCACCACCACCTCCACCCTCTCCCAAATATCACCCCCTCCTCCTCCTCCTGTATCATTCTAGTCTTATCCTTCCCCTCACTCTCCATCCACCTTTCCCTTCTTCTCCACCCCCCCCCCCCCCCCCCCATCACCATCCTCTCCCAAACAACACCTCCCCCCCTCCCCATCCTTCTCCATTGCATCCTTCTATTCTGACCCAACCCTCGTCCACCCCCAACCCCCTTTCCCCAGGTCTTTCTCACCACCACTGCCACCATCACCATCCTCTTTCCAAACATCCTCACCATCCCGCCCCTCCACCTCCCCCCCTCCCCCATACCTATTTAAATCTTGTGGCACCTGTACTCCCATTTAATTTTGGTTTTATGTGTGCTTGGGTCACTACTTTGAGATTGACCCCCATGTGCAGTTTTTACAATTACCATCCTTGTTTTGGGGAGAAGAGAGAGAGGAGAGAGAGAGAGAGAGAGAGAGAGAAGAGAGAGAGAGAAAGAGAGAAGAGAGAGAGAGAGAGAGAGAGAAAAGAGAGAGAACTCGAACTCGAATGATTTATTCACAAAAAAGGCCATTGCATGGCCCATACATGAAGAGGGTTGCCGAACTGCTTAGTATTTTGGTAGGGGTAAAAACAATAGAACGACAAATGTTACTGTATAACACAAAGAGAGAGAGAGAGAGAGAGAGGAGAGAGAGAGAGGAGAGAGAGAGAGAGAGAGAGAGAGAGAGAGGAGAGAGAGAGTGAGTGAGAGAGCCAGATAGAGAGAGAGCCAGATAGAGATCCAGAGACGAGACAGACGGGTTTCACCGAAATTGGGCAGTAAGTTAGGGTAAGGGGTTTAATTATGCTTCCAAGGGGGAAAGGGGAGAAAAGAAAAAGAAAAAAGAAAAAAAAGACACTTGGCAAACAAAAAACTGCTGGACATTCGCCCAGCTCTTTTATCTTGTGTGTGTGTGTGTGTGTGTGTGTGTGTGTGTGTGTGTGTGTATTGTACGTACGTGTTCTCTCTCTCTTCTCTCTCTCCTCTCTCCTCTCTCTCTCCTCTCTCCCTCTCCTCTCTCTCTCTCTCTCCTCTCTCTCTCTCTCTTGATCTCTGTAATAAGTATGTAATAGTGAGCTAGCGCTAAAAAGCGCGCCCACGAGTATGTATGTATGTGTGTCTACGTGTGTGCACAATTGTATGCGCTTGCATTGTGACTGTTTATGCATGCACAACCCACCACACCCATCCACCTCACACACACACACACACACACACACACACACACACAACCCGACGTTTCTCTCTCTATATATATATATACACAAAACACGCGCACATACACACGTAACATTCTTTCACTCACGTTTCTGTAACGGTTCACAGAGTGCTGTAAGCTAGTACCAACCCCCACCCCCACCCCCTACCCCCCCCCCCACCCCACCCAACCACCCACCTACCACCATTCCCCCCCCCCCCCCCCCCCCCCCCCCCCCCCCCCCCCCCCCCCCAAATAAAAAATCCAAAGAAAAAAAAAAAAGACGTACCACGAGTTTAGAGAGACTCATCAAGTGTATTAACATTCCTATATATTTCGTTTGCTCTTCTGACCATATCTTGCAAGGCCAAAGCAAATACCTCCACCCCCACCTCCCCTCCCACCCTCCCCAAAACTCTCACCCCCCTGATAAGCCACCCCCACCCCCACCCCCCACCCCCCCCTCCCAGCCCTCACACCACACCACCCCACCCCACCCACCCCCAACCTCCAAACCTCCAAACGGTTCGGTTATGGATGTGTTTTTGGAAACTTTCTTGGCGTTTTCTGGACCTGTTTGACCCAGGCCGACAGAGGAGGAGGGGGGCCTTCTAAAGGTCCTTATCTGTCTGTGCCTGATGCCGCCTCCAGGTTTACAGGCGCTCTTGTTTACTTTGAGACGTACGAGCGCAGCTTTCTGCTTTACGACTTTCGGCGCGAGAAGATTGTGTAAGTTTGGAGGGGGGGGGGCTGGTTTACCAGAGGAATTTGCGGTTGTTTTACTGTTTTGTTTTTGGGGGGGTTTTTTTGGGGTTTTTTTTGTTGTTTTTTGGGGTGTTTTTGTGTTTTTTTTTTGTTTTTTTTTTTTGGGGGGGGGGGGGGGGGGGGGGGGGGGGGGGGGGGGGGGGGGGGGGGGGGGGGGGGGGGGGGGGGGGGGGGCTCTGTTAAGGGCGAAAAGGGGAAAACGGGTTGTGTCTCTCCCCTTTGGGGGGCCTCCTCCTCCTCCTCCTCCTGGGGGTTTGGGTTTTTGGTGTTGTTAGTTTTGTTTTTTTTTTTTTTATTGATTCTTTTTTTTTCCCCGGAGGAAAATTTGGAAAAAGCATCGTGTGGTGCTTTTTGTGGGTGTGTGTGTCATCCGGTCTCTGTTTTAATGCATTTTTGGGTAAAAATTTTTTGTCGCCCTTTCCCCAAACCGGCACACTTTGGGCCCTGATTTCTTTCCGAAAAGGGGAAAACCGGGTTTTTTTTTAACGTTTGTGCAAGATGCCCAAACCCCCTGCGCTCGCACACGGGGCCCCAGGGTTTTATAGTCCCTTTTGGAAGGATTTTTAGGGAGAGAGGGGGATCGGCCATTGATGTTAACCCAGGGGGAAAAAAAAAAATTCCTTTTTAACGAGAACCCGAACCCGGGGTCAGCAGATCACGAATACTGCTCAAAAACCACCGGGAACCCCGGGCCCCCCTTTTTTTTGATCGGTGTGTGTTGTTTGTTTTTTGCGCGCGCGCGCGCGCTCCCCCTGATAGTTGTTGTTTTTAAAATGAAAAAACCCGAAAAAACCAAAATTTTGTATAAAAAAGGGCCCAAAAAATGTTGGAGCAGAGCATGTGATAGGGGATGACGTGACCCTTTGTTTTTACATTTGAAATCAAGCCTTTGTTTTTGCCCTCTGAAAATATAGCGCTAAAAAAATAAAAATTCCCTTTTTATTTTTAAATTATTATTATTATTATGATCAGGATCGGGGTAGAGTGATCATGGCGGAGGGGGTAACGCACCTACCTAGATAAGCTGAATGAAGTAGTGAAAGGAAGAATGCAAGAAAGAAGGAAGGAAGGAAGGACGGAAAAGAAAGAAAGAAAGAAAGAAAAAAAAAAGAAAGAAGGAAAGAAAGAAAGAAAGAAAGAATATGATATGAAGAAGTTGAGGGAAGAAAGAAAACTAAGAGGAAGAAAAAGAAGGAAAGTAGCAAAGAAGGGCGAAAAAGAATTTTTTTTAAAAGAATGAATGAATGAATGTGAATGAATGAATGAATGTTCTTTTCAGCACAAATCTATCTTTAAAAAAAAAAGAAAGAAAGAAAGAGAGAAAAACCCCACAGAAACCTACAGCAAAAGCTTTGACCGTGGCTCATTACAGTTCACAGGGACTGGCCACGTCCAGTTGGAAGCCATGGTCTCCTCTGAAGAACAAACCCCCCCAACCCCCACCCCACCCCCCAACCCCCACCCCCACCCCCATCCCGTCCCTCCACCACGACCACCACCACGACCACCATCATCACCCTCCACCCTCTCCCACGCACACCAACCAACCACCCACCCACACACACACACACACACACACACAACCACACACACACACACACACGCACACACACACACACACACACATACACACACACAAACAACACACACGCACGCAACCACACACACACACACACACACACACACACACACACACACACACACACTCTCTCTCTCTCTCTCTCACTCTCTCTCTTCCCTTCAAGCTGTTTTTCTAGGGATTCTTCTTTTAGGGTCTACAGTCTGTGTCTGTCTGTCTGTCTGTCTCTCTGACTGTCTATCTGTCTCTCTGTCTGTCTGTCTGTCTGTATGTCCAACCTGGCTGATCTCCGGCGGCGAGGGGTTTAAGGCCGGCGTCTTTTCACTTTTGTGGCTATTTATACCTAGATCCTCACCCTACCCCCACCCCCACTCCCTGCAGTGCATGTCTGCTTCTTTGCATTTGCCTAACCACCCGTTGGGCTTTTGGGGGTCTCAAGACTTGCAGCAGACAAGCCAGTTTGTAGCTCAGCCAAGTGTACAGGGGTACACTTACCTACCTACCTACCTACGACACTTAACACCGCAGGTAGGTGGACAGGTAGGTAGGTTAGGTTAGGGGGTTAGGTAGGTAGGTAGGTTAGGTTAGATTAGGTAGACAGGTAGGTAGGTTAGGTTAGGTTAGGTAGGTTAGGTTAGGTTAAGTTAGGTTAGGTTAGGTTAGGTTAGGTAGGTAGGTGGACAGGTAGGTAGGTTAGGTTAGGTAAGGTTAGGTAGGTTAGGTTAGGTTAGGTAGACAGGTAGGTAGGTTAGGTTAGGTTAGGTAGGTTAGGTTAGGTAGGTAGGTAGGTGGACAGGTAGGTAGGTTAGGTTAGGTTAGGTAGGTAGGAAGATAGGTAGGTAGGTAGGTAGGTAGCTTCCCTCCTCCTTCCTCCTCCTTCCCCTCCTCCCCCCTTCCCCCCCTCCCACAACCTCCACCCTGCCCGCCTTACTTCCTTCTCTCTCTCTCTCTCACTCTCTCTCTCTCTTTCTCTTCTCTCTCTCTCTCTCTCTCTTTTCTCTCCTCTCTCTCTCTCTCTCTCTCTCTCTTTTCTCTCCCTCTCCCCCTCTCTCTGTCTCTCTCTCTCTCTTTCTGTCTATTTCTCTCTGTCTCTCTGTCTCTCTCTCTCTCTCTCTCTCTCCTCCCTCTCTCTCACAATCTCTCTCTCTCTCTCTCTCTCTCTCTCTCTCTCTCTCTCTCTCTCTCCCTATCTCTTTCTCTCTCCACCCCCCTCTCTTCCTCCCCCCCCCCCCCTGCAAGAAAAGGTAACGCCACGTAAACCGTGCGCTTCAGTTCCGTTGTTTGTTTTATCTTCTGGGTTTGGGTTGGGTTTTTTTGTTTTTTGGTTGGTGGTCAAGCAGTAGTATGCCCCCCAAAAAAAGAAAAAGAAAGAAGCACATAGACCCTACTACCCAGGCAGGTGGGGTGGCGCTGGTCTGTGGTGTAAAAATGGACAGTGGGGGTGGCGGGGGGGGGGGGGGGGGGGAGGTGGCGAGAGGAGGGAGTAGGAGGAGTAAGAGAGGAGAAGGAGGAGGAGAAGGAGAAGCGGGCGGGCGGGAGAGATAAATCAGCATTGAGGTGTAAAGGTCTGCATGTGGTTAGGTAACCTTGAGGGACGGAGGGGTGCTTGTCGCTGAAAGGAGATTGGGTTTTTTTCCTTCTTCGTTTTCTTTCTTTTTCTTCTTCTTCTTCTCTTCTTCTCTCCTCTCCCTCGTTTCCTCTTCGTAGTACAGTGAATTGAAGGTTATTAATAATAGAGAAGCGAATAACTGCATAAGATGCATTTCCCCCACCTGCCTGTCTGGTTGGTGTGTCTCCGAAAACCGTTGCTGCTTTATTAGGCGTCGCAGTGTATGTGGGAATATGCCAGGACTGACTATCGTTAAGTTTTGCTGTGTCGTCCTGTCAAAGGTATGCTTTTATTTTTTATTATTTTTTTTTTTTTTTGTTTTTCTTGAATAAGTTCTGTTTAAACCATTAGTTTGTGAGGATTTTAGTCCTGGTACTTCCATGCTCACTCATCTTGACCTTCACACACACACACACACTCTCTCTCTCTCTCTATAGGAATCAAACTCTCTACAGGAATCAAACTCTATAGGAATCAATTCTGCATAGAAATCAAACTCTCTGCAGGATTCAAACTCTGTATAGGAATCAAACTCTCTACAGGAATCAAACTCTCTATAGGAATCAAACTCTATAGGAATCAATTCTGCATAGGAATCAAACTCTCTACAGGAATCAAAATCTCTACAGGAATCAAACTTCTCTATAGGAATCAAACTTCTCTATAGGAATCAAACTCTCTACAGGAATCAAACTTCTCTATAGGAATCAAACTCTCTACAGGAATCAAACTCTCTGCAGGAATGAAATCAGCCTCTGACCAGAACAAAAATCCTCTGCCAAACAAACACCAGTAGAGTTTGTAAATGGAAAAAAAAAACCCCACAAAATTGAAGATGGCAAGCAGTTTGTAAAGAGAGCTATAAGGTAAAAAAAAAAAAAGTGACACAGAGCTTTCAACATGTTAGTGTCCTGGGCAGATCACAGATCACTCCAGAAGCAGCTCTTTCCTCTGGAAAATTAGTAGAGCTTACAACATACCTTCCCCCCCCCCCCCCCCCCCTTAGTCCAGCAATAATTATCAACAGAAGACATAGTTGAGCACAGTAATACTTGACTATCACTTCCCCCTATGCTTCATTAATGATAGGTTAGTTTAACTAACGCCCAGCAAGTGACCACACTACAAGAAACAAAAACAAAACAAACAAACAAAAAACCCAACAAAACTTGTGATTGATTTTTTATTCTCTTTCTTTACAACGCTCCAACAATGGTACGATCGAGACAGAGAGAGAGAGAAGAGAGAGAGAGAGAGGAGAGAGAAGAGAGAGAGAGAGAGAGAGAGAGAGAGAGATAAAGAGAGAGAAGAGAGATGAGAGAGAGAGAGAGAGAGATATGCATTGAGATACAGAGAGAGATACACTAAGAGACAGAGAGAGTCTTTAAACTTTTTACAGCCTTTTCGCAAGATGGCAGAGCAGAGCAGAGAGAGACAGAGGCAATGGCACCGCCAGAGGGAGTGTAGATGTACAGGCCAGATATGTGAGGTGGCCCCAAAATGAAAAATCAACACCCAGCTTGTTAGTGGCCTCCTGGTCATATTGTCCGCTCATCATCAACGCTCCACTGGCCTGCGGACCTCATGATAAGAGCCGGCCACTTGATGATGGTTATCTGCTGGTCAGTCTTTCTGAACGTCCAGCATCGCTTGGACCATGAGGTGACCCATGGCCGCCGGCATCCCCCCCCCCCACCCCAATCCCCCTCCCCCCCCCCCCCAAAAAAAAGAAGAAAAATGCTGACAATGTGGGTAGCTGGCTTGAACTGCTTCAACCTTCAAAGGCTTCAAGATATGAAAGGAATGTTGTTGTGGGTCTGTTTGCTCTTAAGAGATCTGAAGGAAAAGAAAAAATAGGAAGAAAAGAAGGAAAAAGAAAATGACGTTGTTTGGTTCTTTATATGCACTGATAATGAAGTTGTTGAAAGTTTGGCATTCTTGTTTGATATCAAAACACGTGAACAGCCTTTTTTTTTTTTTTTTTTTTTTTATTGAAATGCGTTAACTGTCATCTTTCAGGGTTCAGCGCAATGCATGCGTGAGTTCATTAGTGAGGTTTAGAAAGGGGTACTTGGTCGTGATAATTTAGCACTGTTTATTTTAGATACAGGATTAAAAGAAAAACAAAGTGAAGTCATCTTTTAAACTATGTATAATATTATTATCCCTGTGAAACGATCATATCTACCGAGATTTTTTTTTTAAAAGTCCTCTTTTAAACTGTGTATAATATACCTGTAAAACTATCATATCTTCCAATATTAACTAGGTTGTTTGATTTCATTTGCTGGATCTTCCTTTGTTAAATGTGGTATTTTTGGTCCTTAAGGAAGTTGTTCCGCCATTGCAATCATACAGGAAATGCCTCCTTTCTCACCTTTTACCTCTATAGCCCTGATTCGAACGTTTTAGGCACAAATGTGTCTTTTAAAAAATTGTCAGTAAAATAGACGTTTGAAAAGGGGAAAAAAATGACAGAAGACTCTCACTCAACAGGTTTGAAACGGATTGCATAAATCTTTTAAAAAAAAAACAACCCTGTTTTGTACACACACACATACACACACACACCACACACACACACACACAACACACACAACACAACACAACACAAAACAACACAACACAACACAAAACAACACACGTAACAAACCCAACATTCCACAAGTCGAAGAAGTTGGGGCGCCCCCCACCCCCACCCCGACCCCCCACTCCCCCACTCCCCACTCACCCCCACCCACACCCCCAAAAAAGCAAAAAAGTTAAGAATGGTTTCCTACAATGGCAAACACCCACTACTCCCCCTCCCCCCTCCCCCAACACCAACACCACCACCACCATCACCCCTACCCTCACTCTAACCTCCACCCCTCCCCACCCCCCACCCCCTACCTCCCACTCCTCTTCCGTCTTTTTCTACAGTATAAAAAGAAAGCCTCCCCCCCTCCCTCCCTCCCCCCCCCCCCCTTCCCCCTTCGAAAGTCTTGGCAAACGATCCGGATGTCTCTTTCCTGCCTGTTAGAGAGAAAGAGAGAGAAAGGGGGAAAAGACAAAAAGAAAAAGAAAAAGACCCCCTCCCCCCCCCCCCAAAAAAAAAAAAAAAAAAAAAAAAAGAATCGAGGGCATTTCCTAGTCGTTGTAGTTTTGTGCCAAATGCCTTTTTGTCTGGCAACCCAAAAGCGTATGATTTCTGTCTGCCAGCTGAGCTGAGCTGAGTGGAGTGGAGTTGAGCTGTACAATGTCCAGGTCCTCTCTTCTCCTAGCTATTGACGGACAGACAGCTCACACACACGATACAGCTCTTTTTTGACACTTGCACAAAAACCCCTTTCCATTTTTGCTCTCTCTGTCTCTGTCTCTGTCTCTCTGTCTCTCTGTCTCTGTCTCTTTCTCTCTCTCTCTCACTCTTTTCTCTCTCTCTCTCTCTCTCTCTCTCTCTCTCTCTCTCTCTCTCTCTCTCTCTCTCTCTCTCTCTCTCTCTCTCTCTCTCCATAGCGCTTTTAGTAGTAGTGCGTTTGAGACTTTGACGAGGGGGAGGTATTAGTGTGTGTGTGTGGTGGGGGGGGGGGGGGGGAGGGGGGTGCGAGGGAGAGAGGGAGAGGGGACAGACAGACAGGCAGAAAGGCACAGAGAGAGAGAGAGAGGGAGAGAGGGAGAGACTGACAAAGGTAGAGTCAGTGAGTGAAACAGAGAGAGAGAGAGGGGAAGGGGGAGAGAAAGAGAGAGAGAGAGAGAGAGAGAGAGAGAGAGAGGAGAGAGAGAGAGAGACTCTGTGTCTGTCTGTCTGTCGTCTCAGTCTGTCTGTCTGTCTGTCTCTATCTTACTATCGTCTCAGTCTGTCTGTCTGTCTCTATCTTACTGTCGTCTCAGTCTGTCTGCCTGTCTGTCTCTCTCAATCTTTCACGCCATTCGCTTGTTCTTTTTCTGTTCCTTTCTCTTTTTTTTTTTTTAAACTGTGCCAACAGGGTGGGGGGTGGGGGTGGGAAAAGGAAATGGTTACAAGCGGCAGTGCACCAACAAGAATAAGAAAGCCATTTCACACACACACACACACACACACGCACAACACGCACAAACACACACACACACACATACACAAACACACACACACACACACACACACACACACAAACACACGCACGCACGCGCGCACCCCCTGCACACACGCTAACACGCACCCACACACACAAACATACACACACACCACGCACGCACGCACGCACGCACCCCTGCACACACGCTAACACCCACCCACACACTAACACACAACACACACACACTCTTTTCTGTCTCTCTGTTTCTGTCTCTCTCACAACCAACACATACTCGCTCAATCTCTCTCCTTCCCGCTCCCCCCCCCCCCCCACCCCACCACCACCACCCACGCACACTACCCCTTCTACTACAACTACTACTACTACTACTACTACTACTACAACCACTACTACCACCACCAACAACAACAAAATACCACCACCGCCAAAAACAATCCCTACCAACCACACACCACCACTAACTAACTAACTAACTAACTACCACTGTGAAGCTCGCTCAGAAACGTACAAGTAGAAACCCAACTAGTTCAACAAAGCTTTTTTAAAAATGCATATAGATGAGCTGGGAATGCATTTTACAGAGAATGGGAGAAAGATGGAAGAGAAGGAAGAAGAAGAAGAAGGAGTAGGAGGCGGGGGTGGAGAGAGAGAGAGAGAGCGAGAGAGAGAGAGTGTGTGTGGTGGGGGGGGGGGGGAGGAGGGGTGGGAGAAGCAGGGAGGAGGGAGAGGAGAGGAGGAGGAGGAGGGGAGGGAGGGAGGGAGGTGGTCCTGGGGGGGGTGGGGGTAGGGGGTGTAGGACCGAAAGACATGTAGAGCAAGGGGAAAAGGATTTAGGATGTCAAGGGGTGAGGATGGTAAAAATGGTGTCATTCCACCAACAAATGGATGGCTTGAAATGGCGCGATTAATAACAACAACGACAACAACAAAAAACGAACAAAAAAGCAGCTAAACAAAAGAAACCAACCAAATAACCAAAAAACGAAAAACCCAACCCCAACATCCCACCTCCCTCCCCCCCCCAACAAACAAAAAAAAAGGCAGTAGTTTCTGTTGCTTTAATCCTAACACAGTTTACATGAGTGTATGTGTACACTTACCTCAGCAATTCTCATCTCTCCATTTGTGCCTTTTGTCTATTGTCTGTCTGTCCTTTTTTTCTGAATGAATGAATGAATGAATGTGTGCGTGTGTCTGTCTGTCTCTCTGTCTCTGTGTCTCTGTCTCTGACTGTTTATCTGTTTGTCTGTCTGTTTGTCTGTCTGTTTGTCTGTCTCTCTCTCTCTCTCTCTCTCTCTCTTCTCTCTCTCTCTCTCTCTCGATCAGTGGTTAAGATTGAGTCAAACATAACCGTGTGTACAAAAACCAAGTTGGATGGAGTTAATTGTTCCTTAGAATGCATATTGTTGGCGGCATTACATAGAACATCTTTTTCTTTTTTTGGTAAGAAGCTTGTATGAATTACAGGATGTTTAACGTGTGCTGATTAGCATATAGTTTGAGTATAGTAACATTGGCACGATCATCCATGTTGGTGATGGACTGTCAACAAGAAAAAACCCCACCAAAACAAACAAGAAAATAAAAAGCAAAAGCCCCCCCCCCCCCCCTCACCTACCCCGAAAAAAAGGGTAAAAAAGAAGACGTTTGTGACGGCAAACTCTATCGAAACGTCGTATGAACATTCAGTTACACAATCTGCGAAAAACATGAAAAACAATCTCTAGAGAAAAGTCTTTCTGTCAATAAAAAAAAAAACCACCCTAGAAAAGACGTTATTGCTATCAGCACCGCCAAGAATGAAAGAGCAGTTAAAAGGTATTCCAGTCAGCAACACACACACACACACACAGCAATGGGCTTTAAAAAAATGTAAGTTCATCCATTTACTGACAAGTATAACGCAACTTTTCCCGTTCTCTCTCTCTCTCTCTCTCTCTCTCTCTCTCTCTCCAAGCCATTCGCAGACACACCCAAACACACACACACACACACACAAAAGCGTCAGTGAGGAGGGGAAGTCACTGTCAACCGTTTCAAAAACGAGTGTCTTGAGGGTTAACGTTCTTAGCGGAAGGCGGACTTTTCTCGGTTTTTTTCGTTTTTTTCTTTTCTGGTGTTTTTTTTGGGGGGCTGGTGGCAAAAGAAGGCATAAACAGACCACTCCTGTCCCATAAGTTTGCTTTACGAGAACAGTTAAAGGACAGAAAGATGGTGAAGCAATATTACGGCTACAATAGCGGCTACACTCTCTCTCTCTCTCTCTCTCTCTCTCTCTCTCTCTCTCCCTACAGTTTCTTTTCCCCTTTTCTTTTGCTCTGTTTGCCTGTTTTGGAATTTTTGAGGGTGGTCTAGTCTTTGCAGTAGTTCGGGTTGTTTGGTGGTGTTTTTTTCAAACGAGATAAAAATGGCACGAAATGCGAAATGGAGGAGGGGGGGGGGGGGGGGGGGGGGAGAGGAGAGAGAGAGAGAGAGAGACAGGACAGACAGACAGAAGACAGAGACAGAGAGAGAGAGAGACAGAGAGAGAGAGAGACAGAGACAGAACTCGAACTCAAAATGTTTAATTAAACATACTTAAATAAAACCTCTTTACATCAGACGATTATTTTTAAACACCAACAAAAAATACACACAAAAAAAACCCCAAAACCCCATTTTTCATCTCAAGAAAAATGATCTTATCCTAACAACCATCCATCTTTCTTTTTCTTCTTCTTTTTTTTTTTAACCATTTTTTGGTATTGTTGTTTCTGTATATTATATTTGTTTTCTTTGCTTTCTTTCTTTGCAGGTGAATGGTTCTCCGGGTGAACTCGGAAATATTACGGAATACAGCAAAAAATTGAAAGGAGGCACACCAGTGGTCCGAAAGTATCGCTTGAATTCGCTATGCAGTAACCGGGACGTCCAGATGGGATCCCGAAAGAAAGAAGGTCGCCGCCGTAACGGCGGTGGCGGTGGTGGTGGTGGTGGTGGCGGTGGCGCTGCAAGTGGCGCTCCTGGCGGCGGCGACGGTGGAGTTGGTGGCGCTGGTGGTGGAGGTGGTGGAAGGGGTGGTGGAAGGGGCGGTGGAGGGGATGGGCAGAGGAAGCGGCGGAAGTTCGGAGGTCGCAAAAAGACGGTCAACGCCCGTGGACGTCGAGGCAGTAAATACAGTGAGTGTTTTTTTGGGGTTTTGGGTGGTGTTGGTGTTGTTGTTGTGTTGTGTTTTTTGTTTGGTTGTTGTTGTCGGTTTGTGTTGTGGCTTTTTTTTTCGGGGTGGGGTGGGGGAGGGGGTGGTGGAAGGGGGGTGTGTGGCTTGTTTTTTGAGAGAGGAGAGAGTAGAGAGAGAGAGAGAGAGAGGAGAGAGAGAGAGAGGAGAGAGAGAGAGAGAGAGGAGAGAGAGAGAGAGAGAGATCTGGATCTGGATCTGGAATCTGGAACTGGAACTGGAACTCGAATGTTTTATTAATTAATCGAGACTTGGGTTGTGAACCATTAGTCGTTGGTGGTTGGTAGTGGTAGAGGGGGCAGGGTGTGGTGGTGATGGTGGTGGTGGATGGTGGTGATTGGTAGTAGTGGTGGTGGTGGTGGTGACAGTGGTGGTGGTGGTGGTGGTGATGTTGTGTTTTGTTAAGTTGTGGCCCTTGTTTACAGTGAAGATGGTGGTGATGGTGACCATGTTATTTTGCTTTTGTTGGTGATGTTGCTGGTGATGGTGGTGGTTAAGGTGGTGATGATGGTGATGGTGATCATGCTATTTTGCTTTTGTTGGTGATGTTGCTGGAGATGGTGGTGGTAATGGTGGTGATGGTGATCATGTTACTTTACTGTTGGTGTTGTTGGAGGTGGTGGTGGTGATGATGATCATGTTATTTTACTGTTGATGTTGTTGTTGGAGGTGGTGATGGTAGGTGGTGGTAGTGGTGGTGGTGATCAGTCATGATGATGTTGTTCTTGATGCTTATCATTGTTGGTAGTGCTGTTGTTGTTATTATTATTCTTGTTTTTTGTGCTTTGTTGCTGTGCTTGATGTTGCTGCCGTTATTGTGTGTGAGAAGATGTGATGCGTATGTGGTGGTGGTGGTGGTGGTTGGGGTGGTGGAGGCTGTGTGGTTATGTACGTGTGTGTGAGTGTGAGAGACAGTCACACACACAGACACACACAGTGTCACACGGTGTCACACACACACACACACACACACACACACACACACACACACACACACACACACACAAAACACTGGCTTGTTCCACTGTACATGTTGCGTCGTGTTATGGACACAGACAATACAATACCATCAGTCTGTCTGTTCTGGTCTGTTCTGTTCTGTCTGCCTCATTGGGTGGTCTAGCATGTGTGTGTGTGTGTGTTTGTGGGGGTGGCGTGTGTGTGTGTGTGTGTGTGGTGTGTGGAGGGTACAGTGTATGTGGTGTGTCGTCGGGGGGGGGGGGGGGGGGGGGGGGGTGGAGGAGGAGGGAGGGAAGGGGAGAGGTGGTGAGGGTGAGTGACCTACACCACCCCTGCCCCTGCGTGAGACAAGGTGGTGTTGAGGTGGTTGGTTTGTTTGTTTGTTTTGTTTGTTTGTTTGTGTGTGTGTGTGTGTGTGTGTGTGTTTCTTGAATGGGGGAACTGACTCAGGTAACGTTAGTGGTTTGAACGTTGTGTTCGTTGTCTGAGCAACACTAGGGGGTCAGGGTTCCAGTTTCTGTCAAGGTGTCTCTGTGGTTTCATTATTTTCATATGTTTTGGTTTTTGTTGTTGTTGTTGTTGTTTGGCTTTGGCTGTGTGTGTGGTTGTTTGGTTGTGTGTTTGTTTGTTTTGTTTGTTTGTTTTAGAGGGAGACGATTTTTGTCGTTTTCATTCTTCGATCAGAGCTCTCAAGGTTGACCAAGGGTGTAGTTTGTTGTATATGCGACCGGTTTTTTTTTTGTGCCCACTATCTGGGTAGCTGCATTTTGACTTCGGAGAAGGTGTCAATTTAAAGGGGTTATTCTTTTTCTCCAAAGAGTTAACAAGTGTACTGACTTCATTGCTTCCTGAGGTCTGGATGAAGGTACAATTGATTTAGTCAAGGTACGAACGCAAAAAGTGAACGTGCGTGCGCGTGGGCGCGCGCATGCACGCACGCACGCAAAACACACACACGCAAACACACACAAACACACACACACTCACACATCGATGTAATTATCTGAGGTGTGAGTGATGGCATCTTGTCGTCGTTCCCATATTGTCCTGCCATTTTCATTCCCACAGAAGTGGAAAGACAAGCAAACTGACAGACAGACAGACAGACAGACAGATGGATAGAACAGCAGTAGTGGGCAGACAGAATCGTTCTGCATGCACACACATATACATACATACACACAACACACAACACACAACACACACACACACACAACACAACATACAACACAACCACACACACACCACACCACACCATACAACACAACACACACACACACTCACCACAACACAACACAAAACCACACAACACAAAACAACACCACACCACACCACACCACACCAAACCACACACAACACAACACAACACACACACACACACACACACACACACGCACACATGCACACACACAATGACACACATCCTCCACGGAAAGTAATCTGCTCTTTTTTTTCTTTCTTCTGGTTTAAAACATTTTAATCTCTCTTTTTGTCCTTGACAAGCGAGTCCCCACATTCTCTTCTCGCGCCTTTTCCTGCCCCTGTCCCCCTTCACCCCCCCCCCCCCACTCCCCCCCCCCCCCCCCCCCCCCCCCCCCCCCCCCACCTCCGAGCTCTCCTACCTCCTCCTCTTTGTTCTCTTCTTCCTTCTTTTCTTCCTTCCTTCTTTCCATCTCCTTGTCTTCTTCATACCACCACCTCCAACATTTTTTTAAGTATAGTTTTTTCCTCCTTTTTTTGGGTTTTTTTGGTGTGTTTTTTTCTTTTCTTTCTTTCTTTCTTTCTTTCTTTCTTCTTTCTCTCCCTTCTTTCCTTTCTGATTACCTACACTTATTCTTTTTCTCTCAACTACTATTTCTCCATTCATTTTTGTTCCTGTCTTTTCTGTTCTTTCTTTTCTTTCCTGTCTTTTTTCCTTTCTTTGTCTTTTTTTTAACTGCTTGTTTCTTTGTTGTTGTTTTTGTTGTTTGTTTGGGGGGTTTTTTTTGGTGTTTTTTTGGGGGGGGGTTGTTGTTGTTGGGTTGTTTTGTTGTTGTTTGTTTTTTTTTGTGGTGTTTTGGGTTGGTTTTTTTGTTTGTTTGTTTGTTGGTTGTTTGTTTTTTTTTTTTTTTTTTGGGGGGGGGGGGGTATTTCTTTCCTTTTATTCTGACTCTTTTGTTCTTTCTATCTATGTATTTGCCTTTTTCCTTTTTTTTCTTTTTGGGGGGTTTGTCATTGTCTTGTGTTCTTTATACTTGTGTCTTTGGTTGGTTTTCATTAATCGGTTGGGTTTTTTTCTTCTCTTCTTTTTCTACCTTTCTTT
The DNA here is from genome assembly GCA_028751875.1 of Rapana venosa. Lineage (NCBI taxonomy): Eukaryota > Metazoa > Mollusca > Gastropoda > Neogastropoda > Muricidae > Rapana > Rapana venosa. The sequence continues at coordinate 50,380,414 of CM054136.1, forward strand.
TACTTTTCTTTTCGTCTTGTCAAGACTTTCCTTATATTTAACACCACCACCCCTCCCCCCCCCCCCCACCCCACCACACACACACTCCCGGTAACCCCCCCCCCCCCCCCCCCCCCCATTGTTATCCAACTTCTCATTTTCCGTCTTCTGCTTGTGTGTGCATAGATTACGCAAGAATCGGGCAAGGGAGTAGGAGAGGAGTAGGAGTAGGAGAGGAGTATTGCACCTTAGGGCGCTCTTCAGTGCGTCAGGGCTATGTGTCGTTGGTTAGCTTTTAGGGGACAGGGTTACCTCAGCAATATGTGTGTGAGCGTGGTGTGTGTGTTGTGTGTGTGTGTGTGTGTGTGTGTGTGTGTGTGTGTGCTGTGTGTTGTGTTGTGTTGTGTGCGTGTGTGTGTGTGTGTGAAAGAAAGAAAGAGAGAGGGTCGGGTACAGTGTGTGTATGCATGTAGGTACAGTATGTGTGTGTGAGGGTACAGTGTGTGTGTACAGTTTGTGTGTGTTTGTGTGTGTACGTGCACGCGCGCGTGTGTGTATGTATGTGTGTGTGTGTGAACACACAGACGTTCGTGCGTAAGCGCATGTGTGCATGTTTTATGCACATAATCTAGGCGATACAAACAAAAAACCTGTACCGAAAATCTTAACACTTGCTTTGAGGTTTGCTTGCTTTTCTTTTTCTTCTGCCGGCAAATAGATATTTGACAGCTTTGTTTTCTATTCGGGCGCGCGCACGCACGCACACACACACACACACACACACACACACACACACACACACACACACACACACACACACACACACACACAGCCCCTGAAGTCGGAATGCGGCTACCTTGATGGTGGGCAAAAACGGTCACATACGCCAAAATTTTACCATTGGTGAACCTCGGAGCTCCAGAAGCCCAGGTACACCAATGATGAAATGTTGGCGTATGTGACCGTTTATACATACATACACATATATACATACATACATATATACATATGTATATACATATATACATATATACAAATATACATACATACATATATACATACATACATACATACATACATATATACATATAAACATATATACATACATATATACATACATACATGCATGCATTCATAGAAGTAGATATAGATATACATACATACATACATTCATAGATGTAGACAGATATATATATACACATACATACATACATACATGCAAAACCCTGAGAAAGGCAGAACAGAGAGAGGAATGGAGGGAGCTGGTTGTTGAGTCTTTGAGGGTGCCCCCACGGTCGTCAGACTACGGGACAGATAGATAGATAGATAGACATACATGCATTCATAGAAGTAGATATAGATGTTGATACATACATACATACATACATGCATATATATACATACATACATACACATACACATATCTATATAATTATATGTGTGTGTGTGTGTGTGTGTGTGTGTGTGTGTGTGTGTGTGTGTGTGTGTGTGTGTGTGTGTGTGTGTGTGTCTGTCTGTCTGTCAGTCTGTGGATGTGTGTGTGTAATCATCATAAACAGCCTTTTACCTGCGCAGAATTTTCTGTATATCTTATTATTTTTCTGGGTTTTTGTTTTTTTGTTTTTTTAGGAGGAGAGATAACAAACTATTCCTATTCGTCGCGCGTGGTTTCTTATATATATATAGCTGTATAAGCTAGCCAAAGCGGCGTGGTGACGATGGGAAAGAAGGGGGTTGGGTCATGAGCCTGCCTGCATGACGAATGTCTCTACACATGTTAGCTTGACAGCAGAATTCCCCACTGTCGCAGGCGTGTTTACACCTCGTGTATCTATCTACACCCACTTGCATCGCTTCAACGGAGAGAAGAAGAAGAAGAAGAGAAAAAAGGACGAAGAGGAGGACACGAAGGAGGAGGAGGAAGAAGAAGAAGAAGAAGAGGAAGAGGAGAGGGAGGATGAGAAAGAAAGAGGAGAAGAAGATGAAGAAGGAGGAAGAGGAGGAGCAGAGGAGGAGGAGGAGGAGGAGGAGGAGGAGAGAGAGAGAGAGAGAGAGAGAGAGAGAGAGAGAGAGAGAGAGAGAGAGAGAGAGAGAGAGAGAGATAAAGACAGGCAGGCAGACAGACACACAGACAGATAGACAGACAGACAGACAGAGAGCAGTCTTTTCTTGTGCATGCAGATGCACCCGTTCTCTCTGTCTCCGTCTCTGTCTCTGTCTCTCTCTTTCTCTCTCTTTTACACACACACACACACACACACACACACTGCGTGCGTGTTCGTACGTGTGTGTACATGCATGCGTGCGTCTGTGTGTGTGTATGGATGTGCACATAAACTATATACACATATCTGGATGAAGAAGAATATACCACCTGAACATCACTGTTAACAATCCTATTAGCACAAATTCCACCCCCAAAAATCCTCGAAACAAAACTATAAAACCATCCCATATATATTAAAAAATATTTTAAAAAACTACAGAAAAAATCCATACAAACAAAACTTCCAACACAAAAACAACAAGCATCTCATTCATACCTTCACCCTTCCCCTCCCCCCCCCCCCCCCCCCTCCCCAATCAGTCAATCTCTTACCAAAACAAGAGTGACCTGCCTAAACTGTCGCGGCTTTAAGTCTTAAGAACCTTCAAGTCAGATAACACCTTTTGCCGTGAGGCGAGCTTTAGCCTGTGACTTGTTCACAACAATGTTATCGTAGATATCGCAGGAGCCAGAGTCAATTCTATGGGCTTCTGTGCCTTACCTTAGCACCTCGCCTAAGTCCCTGGCTTTTCAGTCCAGTCTCAGAGTGGTGCTAGGATACCAATCCCCCTGTGATAAGTCCTCCCCCCCTCCCACCCCTGTGTTGGTTTGGTTGAGGGTTGCCTTTACCTTAACAAAGCAAAAGGGTCTAAAGTTTGAAAGAGAGTTCGCACGCGTTCATCAGGGCTCGTTGTTAGTACTATCGTGAGAAGTGGAATTTCATACGTGTTTATCGTTCCTGCCTTTCTCTTCTGTCGTTTCTGTTAGCTCGGCAACTTTCTCTCTCTCTGTCTGCCTCTCTCTCTCTCTCTCTCTCTCTCTCTCTCTCTCTCTCTCTCTCTCTCTCTCTCTCTCTCTCTCTCTCTTTCTCTCTGTCTCTCTGTCTGCCTCTACCTCTCTGTCTCTATGTCTATGTTCCCCCCCCCCCCCCCCTCTTATCCTCTCCTCTCCTTCCTTCTCCCACTCCATATACCTCCACAGAGAGAGAGAGAGAGAGAGAGAGAGAGAGAAGACAGACAGACAGACACAGACAGACAGACACACACACACACACACACACAGACAGAGACAGACAGAGACAGACAAACAGACACAGAGACAAACACAGACACAGACATACAGAGAAACAGATAATCATACACACAGGTACACACAAATCAATGAAATCGTGATTTACATACTAAAAAAAACACACAACCAAACCTACCCCAGCACACACACAAAAAGCCGCCTCCCCACCCCCCTACCCCACCCTAACCCCCACCCCCCCACCCTCACCTCACCTCACCCCCCCCACACTCACCTTCACCCTTCACACCTCACCCCTGCCTCTATTTCCCTCCCTCTCCCCCCCCCCCCCCCCCCACCCTAAAGCCAAAGTCTTTTTCCAAACCTTTGCAAATCTAAAGGGCAGCAGTTCAGTTATTAGGGCTAAGTCAGTGGTAAGGGGTTTTCCTTGTGGGATTAACACAGTGTAACAGGGGCACGGTCAGATCACTGAGTTAAAGTGATGTAGCCGTCGACATTAAAGACCGGGGCTACTTAGAAAGTCAGTCACAACTCCCTACATATACATATACACACATCATAACACCTATATGTACATGTACACGCACATATAATTATAGGCTACAGCCGGCAAGCAAGCAAGCAAGGAAGGCGACCCCCTTAGGGCCGGGAGACTGTA
>CM054136.1:50389345-50401845 GCA_028751875.1 Rapana venosa
GAGATGTAGTGTGTGTGATGTAGTGTGTGTGTTTGTAGTGTGTGAAATGTAGTGTGTGTATTTGTAGTGTCTGAGGTGTAGTGTGTGTGTGATGTAGTGTGTGTAACAACAATAACAATAACAACAATAACAATAATTTTAATTCAGTTTTTGCAGGCCATATGGCCCATAGGAACAACAGTTAATCATATACTTTCATGTAAGGACACACACACACTACATCACACACACACACATACATGCCCAAAAAGGTAGTGTGTGTGTGATGTAGTGTGTGTGTGTGTGTGTGTGTGTGTGTGTGAGTGTGTGATGTAGTGTGTGTGTTTACCCAGAGAAGGTAATGGCATATTGTTGTCTCCAGTGAGTGAGCGAATGAGTCAGTGTCACTTTGCCACACAGTTTCTTCGTTTCCCAGCGTAACAACAAAATAATATTTATTGTCTCCTGACTTGGAGATCCTTGCTTTGCATTCTGCAACCTCTCCTGGAAGGATTCACATATTCCTTTGTATTGTTTTTTTTTCATTGACTGTATAACAACATTAACCTGCCGATTACCTATATGAAATGCATGATCTTTAACGTGCACATTTACTTCTTGCCCATCTGCATGTGTAGGCGTATTACCCTTAAGAAAGAAGGTCACTGGCAGGTCTGAGCTTGAGTGGGATGTATTCAAACACACACACACACACACACACACACACACAGAGGGAGATAGAGAGAGACAGACAGAGAGACAGAATGTACACACACAGGGAGATAGAGAGAGAGAGAGACAGACATAGAGACAGAACGTCACTCCTCAGCAACAACAAACCCCAAATGAAAGACATGAAATCAAAGAAGGACACGCGCGAGAAGAAACAACTACAGAATTAAACCATTATAGCATAGCACAGGACAGCCAGGGAGGAAGGGGAGAGGGGGGGGGGGGGTTGGGGGTAGGCTAACCTAGTAGATAAACCCTGTAATGATGTCCACCACCACCCACCACCCACCCTCCACAAACCAACCAGCCACCCTTCACCCCCATCTCCCCTCACCTCAAGCTAATTAATAGAGGGGAAAGAAAGGAGGCAGCGGGGTATGGGGTATGCGGGTGTGTGTGTGTGTGTAGCCCATGTCGCTGTGTGTATCAACATCAGCAGTTGCGGCCGCAACAACAACAGCGAGAACATCAGGCAGAAGACAAAACAACAAAGGTGAGGGCAGCCAGACAGTTTTCCTTTGGGCGCATCAAGCCCCACCTGGCTACACTTTACGCCGTGCGCAGTCAACTGCAGCTGGGGGGGCCCCAGGACTCTCCCTCTCCTCCGATGCCTGGCTGGTTAGCTGGTTGGCTGGCTGGCTGGTTGGTTGGTTGGCTGGCGGGATGGCTGGTGGGAGGGCGGGCTGGATTCCTGAACCCTAAGGGGTTTCTAATAGAATAATGACAAAGCTGAAGTAATAGGCGATTAAAGCACAAACCTTTGTCGACAACAAAAGGGCCCCGGCCCTTAGCACTAACAAGACCACCAAAGGTGCTGAACTGCGTGCTCTATGGTGACAGAGCTGGTGTCAAAAGAGAGAGAGAGAGGGAGGGAGAAGAGGAAGATGGCCCTGGTCCTCTTTTGTCGATCAAACCTAAGGATGAAAAAGGTGGGTAGGTGGGTAGGTGGGTGCCGTGGATGCTAGGCTAGTGTCAAATTGTGTAGTGGGCTGGGGTGGGGGTGAGGGGGTGGGGGGGGGGGGGAGTAGAGGAGTAGACTATAGTATTGTTATGCCAGTCAGCCCAAGATTTGTGACTGTGAGGGAGGGTGTATGCATATTCAGCTTCGTTCTGATGAGAAAGTGAAAACCAGAATTGAAAACGCCATCGGGGCCATATGAAGAGCTCCTGGCTTCAGGGGAATAAACCCCTGCCAACTGAAGTGGTAGGGGTACGTTACTCGAACATCTAGACTGGCCAAGACTGTCCTACAGGGAACAGTGCAAGGAAGGGGGACGAAGAGGCAAATTGAGAAAACGATGAGAAGACAACATCAGAGAGTGGAATGTCCTTGAGTGGAACGACTTGCTACTGAAAACTGCAAGGAGTGGAGGAAGCTGGTTGCAAAATCTGTAGTGGTTCCCCAACGGTCTTCAAGACTACAGGATAGGTGAGGAAGCTTCGTTCTCCAGGATAGTTACGGAGATTGCGCAGAATGCTTTGCAGCATGAAGGATAGTCCTTTTCAGATGCAGGATTCAGACTTTTTACAATTTTGTATTGGACTGTGTGACTCTCAGAAAACCTAACCAGCTAACCAAGTCATGGGGAAGAAAGGCTTTGAGATTCGTGAAGAACAAATTCAGTTTTCAGCAGGGAATGATGCTGACTAATATTGTCATTATACAGCTTTAAGTATAATGCATAAATATAAAAATAAAGACTTAACTATGGAATTTATTTAGAAAAGTGTTTTCGTAATATTTACCACCATTAATCATAAGTAATGTCCACAAAAACTCGCAGGGGAATATGGCAACATCATCTCTACACACACACACACACACACACACACACACACACACACCTGAATCAGCTTGTTTTTTATGCCGATGTTTTGGCTCACGAAGGTGACCATACATTTTTTGCCGCTGTTTCTATTTTCCAAGCAGGTAAATGACCCGTACAGCAGAATCAGGGACCTCCTGGGAAAGAAAGGGTCCTTTAAGGAGAATGACTCCATCCTTCTTTCCCTGCTACCCCCTCCCTTCCTCTTCTTATGTCTCTGTCTGTCTGTCCGTCTGTCCGTCTGTCTCTTTGTCTGGTCGCGCTCTCTCTCTCTCTCTCTCTCTCTCTCTCTCTCTCTCTCTCTCTCTCTCTCTCTCTCTCTCTCTCTCTCTCTCTTCCTCTCTCTCTCTGGTCTCTGTGCCTGTCTGTCTGCTTTCTGCTGCTTTCTCTATCTCTTCTCCGTCTCTATCATGTTCATGTTTTCTGTCTCTCTGTTTCTATCTCTGTCTGTCTCTATCTGTCTGTCTGCTCTGTCTTCTCTCTCTCTCTCTCCCTCTTGCTCTCTCTTCTCCCCCTCTCTCTCTCTCTCCCTTATGTTCGCTCTGTCTGCCACTCTTCTCTCTCCTCCTCTGTCTGTCTGTCTGTCCCCTCACTCCCCCCCCCCCCCCCTCACCCACCCTCTCTCTCTCTCTCTCTCTCTTCTCTCTCTCTCTCTCTCTCTCTCTCTGGATGAAAAAAAGTATGCCCATGCTTATTCTGTTACCCTTGAAAAATAAAGATCCTTCAAAGATTCATTCTCTGTATCCCCCCCCCTCTCTCTCATCCTCACTCCCCCACTTACCCCCCCTACCCCTACCCCTCTACCCCCCCCCCCCTCCACTTTGCCCTCAGAACACACACACACACACACACACACACACACACACGCATCTCAGTCTGGGAGTTGCTCAAACTACTGCAGACGACACAGAGTATACCTTGGAGGATACAGAGCTGACAGGGCCAGTACAGTACAGTAGGGAGAAGGATGACCAGTATAGCAAAGAGAATGGAAGGGAATGAGATGGCTGGCTTGTACGCAAAAAAAGGTGGGAGAGGGTGGGTGGAGGATGGAGAGGTTTGGGGGGACGGGGCTAAGGGGGGTGGAGAAAGGAAGAGTTGTGTCATGTGACGTGTAGACTGTCATGGCGGAGGTCAGCGACACAGTACAATGGAGAGAGAGAGAGAGAGAGGGGGGGGGGGGGGGGGGTATATGTTCGATCCTCCTGAAATCCAGAGAGATATGATGTCACCGGTAATATTGACTTTATTTTCCTCATGATAGACACTCACACACACACACACACTCACACTCACACACACACACACTCACTTTCTTTCTCTCTCTCTCTCTCTCTCTCTCTCTCTCTCTCTCTCTCTCTCTCTCTCTCTCTCTCTCACACAACAACACACAACACACCACACAATCTCTCTCTCACACACACATACCACACACATATTCACTCACACACATTTTCACACACACACACACACAACATACATACATACACACACCGAAGAAAAACAAGCAAAGCAGCAACGCCCTTCATCACTGCTTAAGTAAATACACACACACACACACACACACACACACACACACACACACACACACACACACACACACACACACACACACACACCAAAAACAAAACAAAACAAAACAACAACAGAAAAGAACAGAGAAATGTAACGTTCATTCACATGTATAAACTTTTGTACCTGTAGTCGGAGGAAAAGGGTGGGAGGATGGGGGTGGGTGGATGGAAAGGAAATGTAGAGCATTTTCTCCCCTGAAAATGAAAGAAAGGACACACACACACACACACATATATATGATATATGTATATATATATATATAGTGAGAGTGACGTCAAACGTCCCCTCCCCTGACTTCAGCAAGATGGGACATATGGCCTCAGACATTGGGAAGTAAAGTATTTTCTTTCGAGCCAGAAGGCCCATAGAGCCGGAGCTTATCCCGGTTTCTGTAGCGTTAAGCGAACTGATGGTTTTTCACCATCCCTGTGACAGGACGCTAGTCTGTCGCCAGATACTTCCCCAGCAGAGCTGGTACCCACTTGTACACCTGGGTGGAGTGAGGAAAATAGGAGTAAAGTGTCTTTCCAAGGGCACAACACCGAGCCGAGCGGGGATCGAACCCGCGACCTCTGGATCACGAGTTGACCGCCTAAACCACTCGACCACGGTGCCTCCTCTCAGACATTGGGAGACGACAGTCATCTGAACATGGGACATGCAACAAGGACCAAGAGTAAAGCAGTGTGACGCCATTGTAGTTACAAGCTTTTTGGGGACGTGTGTGTGTGTGTACACGTGAGTGTGTGTGTGTGTGTGTGTGTGTGTGTGTGTGTGTGTGTGTGTGTGTGTTGTGTGTACACGTGTGTGTGTACGTGTGTGTGTGTTGTGTGTGTGTGTGTGTGTGGTGTGTGTGTGTACACGTGTGTGTGTGTGTGTGTGTGTGTGTACACGTGTGTGTGTGTGTGTGTGTTGTGTGTGTGTGTGTGTGTGTGTGTGTGGTGGTGTGTGTGTGTGATAGAGAGTGTGTAGAGTGTATGATGTGTGTGTGTGTCCTCTTTGAACGTCTATCCACTAACAAGTTATTTTAGACAATTGCGTGTGTGTGTGTATGTGTGTGTGTGTGGAGGGGGGGGGGGATGTGTGTGGTGGATGTTGTGTGTGTGATATTGTGTGTGTCTGTGTGTGTTTGTGTGTTCTTTCTTTTGTTTTCTTTTCTTTACTTTTGTTTTAAAGGAAGCCAGAGAGAGAGAGAGAGAGAGAGAGAGAGAGAGAAGAGAGAGAGAGAAGAGAGAGAGAGAGAGAGAGAGAGAGAGAGAGAGAGAGAGAGAGAGAGAGAGAGAGAGAGAAAGCAGTGACAAAGTAGTAGTGGAAGAAATGAACGGAGCTGTGGAAAAAGAGAAGAAGATGGGGAGGGGAGGAGGGAGGTTGGGGTAGAGAAGGGTTTGTCGGAGAGGGAGAGGTGGGGGGAGGTTGATGGGGGTGGGGGGTGGAGGGTCAAGTCGTCTGCTTGTTGGTACGTGAAAACAATGGGGAAAGCTGTCTGGAGGGGAGGTTGTAAAGGTGTTCCTCCACTCATCCACCTTGTTCCTTGTTGTCGTGCCATGTGTGTCTGTCTGTCTGTCTGTCTGTCTGTCGTAGGTTTGTGGGACATGTGTGTTGTGTTGTGTGTGAGTGAGTAAGTATGTATGTGTGTGTTTATGTGTGTATGTGAGTGAATGAGTGTGTGTGTATGTGTGTGTATGTAATGTATGTGATGATAGTGTGTGTGTGTGTGTGTGTGTTGTGTGTGTAGTGTGTGTGTGTGTGTGTGTTGTGTGTTAATGTGTGTGTGATTGTGTGTGTGTGTGTTAATGTGTGTGTGATTGTTTGTGTTGTTAGTGTAACTTCGCGTGGATTTGACAGCAATTAGATGATTGATGACTATAATAATGATATTATGGTGATGTTGGGGGTGATGTGTGTATGTATGTGTGTCGTGTGTGTTATTGTTTGTATGTGTTTGTGTGTGTGTGTTAGTGTGTGTGTGTGTGTGTGTGTGTGTTTGTGTGGTGTGTGTGTGTGTGTGTGTGTGTTGTGTAGAGAGAGAGTGTACGTGTGTGTATGTATGTGTGCTTCTGCGTTGTTATTGTTGTTGTTGTTATTGTTGTTGTGGATGGAATGTGTGTGGTCCCCATCTCTCAGCCCTTCTGTTCTGGTTTTTGCTTTGACTGAGGATCTGTTTCTTCCTAAGTCACCATTGCTATCCACGTCAGTGCGCAATCATCGTTGTCATCATTATCATTGTCATCGTCATTGTCATTGTCATCGTCATTGTCATCGTCGCCGTCATCGTCAGCAGAAACTGCGAACGCAGCTCCAGACCTTTCCTCTTGTCATCGTGGATGGTCTCACGTTGTTGTTGTTGTTGTTGTTGTTGTTGTTGTTGTTGTTGTTGTGGTGGTGGTGGTGGTGGTGGTGGTGGTGGTGGTGGTGGTGGTGGTGGTGGTGGTGGTGGTGGTGGTCTTCTATTTCTTTTTCTTTCTTCTTCTTCTTCTTCGTCTTCGTCTTCGTCTTCTTCTTCACATTCTTCTTCTTCTTTCTTCTTCTTCTTCTTCTTCTTCTTCTTCTTCTCTTTCCTCCTCCTGTTATTTCTCCTCGTCCTTCTCCTTCTTCTTCTCTTTCATCTTCTTAGGTGTTTGTTTGTTTTTTTAGCAATTTTCTTTATTTTTCTTCATGTTGATGTGCAAGGCTGTGTATAATAATGTTTTAATGATATTCTTCATACTTGAATTAAGAGGGGTCAAAATCTAATCAACACTTGTGTGTGTGTGTGTGTTGTGTGTGTGTGTTTTGCATGCGTGCGTTGCGTGCGTGGTGTGTGTGTGTGTGTGTGTGTGTGTGTTTTTACAGCGGTTCTGAGTTTCAAATCGCAAGGCCAAGGCTTGGTCCATGTGTACGGAGAACACGCACAGATGTTCCTTTGTTTTAGCAGAAAAGGCAAGCTCATCATTAAGGTAAGTCAATGTCCTCAGCCGGTGTGCTGTCCTTAAAGTGGATGTTTGTCGGCTGTCTGTCAACTGGTCACAGATAAGACACTGCCCTGCCCTGCCCCCCTCCCCCCTACCCCAACACACACACACCACCCCCCCCCCCCCTCCTTCCCCCCCCCCCCCCCCCCCCCCCCCCCCCCACCCCCCTCTCCTGTTCAGAAAATTTCGTGTTGACTGCTGTTACGTACCGTATTTGGTAAAAGAAATCGATGCGTTTAGCTTCCAGAAAGAATTAAAAGATAACAATTTTGTTCTCCTGTGCTGAGTAGCCAAAATGTCAGCATGACCTAGAAAAGACACCCCCCCCCTCCCCCAAGCAAGAAAAAAAACACCATCCAGCTAAATCGAGTCACGTTGAGGTGGTCATTTGACTGAGCAAACATCAGTTGGTCAAGAGCCTCTCTCCAGCCCCCTGGGCATCCGATTATGCTCTCAGGTTCTCAGGCTTTCTGTGCGAAAAGGTGGCACCAAAAATGAGAAGAGCAAGAGAAAGGGGGGGGGGGGGGGGGGGAAACACAACCAAACCCTGAGGAAATAACCTCCGTAATCTCACACTTGACAAGGATTAACAAGGGTGACGCGTTTGTTCCAAATCCTTTAAAGAGCGTTGCGTGTTCATCGTTTGTTGGTTTTTTTCTGTGCCCAGAAAATGGGGCCTCTCCTCCTCTTCCCCCCCCCCCCCCCCCCATCATCCCCCCATCCACCACCACTTCCCCCTCCACTCCAGTCCACCACCACTAGTTGAGGGGGTTGTTATTGTTACTCCAAGAGCTGACGTTTTGACATGAACGATTGGGTGCTAGAAAGACTTGTTTTCTCAGTTGTAGAGTGGAGTGTTCTTCTTGGATGATTATCGAAATTATGGCACTTCACTCGAAGAATTGGAGGAGGAAGGAGGGAGGAGAGGCTGGAGGTGTGTGTGTGTGTGTGTTGTGTGTGGGGGGGGGGGGGGTAAGGATTGAGGTGTAAGGGAGTTGCGGGGGAGGGGGGGGGGGAGAAGAGGCAGTGGGGGAGGAAAGGGAGAAAGCTGATTATTAAGCGATTTATGCTGTTAATAAACGTTTCTGTGGCTATTTAAGAGAGTTATGGGGGGGGGGGGGGGTGGGTTTGTGGTTTTTGGGGTGGTTTTTTTTGGTTTTGTTGTTGTTGGTTTCTTTGGGGTTTTTTTGGGGGGGTAGGTAATCACAGACGGCTACTAGAACTGACTCGGATTTTTAGTTTATGCTGTTAATTTAACCAAAAAAGAAGTGCATGGCTATTTTAGAGAATTATGTAGATATGTTTTCATCATTTTTGTTTTATTTTGTACGGGGTGGGGGTTGGGGATTAATCATAGACGGTTTACTAGAACTGACTTAGATTTTTAGTTTTTTTTTCGTTCATCGGCTAGATCTAAAGCTCCTAGGTTTAACATTATATTGAAATTTTGGGGTGTATGCTTTGTTTTTGCCCACCATTAAGGTAGCTGTATTCTGTCTTCAAGAAGATAAGTCGGATTGACAGTCACGGCAGATTTTCATCTGGGTAAAATGATAATTATTCAGGTTTGTCTCTTTACACGAAAGTGTGTTGCCATAGTTCGATGAGGCCTACTTTGTTTGTGTGTGTGTGTGTGTGTGTGTGTGTGTGTGTGTTGTGTGTGTGTGTGTGTGTGTGTGTGTGAGTGTGTGTGTGTGTGTGTGTGTGTGTGTGTGTGTGTGTGTGTGTGGTGAGTGTGTGTTTGTGTGTGAATGATTGTGTGTGTGAATGATTGTGTGTGTGTGTGTGTGTGTGTGTGTGTGTGTGTGTGTGTGATTGTGTGGGTGTGTTTTCTGTGTATGTGTGTGTATGTGTGTGTGTGTGTTCTGTCAATGTAATTGCTGACGTCCTAGAGTACGGTTTTCAGCAGAATCAAACTAAAGACTAATCCCTTATCACATACGTTTCTTTTACGTTCCTTAGATCATACATTAAATACATAGGGTCTCGGTTTATCGTCACATCCCAAACACACACACACACACACACACACACACACACACAAATGCCAGCACCCATCCCGTCACTCGTGGTCTTGAGAATTAGAAGCGCACACACACACACACAATTGTCCGACTTAGAACTGGATAGGAACCAAATAACTGTTGCTTTCTAAATATTACTAGGCCCTTCTGTACCATTGGGAAGAGACAGACAAACAGACAGGGGGGAGGGGGGCAGGCAGACAGACAGAGAGAGGCAAAAACAGAATCTCTCTCTCACACACACAGGGACTAGATCTTATGGCGCTAGCATGACTCTGTCTTGATGTATTTATGCCCTTCCTTATGTCAGACCTTACGTAAAGGGAGAGAAGAGAGAGAGAGGAGAGAGAGAGAGAGAGAGAGAGAGAGGAGAGAGAGAGAGAGAGAGAGAGAGAGAGAGAGAGAGAGAGAGAGCCTGTGTTTTGTGTGTGAGAGCACGCATGAGTGTGTGTGTGTGTGTGTTTGTGTGTGTGTGTGCGTACGCACACGCGAGCTAACATGTGCATGGTTACAAGAGCACACACTGGCACACGCTCTTATCATCGCATGTGCTTATTCTTTACATGTACTCTGTACGCGCGCGTGTATACTAGCCCCATTCCTACCCCCAACACACACCAACACACACACACACACACACACACACACACACACACACACACACACACACACACACACACACACACACACACACGTAGGAACAAGCAATAGTAGTAAAACTATACAACAACAAAAATCCACATCACTCAGCAAATACTGAAACCAGAACAGCAGACAGTTTAAAAAAAACAACAACAAAAACAAAACAAAAACCACCCAACATCATTCTAATTACTACTAAAAGTCAAAAGTCCATGACATGACCAATATACTTCACAGACATATATATTTTATGCTCTAAATCCTGACCAAAGTAGCTCCCCACCCTCACCCCCACCCTCACCCCCACCCTCACCCCCACCACCACCCCCCTAAAATAAAGTAATCGCTATAAATCCGTCTTGATGAAGGCTAAATAATCCCTTCGATATAATCGGGTTCGAGAGGGCAGTTTCAAGTCAGGCGTTGTAGAATTGTTAGCTTGTCAGACAAGACGGGAGAGGTATGTATGTATGTATGTATGTATGTATGTATGTATGTATGTATGTATGTAGGTATGTAGGCAGGTATGTAGGCAGGTAGGTATGTATATATGTATTTATGTATGTATGTATGTATGTATGTATGCATGTAGGTAGGTAGGTAGGTAGGTAGGTAGGTAGGTAGGTAGGTGGATCGGTGGTCTAGAGGTAACGCGCCTGTATAGAAAGCGAAAAGTCTGGATCAGAAGTGTACGGTGGTTCGAATCCCGTTTGGGCCCGAAACTTTCCCCCCATCCACTAGACCATGAGGGGTGGTCTGGGCGCTAGTCTTTCGGATGAGACGATAAACCGAGGTCCCGTGCGTTACACAACATTATTCAGCGCACGTAAAAGAACCCACGGCAACAAGAGAGTTGTTCCTGGCAAAATTCTTAGAAAAAAGCCACCCTGATAGGGAAACAAATACAGTTGCAGACCGAAAAAAAGGGTGGCGCTGCTCTTGTGGCGACGTGCTGTCCCCGGGGAGAGCAGCCCTAATTTCAAGCAGAGAAATCTCGTGACTTACAGTGGTATGAATGAATAAATAAATAAGTAGGTAGGTAGGTAGGCAGGTATGTAGGTAGGTAGGTAGGAAGTTAGGTAGGCATGTAGGTAGGCAGGTAGGTAGGTAGGCATGTATGTAGGTAGGTAGGTAGAAAGTTAGGTAGGCATGTAGGTAGGTAGGTAGGTAGGCAGGCATGTAGGTAGGTAGGCATGTATGTAGGTAGGTAGGTAGAAAGTTAGGTAGGCATGTAGGTAGGTAGGTAGGTAGGCAGGCATGTAGGTAGGTAGGCAGGTAGGAAGGTAGGAAGGACGGTAGGTAGGTAGGAAGAAAGGCAGACAGGCAGGTAGGAAGGTAGAAGCGAGGCATCAGAGACCTCAGTTTCTCTACAGGCCAGCATATTGAGGATGGCGTCCATCTCCTCTCCCACGCTGCTTTTACCTTCCCTGACCCTAAAGAGGGCAGGTACCCATTAATAACAGGTGGGTGAACTGCGAGTCTGTACTGAAGCCAAGGCGCGCAAACGATTGGTCACCCATCCACTTAGTAACCAGGCTGGACGCTGCTTAACATTGGCTTTGCGGGGAAAGTGAGTGCTCTAACCACTGAGCTGTCCCGTTGCCATGTATGTAGGCAAGAAGACTAATAGCGAATTGCCGCCTGAGAGAGAGAGAGAGAGAGAGAGAGAGAGAGAGAGAGAGAAGAGAGACAGAGAGACAGAGACAGACAGAGAGACAGACAGAGAGAGATGACAAGAGATGAAACGAAATGAAAACAGGTTTATTCAGTATAGGCCACAGCTCCTGAATGGGAATACAGATAAACATAATATAAGTAACTCAAAAATAACATCATTACAAAATAATTATGAACTAAAACAAAAAATGTTTACGTGCATGACTTCTTATTCCATTGTCAAGAAACTGCAGGAGGGGGGAGAGAGACAGACAGAGACAGAGAGACAGACATAGACAGAGAAGAGGAAAAAAGTGGGGGAAGTATGTCAGGAATGTGGACCTTTATGGTGGAATGTGGTTATGATTTGTATATGTGCGTGCGTGTGTGTGGTTTCTTTTTTTTCCCTTCTTTTTCTTAATTAATTATTTTGTGGTTTTATGTGTTTTTGTTGGGGGGTTTTGCAGTTGGAGGGGGAGGGAAGAAGGGGGAGGGTAGTTGGGGTGGAGGGGGATTTGCTTCACTAGGATTAATGGCCTGAAGAGGGGAGTTTTGTTTTGTTTTGTTTTGCTTTTCGGGGAGGGGGGGTGGGGTGGTGATGGAGGATGGAGGGTGGGCAGGGGAGTGAATTTGCTATTGTTTTAATTATTATTTTAGCTTTGTTTTTGTTTTTTCTCCAGTCTCTTTACCTTCTCTCTCCATCCCTCATCTTTCTGTCTCCGTCCGTTTCAGGCTTTTCCGGTGTGTGTATGTGTCTGTGTCTGTGTGTCTGTGTGTTGCTGTGTGTCTCTGCGTGTGTCTGCGTGTGTCTGTGTTTGAATGATAGTACCTACGCATATACAGGCACTCACACATACACACACACTCACTCACTTACTCACTCACACACACACACACACACACACACACACACACACACAACACACACACTCACACACACACTAACTTACTTGCTTGCAAACGCTCACGCACTCAACTGTGTAATGTTCGTAATATTGAAAAAAGTTGCCTTCAACAAGAAATGTATACGAGATGTCTTTTCTTTTCTTTTCTTTTCCTTTCTTTGTTCATAGTCTGTTTACGTCAAGCTGGGTTTAAGGCCTGGTGTATAGGAT
>CM054136.1:50406845-50409345 GCA_028751875.1 Rapana venosa
GGAGATGTGGGGTAGGGGAAGAACGTGAAAGAAGATAGAGAGGGAGTGGGCATGGGAGGGGGGGGGGGGAGATGGAGGTGGGGGGAGAGATGGGGGTGGAGGGAGGAGGCAAGAATGTTAGAGACAAGTGGAGAAAGAGTGTTAAAGAGGAGGGGGAGGGATGGAGGTGAGGGTAAAGGGCAGGGTTTAGGGCGTTTTGCAAACTCCAATCATTCTTAGCGTAGCGGCAAGATTTTAAGCTTGCAGTTAAGATGGGGGAGTGAGGATGGGGGGGGTGGAGGGCAGAACAAAATGCCGAGCCCCCGCACCCCCTCCCCCCACCCCCCACCCCTAACCCCACCCCAAAGCAAAAAAAACAACAACAACAACCAAACAAAATCTCTAACGCACAGTATCTTTCGTCCCTCCGTCCCGTCCCGGAACAGTGTGTGGTTTTGTGGTCTTTTACATGGCTGTGGTAAAGTTATGCAGTTGTAAATCTTTCCTTCCCCGACCCCCTGCGCCCCCCCCCCCTCCCCTCCCGCAGCCCTACTACCCCCCCCCCCTCCCCACCCCTCCCACCCCCAGCTCGCTTCCCATGCCCTGCTTCACTCACCCCACCCACCCAACCACTGCTGTTCTTACTCTTTAACTGACCCATCCACCAGCTCCCAAACCCCCAAGTTTGCACCTCTGTTTCTTTTCACAGCATAATAAATATAGGTTTTCAAAACTGGGCCATCCACGGTACAAACAAACAACGCCAAACACGCTAAGTCTGTGTTTCAGAGAGCAAGGGACATTTTACAGTGTGTGGGTTTTTTTTAGTCTCTACAAGTTTGTCTCTTTTTCTATTTGTTGTTTTTTCCCCCCTTCTTCTTCTTCTTCTTCGCATAATTATTTATCAAGCGCTTGTAGTCTTTATTGTATATAGTCCATACTTATACGCTTCGTCCTCAATCCAGTCAGCAGGACACTTTGCCCGACTATAGTGATGTGACTCTTGTAACTCAAGTCGAGTCTCAAACACACTTTAATCATCTCCATGAAGGGCAACTACATGCGCTGGTAAAGCTTCGGTTGCATGCTGAGGTATGAGGGCTGGTTTCCCCCAAGATCATCAAAAGGGTAACATGAATTACAGGAAGTCTGAAGGTGCAGACTTGCTCACACATGCATGCACACTGCATGCATTCACGCGAACCAATGAGGCACTAGCAGGTCTGCACAACTATTTTTTATTTATTTGTTTATTTATTCTTTTATATCGAGGATAATGGAATAAGCACTCATGTGCTTTTTTTTTACATCAAGTCCCCGTGTGTATGTGGTTTTGTAAATTTTGTCATCTGTTCCCACCGGCACACAATGGCCTACTCTTTCGAAAAGCGGAACAGGATTTAACGTGTGCGCAAGATGTTCTGCGTGCGTTCGCACACGGGGCCTCGGTTTATAGTCTCATCCGAAGGACTTTGACATTCAGTTTGATTTTTTTTGGGGGTCAAACTGGGGAAGAAAGGGCGAGGCTGGGAATCGAACCCAGAACCTCACGGTTGACTTGTTGGCAGGCAAACGTCTCAACCATCCTGCCACCTTCCTCACTTACGTTGGCCTGGCAGATCCTAGAGATTCCCCTCTCCCCTCCTTCCATTCTTAATTAAGCCAACAGACAGTGGCGAGATTCAGATCCAGTTGTGGTTGCGTCCTCAGCTTAATTAACACGCTTGGAGGTCACCCAGAATGTGTGCACTTGACTCAACTCGTCACATCTACCTCGAAACGCCGTTAAATCCATAAGTCGATTAAAAGTTTTGTGCGTGTCTGACCCTTTTCGAGCTCCTCCTCGGAGCCATAATAGGCAGCTATACTCTGACTTGAGAGGATGAAGGGGCCAATGACTTATCCCCTGGTTCATTATTAAAATTGCTCAGGTAGCAGAAGTAACAACCACTAGGAGTGTTGAATCAATCATCATCATCATCATTAGCCATTACACCCAGCTGTATTACATTACATCACTCCGCTTCCACTCCTGCCTATTCTGGGCCAACCTAGTCACTGATCCCCAAGAGTGCTGCTGCATGGCCTTCATCTCACTTTCTACAGTTCTTCTCCACGTTGCTTTTGGTCTTCCTTTCTTTCTCCTTCCTTCTGGGGTCCAGTGCAATGCTGTTCTTGTGATTGACTGTGGGTCTCTTCGGAGGATGTGCCCAATCCACTTCCACCGTCGTCTGGTGATGATGGTTCCCATGTCTTCTTGCCTGCATCTCCGTAGTAGGTCTTCATTGGAGATCTTCTCTGGCCAAAAGATCCGGAGAATTCTTCGCAGGCATATGGTGTGGAAGGATCGAAGTGTGGTAAGATTCACTTCCGTCATCCTCCAGCACTCAGAACCGTACAGGAGCGTAGACACAACACAGCTCTGGTATAGCTTCAGCTTGGTGTTGGTGCTGAACTGAGTTGATCTATAGTGATGTTTTCAGATGGCCCATTCTGACAAACAGGACCTCACTTCTTCACT
>CM054136.1:50414345-50416845 GCA_028751875.1 Rapana venosa
GAATAAAAAAGCAAACGCTACACTTGCGACACGTACCTCTCCTTCCAAACCACATTCACTCAGTGACCTTACAGTTTATAATAATGTTGCTTCCCCTCTCCACATTAAGACTGGAGCGAGACACACAGACAGGCAGAAAGACAGACACAAATAGACAGAGGGGAAGAAAAAAAGAGAGAGGAGAGGGGGGGGGGGGGGCGTGGAGGAGACAGACAGACAGACAATCCGAGAGAGAGAGACAGAGAGAGAAGGAGACACAGAGAGACAGAGATAGACAGACAGACAGAGAGGGAGAGAAAGAGAGATCAAGAGAGAGAGAGAGGGAGTAGAGAGAAAGAGTGAGACAGACAGACAGACAGAGAGAGAAGAGAGAGAGAGAGAGACAGAAAGAGACAGAGAGAGACAGAAACACAGACAGAAGGGGAGAAAGAGAGACAGACTCACAGACACACAGAGACAGACATAGAGACAGAAAGAGAAAAAGGTGAATGATTTCTTTTCTTCTTCTTTTTTTTTTTAACAAAACGGTGGTAGGCTTAAGGTAGGAATGCAACCCTGCTTACTGTTGTTATGTAGAGCAACAATTACGGTAGTCTGTTTTTATCATACTTTATTTTCCAACTTGCAGGCTAGCTTTCGCTTGTTTTGACAATCTCCGCTTAGAAACGACACAGCTGGATAACTGTCAGAAAAAGCCTAAAACGATTCAAATGTATTTGGTGGGGGTGTTGGGGGTGGGAGTGTGGGGGTTTCATTGCAACTTGTTGTTGTTGAATTTGTTGTTGTTCTTGAGGTTTTATTTAAGGGAGAGGGGAGGAGGTTAGAGGTGGGGGGGGTTGTGGGGGGTTGTGGGGGTGGGGTGGTTGCAGACTGGATCGTTAGCTGTGTTTCATGGCCACAAACTTGCTAAGTCGCCTTGGCTTACTCTGACCTTCCGCTAAGGTGGCCTGTCTGTCTATCTGCCTCTGTCTCTTTGTTTCTCTGTGTCCTGTCTGTCTGTCTGTCTCTCCTCTGTCCCTAGCCCCCTCCGCTCCCATCCTTTACTAAAGTTGGACCTGAGACATCCCCCCTTCCCTCCCCGATTCCCCCCCCCCCCATCCTCCCCTTAACCCCTGGTGAGGCATTCTTCCTGATGACAATAAGCCCCCGTGCTCTGTATAGGATAAATACCGCTCTTTCTGTTCTGTATAGGATAAATACCGCTCTTTCTGCTCTGTATAGGATAAATACCGCTCTTTCTGCTCTGTATAGGATAAATACCGCTCTTTCTGCTCTGTATAGGATAAATACCGCTCTTTCTGTTCTGTATAGGATAAATACCGCTCTTCTGATCTGTATAGGATAAATACCGCTCTTTCTGCTCTGTATAGGATAAATACCGCTCTTTCTGCTCTGTATAGGATAAATACCGCACTCTTTGCTCTGTATAGGATAAATACCGCTCTCTCTGCTCTGTATAGGATAAATACCGCTCTTTCTGCGCAGTCCACTTTGCCTTGCCTTGCCTTTGCCTGTGCTCTTACCTTCGCCTGTGCCCTTACCTTTGCCTGTGCCCTTACCTTTGCCTGTGCCCTTACCTTTGCCTGTGCCCTTACCTTTGCCTGTGCCCTTACCTTCGCCTGTGCCCTTACCTTTGCCTGTGCCCTTACCTTTGCCTGTGCCCTTACCTTTGCCTGTGCCCTTACCTTTACCTGTGCCCTTGCCTTTGCCTGTGCCCTTACCTTTGCCTGTGCCCTTGCCTTTGCCTGTGCCCTTACCTTTGCCTGTGCCTTTAGCCTTGCCATGCCTTGCCTTGCTTTGCCATGCCTTGCCTTGCCTTTCCCTTTCTTTTGCCTTTGCCTTGCCTTGCCTTCCCTTGCCTTGGTTTTACCCCCTGGAGGTTAATTGGGAAATGAGCGGTCGTAAGGCAACCCCTGCCCTGCTTCCCCTGACCTCAGGGCCACAAGAGGCTCGGCCATCTCCTCTGAGTGGCCAGCCGGCTGCTTATCGCTAGGAGTCAAGTGCAGGGGTGGGAGGTGACAGGGAAGGAGGAGGGTGGGGGGGGGGGGGGGTGGCGAGGTGATTAGCCTTTCTTGTATGGAGACTTTGCAGCTTGGGGGTGGGGGATGGGAAGGGGGACAAGTGGGAGGGCGGGGGGGGGGGGGGTGAGATATTCAAGATGCTGAACCAAAGAGGCCGCTGCTGTGTGACTGACTGTGAGTAGGACCCTGGTACAATAATGGGCACACACACATTCACACATACACACTCACACACACATACACACACACACACACACACTCCCCAACACATACACACTCACACACACACACGCACGCACACACACTTACACACACACGCACGCACACACACACACACACACACACACACACACACACACACAGGGCTTAGTCCTCATCAAGGAAGAAAACAGACAGACCATATTTTCTCTTGCTCTTGCCTTGCTTCGGTCCCCAAGTCTGTCTTTATTGCTGCCCCTTATTAGGGGAGGGGGTAGAGG
>CM054136.1:50431845-50434345 GCA_028751875.1 Rapana venosa
GAGAGGAACAGTGTCGAGCATAATTGGGCCCTGCTGAGGCTGTGTCAAGTTGTTCATTCCATGTGGCGCGCGCGGTCAGACTCTCCTGGTTCCTATGATCACCTGTGGTGGAGGACGAAGCAGACGAGCATGCCCGAATCGTCCAACGGTTCAGCGTCTCTCCCCTCCTGACAACGTTCTGGACGCGAGCACAGTCACTGCCTATGATGAACTGTACCCAAGTGTTGTTTAGTCCTGAGTTCCAAGGTCACATTTCTAAGCATAATGATCCTCCAGTCATCTGGACACAGAAACCCAGGAGTGAAGAAGCGGTCATCAAACATGTACATAAGAACATCGGTGATGACCAACAGCGTCACAAAGCTTATTTCGCACTGCCTCCTCTTGACAGTTCACGGAACTTTCCCAGGAAATTCGAAGAGCAGCAGAGTTGTGATGGATTGATATGGAAGAGAACTCAAAACTGAATGTGGGTAATGTCTGCGCAGTGGGTGTTTGGGAAAAGGGGAAAGCATGACACTGAAGACAGACACAAAATGTTCACCAATTTGGGTCGGCCATATGCGACAAGCATTTCTTTTTTTTTATAATTTAAACAATCTACCTCTTTGTAATCAAAGTCAGCGTCGTTGACATCATGCTTTTGTTAATGAGATGATGGACTCCAAAGGATTTGGTGATTTAGCTTGAAATACCGCCAAAGACGGGCTCCACAAACTACCAGTTTTAGTTAGAGCGATTTCCTCTCTCTCTCTTATTTTCTTTCTTCCTTTCTCCACAGAGTAGTCTGTATGTCGACAGACCTCGCTGAGAAGTCCCTGCTTGTGTTCTGACCTAGGTGGTGACCTTGACATTGTGGTTGTGATGATGACTGGTTACACAAAACAACCCAAAACATTCAAACCTTGAGTCTTCTGTTTCGGAATCTGATCCTAATGTTTGCTTCCTGCATTCAGATGACATGATATGTGGCCTGTTGTGGAAGTGTTGTTAGTGTTCTAAATATTCATTTTTGTTACATTTCGTTGTCGGAGCTGCTTTAAAATAAATTATTTACATGTATGTGCTTGTATCACGAGTATTATTCAACATTATAAGCAATGGTGCGTGTGCATGTTGTTGTTGTTGTTTTGTTTGTTTTCCCTGGCGTCATGTTGAAAATGAATTCAGCGGTCACATGTCAGTTTCGTCATGTCTGATGGTCAAGCCTTTGACCCTATGACCTTGTGACCCCATTCTTGTTGAACACTGAACTTCTGGACTGCAACCATTCCATTGGGTTACAATTCATATCCCATGCATATCGAAATGTTTGTAAAGATATAACAAGTGTTTTTCCCCATTGATTATTATACTTGCATTTGGCCAGGTGAATATAGTTCTGACACTGAAGTAGGTCATAATTATTATTGGAATATATTTTTTTTTTGGTGCATGCACACAATTATTTGCGAACGTTGTATGATATTGTGCTTTCTGTACATACATGTTCTTCCCCTTAAGTTAACTGGTTTAAGAGAAAATGGCATCCATTGTTGGAGACATTGCAGGCATTTTTGTGTGTACCCACTCTGTACAGCCAGTAATCAGTCCAGACAGTATCCTGCTATTCTTTCCGTGTACCAACGTACTAAGCATAGCTGAAGATCAGAGAAAGAGCAACCTTTCTTCAAAACCCTGCTCATCATAAACCCAATCTGTTCTCAGCTGAAAGACAGGACATGTAGATGATTGTTGAGTGTTTACTGACAAACACACAGTACACTTAGACCTGTACACTAGAAGCAGAAAAGTAGTTGCCAAAGGGTCAATGTGGGATTACCTTTGCACGTATGTCTGTGTTTCTGTGTGAATCGTGAACCAGCGAAACAGAATTCGTTTCTCGATGTTCAGCAAATGGGAACTGATACCAATATTTAGATACAAGTAGCAAATAAGAATGATATCATTAAGCACGGGTCAGATGGCCACCCATGAGGATAACCTTCACCGAGGAAAATGTTTCCTAGAGAGCAAGAAACGATTATGGTCAGGGTATGGAAAACCAGAACTTCTTGTGTGTGTGTGTGTGTGTGTGTGTGGTTTTACTTGTGCATGTGGTCAGTCTGTGCTTATTCTTCTGGCATTTTCCATTGCAGCCGTTAAAAATCTTGGCCATTCATTAAAGAAATTTTAAAGATTTGTATAGGATTTGTTTTATTTGTTAAACCCTCTCCTACCCACCCCACACCCCGGCCACACCTTTTCTTTAGAGCAACTTTGAAATACCGCATTTTGGGTGAAAATCTGTCTCGAAGTTATTAGTAGCTTTAGTCACAAAGTGTTCCTTTGGGGCAGGAGGATTTGTTCCCCTGGTTGTATTATACGACGATGCTTTTGATAAGGAGCTTAGTTTAAGCACTGTTGGACATATGTAATTTAAACAGAACCGAGTCTAAGGTTTCACTTGTAATAACGAGCTTGTTTTATACATTGCTGTTATTTGAAACACATCAAATGG
>CM054136.1:50439345-50441845 GCA_028751875.1 Rapana venosa
AAGTGCCACAGGGGCACCCCTCAGAATCACTAATATGGAACTTGGTAAACATGTGATGTCTGAGTCTGCAGTGTCCAGTCCTCAGCCTCACAATTGTTACTTGAACTTCTCTGGGGAGGAGGTAGTAGTCATCCTTACTGTTGAAGTTAGGGTGCTGCTGAAGCCATCTTCTCTTTTTGCTTTTCCTTCACAGTATTGTCTTTGCCTCTTCATACGTCAGCCCCTGCTCCTCTTGGGGCATCTGACCTCCTGTCTTTGCCATTAGGTCAGCTTCCTCGTTGCCATGGATGCTGCAGTGTGACAATGCCTAGACACTATTATACCAGTGTGCATACACACGGTGACTGGATGTAAAAAGCACATAAGAACTTATTCCATTATGATCCTCGATATAAAAAAAGAATAAAAATATGCTCAGCGGACTGCTTCAGGGCAACAAGAGGAAAAGAAAAACTGTGAAAGCGAACAACAATGTACAATTAGACAAGGGGGAGAAACTTATTGGTGGAGACCTAGGCTTTGGCACACGAGCGAGATAGTGGAGGAAGTTGGGTGATCAGCTCTTCAGTGCGATACGCCAACGACTCGTCCCAATGGAGTAAACGGAGAAGGAGGAGGACGAGGAGAAGAAGAAAGAAGAGGAAGAGAAGAAGGTTGAGGAGGAGAACAAGGAGGAGCAGGAGAAAAAGGAGGAGCAGGAGGCGGAAAAGAAGATGAAGAAGGAGAAGAAGAAGACATGAGGAAGACGGAGAAGAAGGAGAAGAAGATGGTCACTGACGAAGTTCTGAAGAAGGAAAGTACTGTTACAAGATTAAAAATTAATACACCTGCAGACAGATATTTTTTGGTCATAAATAGATGGGTGATACTTGGCGACACACTCTACTAAGAAGAGGGTGCAATCCAAATGTCTCACGGAGAAATCGTCATGGTTGTAAGTAGTATACACGACACATGCACTACACGAAACGTCACGACACGACACGACACCGCACGGCACCTATCGCACGGCAGCACTCGACACTACACGACACAACACGACACTACACTACATTACACTGCACTGCACTGCATTGCACTGCACTCCACTGCACTACACTGGACCACACCACACCACACTACACCACACTTACATTACACTACACTACTACACTTCGCACACCACACCACATCACACCACACCACTCCACACCACTCTACTCCACGCCACACCACACCACACCACACTACTCCACTCCACACCACACAACACCGCACTACACTACACTTCACCACACTACAGACAGTCACAGTAAACAAGATTCAGTCAGTACCTGCAAGATTGGAATGTGGAGTTCCACAGGGATCTGTTCTGGGCCCTGTTCTTTTCACCCTCTACACTGCTCCACTGTCACATATAATTAACCGCCATCAGATCAACCATCATTTTTATGCAGATGACTCTCAGATTCTAAGCAGCGACACTCCTCAAAATCTGCCTTCTCTCTTTACAAATATGGCCCATTGCTTTCAAGATATCCAAAATTGGATGATACAGAACAAATTACAGCTAAATGCAGATAAAACAGAAACCATGCTTGTAGGGACCAAACACAACTCTCTTCTATCACAACAGCTTCAAAAACAACTTGGCAATGCATCAGTCCCCTTTATCCACTGCTGTGAAGTATCTAGGGGTCATTATTGACAACACACTCTCTATGCAAAAATTCATCACTCAGACCTGCCAGTCCTGCTACTATCAATTACGGCGTATTAGTGCAATTCGAAAGTACCTGTCCACAGATGGCAAATCCAAACTTGTTGCGTCTCTCATTCTTTCACGTCTGGACTATTGCAACTTTTCTGTTGGCTGGTCTGCCAGCATCATCAATCCAATCCCTTCAACGTATACAAAACTCTGCAGCTCGTCTAATCCTAAGAAAGAAAAATCTGAGCATATTACCCCTCTCTTGCAATTCTCCACTGGCTGCCTGTGCCACAGAGAGTAAACTATAAGATCAGTACTCTCTGTTACAAATGTCTCCACAAAACAGCACCCGCCTACCTCTGTGAATGTCTTCACTTGTACACTCCTTCTCGTTCTCTCCGCTCTGCTGCAGATACCTTGTCCTTACGAATACCTAGATTCAACCAATCCACCATCGGCCGTCGCTCTTTCTCTATTTCTGGTCCATTGATGTGGAATGATCTCCCTCTCTCTCTCCGCCAAAGCCTTCTTATGACACTTTTAAATCCAGTCTCAAGACATATTTATTTCAAACCTAAGATTTTCCCCTCCTGCCTCATCTCATAGTTTTTCCCTGCCTTCAACAGCCAAGATTCTATTGCCCTGCCAGGGTGTGTGACCTCTGTGTGTGTGTGTGTGTGTGTGTGTGTGTGTGCGTGTGTGTGTGTGTGCGTGTGTGCACATTTGGACTTGATGGAACTATTGCTTGTCACTGGTTGTATGACTGTGTAAGAATGAGTTGAGTGCAAGCGCTTTGATTTGTCTCTGCAA
>CM054136.1:50446845-50475946 GCA_028751875.1 Rapana venosa
AATGATGATGAATGATGATGATGATGATGATAATCTTTGTTGTCTTTTTAAAAGGAAAAAAAAACTCCTCTGAATTCGGATTGAGGCTACCTGTATGGCGAGGTTTTTTGAAGAGAGTCATACACGCAAACTTCTCATCCAGTGTTTTCCATCTAATCTCACAGAGATTCCCAGGTGGGATACAAATGAGTCAGAGCACATATTCTGGGTGACTCCTCCCCCCCCCCCCCCCCCCCCTCCCCCCCCCCCCAGCGTACCTCGCCCCCGCCCCTCCCCTCCGCACCCACACGACACCAACATATCATCATCCGCAGAAGCAACAACAAAACAACAACTCCACTTCTCCTAGAGAACTCTGTAGTGTGTGTGGTGGGAATATGACTTCGCATTATTATTTCAAATTCCACATACAAAGTACACATAGATACTAGATGAAATGTAGCTAAATTAACGCGTATAATTATACACAACAGTGAAAGCAACAACAACACTAAACCATACAACTATCAATTATTGCGATCATGGGTATGTCTCCATAAACATACATACAAACATGCGTACAAACACGCAGCCCACCCCCACCCCTCATTAGACACATACACAACACACACACATACACACACTTACGCGTACACCCCCTCCACAGACGCATGTGCGCACGCACACACACACACACACACACACACACACATACATACACACACACGGGAATATTCATTCTGCCATATCCTTTGTCACTTTTTTCTATAGTAAGATCTGTTGGAAGAAGAAGAAGAAGAAGCAGAGGGATGGGGGTGGAATATCTGAATAGTTAATCAGTACTGGGCTCATTAACTGACAGTAAACAGAGCATAGCATTGAGTCATCGCTGAACTGTTCCTTGAACGCATCCGGAGATAACACTGCATCTGACTTCCCTTTTCGGTGGGAGAGATAGCCCAGTGGTTAGTGTTCAGCTCGCCTTCTGACGGCCCGGGTTCGAGTCACCACCAAGATACCCGTTAAAGGGATATTTTTTACCACTGTGAACAACTTGATACGGTGGTCGTCATGAACTCTAACCGGTTGGTCACCAGTTGACTGCAGATTGGGGGAGGGGGGAATTGAAGTCATTTATTTGTAAAGTCAAGTTTGATCAAGAATGGTGAAGCAAAGTTTTGAACGCTGAGTTTTTCTACTTTTTATGGTCACTTCTCGGACAAGCGGTTTCTGCTTTTCTACTTTTGCACAAGTTCAGTGGAATGGCTGCATGAACAGTGTTGAAAGGGTTAATATTAGTACTGACTCCACTCCCCCAAAAGTCCTTTTGGATGAGGTCTGACATCCCGTGTGGGAACGCACGCAGAATATCTTGCGCCCACGTAAAAACTCGCTCCGCCTTTTTGAAGAGTAGGCCATTGTGCATCAGTGGGACAGTATGCTAAAAATTTTACAAAAGCGCATGTTAACTAGTGTTTTGTTTAGGAATTCTCCCGGAAGTCAGAATGCTCTACGTTAATTGGCGGGTACACGGTCGCATTGGGGACGGCATAGCTCAGTGGTCGAAGCACTCGCTTTCCCCCAGCTAAGTTTAAGCAGCATCGAGCGTGGTTACCACTTGGATGGGTGACCGTTTGCGTGCCTTGGCTTCAGTACACTCCCCCAGTTCACCCAGCTGTAAATGGACACCTGCCCTCTTTAGGGTCAGGGAAGGTAAAGCAGCGAGGGAGAGGGGATGGGCGCTGTCCTCAATATGCTGGCCCTAGAGAAGTGAGGTCTCTGACGCCTCGCTCCCCTACGACCACATAGGTTATGGGAAACACCTTTACCTGTTCAACTGTCGCATACACAAAATATCAGCATTGGTGAACCTCGTAAATCTACCCAAGGGACAGAAACAAGATTCATTCATTCGTTCATTTATTTATCCACCCCTGAAATCGGAATGCGGCTACCTGCATGGTGGGCAAACCCCCCAAAATGGTCGCATACACAAAATCTCAGGATCGGGTGAACTTCTGAGCTTTAACCGAGGAAAAAAAACACTATTCATCCATTGAATCCTGCACAATCAACTAAACCAGGCACACTCCCAAATTCCTACATAGATGAGCAAAACCAACGACAACCAAAAAACCCACACAGAGAAAGAAAAAAGCCCGATTCACACTAGGCCTACATTTCATCCCAGAGAGACTGCATGCAGTAAGGCCAATACCACTGGGTCTACACACACACACACACACTAACACACGTGCACACACACACACTCACGAACACACACACACACGTACACACACACTAACACACACACACACACACACACACACACACACACAGTGCAAGGTCAGAGGAGCAGGGCTCAGTCAACACCAGGCTGTACAAAGCTCTGTCCTCTAGTCTTGTTTCACGAAGACACCTCACCTGCCCCACACTGTGTTCTCAGGGACACGAGAGGAAATTGGAAACGTGAGGGAAAGAACAGCCGAGGAGGAGAGAGAGGGAGAGAGAGAGAGAGAGAGAGAGAGAGAGAGAGAGAGAGAGAGAGGAGAGAGAGACCCAGTCATCCTTGAGGGAGATTCTAGTTTTTTGGGGGGAAATTGAGAGGGAGGAGGGAAGGGAGGGGGTGGGGTTGAAGGAGATAGATCCGTATGTTTCAAAACTGAGTAGATGAGTTTGATGCGCATCAGGAATGGTTTCTTTTTCTGTTGAAGAAAACTGTTTGTTTTTCTCAAGCAAGCTTCTACATAATTCAATGTAATTCACCTAGCTTGGATCAGCCTTTCTCAAGGTAGCTGTCCTTAACTATGTGTCGCAAGGAATGAGGAATCGAGACTATTTTCGGGCCAAGCATATGAGGGCTGCCATACATCATTCCCTCGTGTTATGCTTCCTGACCTAAGCAGGAAGGTACCATTCAAGGTGAATGGTACTTACTTGTAGCCAAGGCGTGCAAACGGTACCATCAAGTGGACCATGCTCGATGCTCTTAGCTTTAGGAGGAAGCGATGCTTGACCTGAGACCCGTCCCTTTTTTCCCTAGGCGGACATGGCATTGCACATGACGTCACACTAACCCGACTTCAGGAAGTTAACCATTTATACTGAGGTGAGAAAAATGCGAGTGACAGATGACCCCGAACGCATGGTCGGATGGTCGTGGCAAAACAGACCATGAAGGGAGTTAACACTGTACGATCGTACTTCTTAGTTTAGCCTGAATCGTGACGATTGCTTAACACTGTAGTCGTTCCTTTTCTGTCTAGCACGTAAAATGTATCCTTATGTCAACACGTAACGTTTTCGTCAACACTTGAACGATTCTTCTGCTGTTAAACAAGTCAAGTTCTCTGTCTACAGCTGTAAGTTGCTCTGCAACACTGTAAACGTTCTTCTTGTCGAATGTAACGTTCGCTTGTCTAACACTGTAACGTCTTCTTTAACACTGAAGTTCTTTCTTCAACACTGTAAACGTCTTCTTATGTTTAACACTGTAATCGTTCTTCTTCTGTCTAACACTGTAGTCGTTCTTCTTCTGTCTAACACTGTAAATGTACTCCTTATGTCTAACACTGTAAACGTTCTTCTTCTGTCTAACACTGTAAACGTTCTTCTTATGTCTAACACTGTAATCGTTCTTCTTCTGTCTAACACTGTAAACGTTCTTCTTCTGTCTAACACTGTCAACGTTCTTCTTCTGTCTAACACTGTAAACGTTCTTCTTCTGTCTAACACTGTAAACGTTCTTCTTCTGCCTAACACTGTAAACGTTCTTCTTCTGTCTAACACTGTCAACGTTCTTCTTCTGCCTAACACTGTAAACGTTCTTCTTCTGTCTAACACTGTCAACGTTCTTCTTCTGTCTAACACTGTAAACGTTCTTCTTCTGTCTAACACTGTCAACGTTCTTCTTCTGTCTAACACTGTCACGTTTTTTCTGTCTACATGTAACGTTCTTCTTCTGTCTAACACTGTAAACGTTCTTCTTCTGTCTAACACTGTAAACGTTCTTCTTCTGTCTAACACTGTCAACGTTCTTCTTCTGCCTAACACTGTCAACGTTCTTCTTCTGCCTAACACTGTCAACGTTCTTCTTCTGTCTAACACTGTCAACGTTCTTCTTCTGTCTAAC
This sequence comes from Rapana venosa, assembly GCA_028751875.1. Classification (NCBI taxonomy): domain Eukaryota; kingdom Metazoa; phylum Mollusca; class Gastropoda; order Neogastropoda; family Muricidae; genus Rapana; species Rapana venosa. The sequence continues at coordinate 50,450,957 of CM054136.1, forward strand.
ACTGTCAACGTTCTTCTTCTGTCTAACACTGTCAACGTTCTTCTTCTGTCTAACACTGTCAAACGTTCTTCTTCTGTCTAACACTGTAAACGTTCTTCTTCTGTCAAACACTGTAAACGTACGTCTTTAGCGTGAAGCCTCAGGTTCAGTCCCACCGTTTGGAACAGACTGTGTTCGGTCTCAAACGGCCAGCTTGCATCCTCCAGCCAGTCAATGCTGTTTAAAGCTTCAGGTCAACTTAAAAAAAATTGTTTATTCTTTTATATTGAGGATAATGGAATAAGCACTTATGTGCTTTTTTTACATCCAGTCCCCCGTGTGGATGCGGTTTTGTCAATTCTGGCATCTGTTCTCACCGGCACACAATGGTCTACTCTTACAAAAAGCGGAATAGGATTTAACGCGTGCGCAAGATGTTCTGTGTACGTTCGCACACGGGGCCTCGGTTTATAGTCTCATCCAAAGGACTTTTGGGGAGAGTGGAGTCTGCACTGATGTTAACCCAGGGGAAAATATCCCCTTGAACGGGAATCGAACCCGGGTCGTCAGATTGCGAGCGCAATGTTCTAACCACTAGGATATCCCGTTCCCCCCCAACTTTTGTGTGTGTGTGTGTGCCTTGTGGACGTGGTTGAAGCCTCAGGGCACACAGTGACATTTTACTTTAAACACTTTAAGCAGTTCGACCTCTTCACACTGACAGGTTAGAACCGACACGTTTGAACCGTCTATCTGAGCTGCAAGATTGTCAAAGATAGTTTGTCAACTGCTTTAAGACAGGCAGGGAATAATACATGTTCAGGATAACATTTGTTGCACTTAAGATCTCATTCTTCCTCAACTTTTGTAAGTATTCTTTTTTTACCCTTTTATAAAACTGTGTTTCTTCTTCTTTTTTTTTTTTTAGATCGATAGCACAAATATAGTTTCTTATTTCTGCAACTGAGTCAAAAACACAATAAATAATGATGATCATGTCTTGTAGTAAAACGTTTCAGCTTTTTACCCATCCACTGCAAATCCACGGTGACAGGGCCACGATGGTAGAGGCGGATGTGGGGGGTGGGGGTGGGGAGGAGGTGGGCAGGACCGGATGACAGCAGCATCCACCCTTTATGTGCTGACTCTAGCCGCAGACCCCTATCCAGATGTCAACACTACACCCGAATCCCCACCCCCACCCCACATCATGCTGAGTGGATACTTCAAGCGACAGGAGATAATAGTAAACGGCTGGTGAAGGGATGGGGGGGTGTTTCCAGTGAGGTGTCCCCACCGACTCCCCACAGGGTCACAGGAAAAGAAGAAAGAAGAAAAACTAAATAGAAAGTGGCCTCCATCACTGATCCAAAGATCTCTGCACTAAGGTGGGGCCTACCTCCAAAAGGGATTAAGTGCTCAAGGATGCTGGTACCTTGATGATGTGGACGGACAGTGGAGGACCACCGCAAAAGCCTTTAACACTGTGCTGTCCTTGCTTCTTGGACAGATCTCTCTGACTCTTGTTCGCGCTGCTGGAGATTAGCTGTAGCCTGCCTGTAGCTGTGTGTTGTGTTTGCTTGACGTGCCTGCACAGTTGTCTCGCTTGGGGGGCCAGGCAGGGTGCGGCCACTCTTTTGATGGAAGAAGACTCTGACTGGAAAGAAAATGAAGCTGTAAAGCTGTCACACCAAGTCCAGCAAAGTTGGGGGGTTTTTTTGGATAGGGGGAAAGAAGAGAAGGGGGAGGAAGGGAAAGGAAGAAGAGGGGGGTGTGGTGCGATGGTGGTGGTGGTGGTGGTGAAGAAATTAGTCTAATGGTTAGACTGCTAGATTTCTTATCCCATGGCGCAAGTTGATGTGTTTATATTTTATATTTATAGATATATATATATATATATTTATGTGTGTGTGTGTGTGTGTGTGTGTGTGTGTGTGTGTGTGTGTGTGTGTGTGTGTAAGGAACGAATGAAAGCAGTATTACTCAAGATTGGGAAAAACAGAAACTCTTACGTATAAGAGAGAAAACTTAAATGAAGCATCCTACAAAATGGCAAGATACGGACTTTGAAGACTGTCTTTTAGGCAAGTACGAGCTGAATAGAACCAAATAGGCAGACCATTCTCATGGCACATACGGTCTGTACGAGAACCATGAATAGCGGGCCAGCAAAGACTGTTAGCAAATGGAGAAAGAGGAATGTCTAATCATTGGCGCGGCATGGTAACATTGAACTCGGTGAATCCGGACAGTGAGAATAGAGTGAATTGCCAGCTTTAAACCGAGATTTGAAAGTGAGTAGTTTACATTGGCGCTGGAGCTAACATGAATGAGGTGACAGCCCGGGTACGGCCTCTGTGGTTAACGGGGCTATAAATAACATGATTGGATTGGATTGACTGGATTAATAAACAACAATGAAAAGAAATGAGAACGACAAGAAGATCATATGCATCATCAGTAGACAAGTCATATGTACTAACCGTTACTTCGTTCTGGCGAAATGACAGGAGCACAAAAAAGGTTCTAAGAGATAGAATTGAAAGTATATGTAGCTTTCATATTTTCTAGGCATGAACCTATATCTAACATAATGAGAGCAGTCAAAACATAAGGTAAAGGTGTCCCATAACCTATAACGTACGTCAGAGACCTCACTTGTCTAGGGGCCAGCATATTGAAGAGTAGGGGGGTGGAGGTGCGCCCATCTCCTCTTCCTCGTACTTTCCCTTCCTGACTAAGTACGCAGGGACCATTTCAGCTGGACTGGGGCTGTCTGAGCAAGGCGCGCAAGGTCACATTACAGTAACACTGATGGACTTAACATAGCGGGGGTAAGGAGTGCTCGACCACTGAGCTATCCGTCTCCCCTGACTGTGTCAACATACTGTTGTTAAATGATCGCTAAAGCACTGGGGGATGGTGGTGTGGGGGTGGGGGTACTTATCTTGAATGTTTCCAGGATTTTCACGCATATTTTCTTCACAAACCATCTCGGAACAGGGTAGACCTACACTTTTCAACAATACCTCGCTTCAGTAAAATAGCAAAACAAGCGGAGGTAAGCAGAGGCGACAGACAATGCAGATAGTAGCCGTCCCCTTACTTGTAAACCTGTTCGGGTCCGCCTAAAGAACGCTAGACGCGATCGAGGAGCTGTCAGCTTCCACTTACAGAAGCTTTTACCGGAGAGATGGGAACGGATTTTTCCCTTTTCCATACATGCCCCGGTCAAACGGGGTCATCCTTTTGCCAAATACCCTCCTTCATTAATAACACCGCAGGCCTGGCAGCGCAGGCAGCAGGCAGATAGGTAGGCAGGCCCCTTGTAACCCTGTTCGGGTCCAGCCCCTAAAGAGACGTAGACGCCGATCGACGGAGCTGTCAGGCTCCACACTTCACCAGAGCGTTTCACACCTGGAGAGAAGGGAACCGGGACTCCCCCCTTTCATTACCCTGCCCCCTTGTCTGTACGGGGTAGATCTCTCTGGCAGAGGTACCCCGCCTTAATTACATAGCCGCCGTCAGGCCCCTGGCTGCCGGAGCACCTGTCACAGGGGCTGACTGGGGATGATGGCTCCACTGCCAGTCAACAGGAAAAGGAAGGGTACGAAGCGTGTGAGTGGCGAGAGAGGAGGACCTCTGGAACTTTTGGGTGGATACCCTTCTTTTTTTTTTTTGGATACCCCACCCCACCCCCACCCTGTACTCCGCCTCCTCCAACTCTTACTCCTGTCTTGTTTCTTCTTGAATATGTGTGGGGATGTGTGGGGGTGGAGGTGGGTTGGGTGGGGTTGGAGGAGGTGATGGTGGTAGTGGTGGTGGTGATGGTGGTGGTGGTGGTGAGTGGTGGTAGTGGTGGTGAGTGGTAGTGGTGGTGGTGAGTGGTAGTGGTGGTGGTGGTGAGTGGTGGTGGTGGTGGGTCGGCGGTGGTGGTAGTGGTGGTGGTGATGGTGAGTGGTGGTGGTGGTGGTGGTGGTGTGTGTGTGTGTGTGTGTGTGTGCTTCTTCTGCTTTTGTTGTTGTTGTTTTGTTGTTTTTGTGCTTTTATATTTCATTTTCGTTTCTTGTCTTAAGCTGAAGTATTTGTCTTTGGCTCAAAAAGAATATATTTTTAAAAAGTATTTATTACTGTATTCATTCTAGTTACTGTATTGGTATGTTCTTTGCCAACAATGCTGATGTTTCTGCTTTCCTTGCGTTCTTGAGAGCTAGCTGTTTAGTAACACTTGAAAGAGACAATAACAGCAAAACCCAACCCTCCTCTTTTTCACACAGAACTCAGAATTTTAAGATTTATTCAAACAGGCCAACACCCAATATTTCAGAAAGAGAGAGAGAAAGGGGGGAGGGGGGGGGGGTGGAGGGGAGAGAGAGAGAGCGAGAGAGAGAGAACTCGAACTCGAACTCGAAAGATTTATTCACAAAAAGGCCATTGGCCGATACATGAAGGGGGGTTGCCAAACTGCTTAGTATTTTAGTGAGAAAAATAAGTAACACAAAAAAAACAAAGTGTTAATGTATACCCACAACTACCACAAGAGAGAGAGAGAGAGAGAGAGAGAGAGAGAGAGAGAGAGAGATGAGAGAGAGAGAGAGAGAGAGAGAGAGAGAGAGAAGAAGAAGAAGAAGAAGAAGAAGAAACCAATAATAAATTATTAATTAATTTATTTATACCACTTTAAGTCACGAGATTTCTCTGCGTGAAATTAGGGCTGTTCTCCCCGGGGAGAGCGCGTTGCCACAAGAGCAGCGCGACCCTTATTTGTGTGTCTGCAACTGTATCTATTTCCCTATCAGAGTCTTTTTTCTAAGAATTTTGCCAGGAACAGCTCTCTTGTTGCCGTGGGTTCTTTTACGTGCACTGAATAATTATATGTAACACACGGGACCTCGGTTTATCGTCTCATCGGAAAGACTAGCATAGACCACCACTCATGGTCTAATGGATGGGGAGGGGAGGGGGGGGAGGGAAGTTTCGGGCCCAAACGGGATTCGAACCACCGCACACTTCCGAACCGGACTTTTCGCTTTCTAGACAGGCGCGTTACCTCTAGACCACCAATCCACAGATATTAATTATAAGATATTAATTATATAAGAAGAAAGTCGAAAAAAGGCCTGAAACTGCTGGCCATATTAAATTTTATACTGTTATTCATTCTTCCAGCAGAACATCATAGCTATTACGATGTCAGCTGCGCTACGCTACATACGCTAGGTCCGGGAGATACAGACACCTGCAGTGTTAGTCAGATACTTTGAGCAAACACTCAGTTTCGCTTCCCGTGCAGGTAATGGGTACTCCCCAGTTAAGTGACTGTGATCCCCAGGCCCAGTCTTTTCCACAGGTCAGATAGGGCACTTGACTTATTAGGGATAGGGACCACCTGCACCCTTGCCCAACCCCACATCTCTCACTCTCTCTCTCTGTCTGTGTCGCTGTGTGTCTGTGTCGCTGTGTGTCTGCCTGTCTGTCTGTCTGTCTGTCTGTCTGTCTCTCTCTCTCTCTCTCTCTCTCTCTCTCTCTCTCTCTCTCTCTCTCTCTCTCTCTCTCTCTCTCTCTCTCTCTCTCTCTCTCTCTGTCTTCTGCATCCGTGTCTCTTTTTTTCTCCCTCAGTCTGTTCCTCTGTCTCTGTCTCTATGTATGTCTTATAAAAAAGAAAAAAAAAGTCATCTGAGCCTTTGATTTGTTGCTTTACAAGATTCAGCGCTATATAAATTCCATACATTATTATTATTATGTCTCTGCCTGTCTCTAAAGTCTGTCTCTCTGTCTCTATCTCTGTCTGTTTGTCTGTCCCAAAATAAATTTCTATTCATTCTGATCTTTTATTCATTCATTCTTCTCTCTCTCTCTCTCTCTCTCTCTCTCTCTCTCTCTCTCTATATATATATATATATATATATATATATATATATATATATCTTTCTCTCTTTGTCTCTCTCTCTCTCTCTCTCTCTCTCTCTCTCTCTCTCTCTCTCTCTCTCTCTCTCTCTCTCTCTCTTTCTCTCTCTCTGTCTCTATTTGACCTTATCTGTTTATTGTGTGAGTGAGAGAGTGTGTGTGTATGTGTGTGTGTGCGTGCGTGCGCACACGCGCGCGCGCGCGTGCGTGTATGTGTGTGTGCCGTACATGGGTACGTGCATGTGTGCATCTGTGTGTGTGTGTGTGTGTGTGTGTGTTATTGGTTAGGGATTAAAGGATTATAGGTGGGTGTGTTTACGTGCAGAGGTGGTTAATGGAACCTGGTGAACTATGCCAGCAAGCCTTCTGCCAGTGATTTTGCAAGCACGCCTGAATATTTAGGGTATCTGAGGAAGCATGTGTGTGTGTGTGTGTGTGTGTATGCCTGCGCGCGCGCGAGCGAACGATCGCTAGTGCATGCGTGAATGTGTGCATGCGTGCGTACAAATATGTGCATATGTGTGTGCTTGTTTATTATCTATTATTTTTATTTATTTATTTACTTACTTAATTTCTTCACTCTTTCATTTCAAAGATAATGGAATAAGCACTCATTTGCTTTATTAACACCTAGTCCTTATGTGTGTGTTTGTGTGTATATGTGTGTATGTGCGTTGCGTGCGTGTGCGCGCGCGTGTGAGTGTGTGTGTATGTGTGCGTGTGTGTGCGTGCGTGTGTCTGGAAGGCGGGGAGAGGGGGTGGGGTGGGGGTGGGGGGTCATGTGTGCGTCGGTACTAACGTGCGCGCGAGTGTGTGTGTGTGTGTGTGTGTGTGTGTGTGTGTGTGTGTGTGTGTGTGTGTGTGTGTGTGTGTGTGTGTGTGTGTGTGTGTGCTTTGCCTTGGGGATAGGGATGAAAACGCCAGCGTGTTTACATGTAGAAGTAGCTAGTGGATAGTGGTAGTGAAACACGCCATCAAGTGTTTGTTAGTGAGTTTGCATGTATGTCTATTATTAGTTCGATTCCCGTTCAAGGGGATATTTTCCCCTGGAGTTAACTTCAGTGCAGACTCCACTCTCCCCAAAAGTCCTTCAGATAAGACTATAAACCGAGGCACCGTGTGCGAACGCACGCAGAACATCTTGCGCACACGTTAATTCCTGTTCCGCTTTTCGTAAGAGTAGGCCATCGTGTGCCGGTGGGAACAGATGACAAAATTTAGAAAACCGCATCCACACGGGGGGCTGGATGTAAAACAAAAGCACATAAGTGCTTATTCCATTATCCCCGATATAAAAGAATGAAATAAATAAAATAAATAAATAAAATTATTATCTCTAGGGTGTGAGGGGAGAAATCCTCTGTGTCGTGCCAGGTCTTACACGACTATCTCTGCCTCTCTGTCTTTATCTTTCACTTCCTATTTGCCTGTCTGTCTGTCTGTCTCTGTCCGTCTGTCTGTCTGCCTTTCTGTCTGTCTGTCTGTCTGTCTCTCCATTTCTAATTCTTTTTCTGTCCTTCCACGCGCGTGCGCGTGTGTGTATGTTTGTTATGTTTGTGTGGATAGGCAGATAGATAGATAGATAGATGGATGGATGGATGGATGGATGGATGGATGGATGGATGGATGGATAGATAGATAGATAGATAGATAGATAGATAGATAGATAGATAGATAGATAGATAGATAGATAGATAGATAGATATGCGTGTGTGTGTGTAAAACTTTGATTTTCTGTAGTTTTATTTCAATTCATGATTTTTCCCTTGAAAACCTGGTCACAGAAGCAGACACTGGCGCTCCATGCAGACTTACCAGCATCTGCTTGCTTCCTTCTTTGACTGGGTTGTCACCCTGAAGCATATTCATCTAACCGGGACTCGAACCCTTAACTGCACAGTCATAATAATATTGAACTGACCTCTGCACTGTGCAAAAGTAAATTTGAGTGTCTGATTGTTTTTTATAAGCAGGTCCTTTTATGAATTTGCAGCCTCAAAAGTTGACGCTTTAATGCACGTAACCAGTGAAGAATAACCATTTCTTCAGCTTGTAACCAGACATATCCCTGCCTCTCAATAACTTGTCCAACCGTTTTTGGTTTTGTTTTGCTTTGCTTTGTTTTGGGAGGTTAATGTACAGTAAGAATTTCAGTTTCTCCCCTCTGACGTCACGAACAACCTACTGTGACGCGTTTTCAAGTTTTAACTCGTTCCATGGATGTCATTCATAGTCAGCCATCAATAAATCTCATACCTTCCTATTTGCTTTCCGTAACTGTCTGGCCTTGAAAGAATCCAGGGGGGGTTATTTAAAGCACTATGCATTCCGTGTTTTTCTTTTTAAAGCGCTATGCAATTTTAAACAGGTTTGAGGGTATCTTGACACGCATTACGCGTGTTGAGAGTAGAGAAGCTGGACTATAAACAACCTGGAGAGAATGGGGCAATGGCAAGTCTCCATGCGTTTTATTACCAACCGTCTGGCGAAAGCTGGAAGACTGCAGAGCCCTCGTCATCAGGGCACCAACCCTGCCGACAGCCAGGGTCTGGCGCCGAGAGCCCTGCCCTGCCCTGCCCTGCCCCCCGGGAAGTTGAGGGAAGCAAAGAGCGCTGTCAGTGTGTGGGAGTTGCGCTGACTTACAGCTCCATACCATACAGCTCTCCCATTGTCGCACCGTCCTCAAAGCAGCGGGTTATCTCCCCCTGCAGAAAGAGCCGCGGTGGTCCCCGTGAAATATTCATGGCAGGCAGGTCTTTCTCTGCCAACGCTCCAATAATGGGCCGACCCTCCAAACCAACAGCCAGGGAGCCTTGTGTTTGCACGCTCCGCCTCGCCCTCCGCCGGCACAATTTACGACTGTCATAAAGCGGTCCAGATCCGGCCAGGCCCTACTGACAGTTAACGACATTCTAGAAAGGAGGACAAGCCAGCGATGACCTGTCTATTCTTCACTAAGTCCACAAAAACTGACAAGGCACAAAATGCACGAATGGTAAATAGTCATTTTATATGAATCGTAAAAATCGGTGTCATTTGTTTAAAAGCGGCTTTCTTTTGTTAACGAGGAAACGAGAAAGTATAACAGAGCTATTTGATGCCTGGGATTATCGTGGAGTACCTTTATTGGGGGCTCCTTGCTGAGCTTGGTGGATTTTAGTTAGACCACCTAACTGGAAAGAAAGAAAGACACTTAGGTTTTTAGGACAAAGTATTGTAGTGGATGCAGAAGCTGTGAAACCATCATGGTAACTTGCTAAGATTCATAGTTATGCTGTATAATACCTTCATTTCTGACATGGTTGCAACGTTTTGAAATTGGACCACGTTTGTGTTACTGGTCAACGCCAGAATAGTTGGCTGGGGCCCCATCTCTTTCATCTTTGCAGAATGATTTCTCCATGCAGGTAACTAATATTGATAATACTAGTATATATTGATAATATTACTGATATTGATATGCTAATCTGACTGCCTAAAACAATGTAGGCAAACAAACATAAAGCAAACAAGTCGACTACAAAGTCACTAGCATCTCTGAGACTATCTCTAAGGGGAAGATTTGTTGGTTCAACAGATGAATTAATTATCTCGCCTTTCAATCGACTGGCAACGAACAGATAAGCAGCAGAATTGAGATTGCTTCCAAAATTTTCATAATCATCTTTAGTCCTTCAAGGCCCTGTGTGCGAACGCATGCAGAACATTTTGTGCACACTCTAAAAAATACGATTCACTTTTCGAAAGAATAGGTCATGTTGTGCCGGTAGAAGCAGATGACAAAATTTTTTTTTAAAATATGCACACAGGTGTCATGTTTAGTCGCCATCCCCAAAGTCGGAATGTGGCTACATGTATATGGGTAAAAATGTCCCAGGCGCAAAATCTGACCATTGGTAAACCTGGGAGCTCTAGCCAAGGAATGAACAAGAAAGGTAGATAATCATTTTTCTTTTATCATTATGGTGAGAATTCCACCAAGCTACTTATTCTTCAAGGGCTGTCAAGACAAGGAAGCAACTAACTTGCATGTAAATGCTAGTCGGGGGACGGGATAGCCTGGTGATTAGAGTAATGCTTTTGTGATCTGCTGACCCGGGTTCGAATCTCAATCACGAGGATTTATCCTCAGGAGTTAACATCAGTGCGCACTCCACTCTCCCCAAAAGTCCTTCTGATGAGAGGTCCCGTGTGCGAGCCCAGCAGAACATCTTGCGCACATGTGCACACTTTAAAACCCGTTCCACTTTTTGGAAGAGTAGGCCATTGTGTGCCGGTTGAAACGGATGACAAAATTTGCAAAACTGCATACACACGGGGACTGGGTGGAAAAAAGCACATGAGTGCTTATTACATTTTCCTCGAAATTAAACAATAAATAGATAGATAAATAAATATTCCACAAATCCTTTAAAAATCCTATTAGCCTGAGAAACTATATTATTTCAAAATGAAGTAGCAGCTCTGAAATGCCCCTGTATATGTGTGGTTGGCAGGTCTATGAGTATCATGACCAATTGTACAGAAGAAATACTTGGGATTGATAGCAAATAAAAAAGAAAACAAAAAAAACAACAACCCAATCCATTATTCACGGGACAAAATAGGCCACTTCTCATTGCATTGACTACAGGAAGTGCACTAGACTGGGCCAGGCTTTATTAGCATGCTGCATTATGTGAGCAGTGAAGCATCTGCCAGTTAAGACAACTTAACTGCTGTGATGGTGCATAACTTAATAGTTTGTTCTGATGCAGAACTTTTTCTTTTCATTTGTACTGACTGGGAGGCTCAAGCCTTCTTCATAAACATGGGCAAGCCAAAATAAAAATAGAGATAACTACTTACGTGAAAGAACAGGGTTAGGTTGATAATATGGCAAAGCTTGCAAAGTATTCATGAAATCAAGAGAGACAAACATGCACAAACATTGTTACAAGTATCTGGAGTAAGTTAAGAGACTTGACTCCTTCCTGTCCCTATCTGACTGTATGCTGGTGGGTTGGTCTGTCTGTCTCTGTCTGTCCTTGACTCTGGGTCTCTGTCGGTCTTTCCTCTCCCCATCCCTGTCTGTATTTCTCTATGTATCTATGTCTCTATGTATCTGTTGTAGCCTCCTTGCACCATGGCCTCTCTCTCTCTCTCTCTCTCTCTCTCTCTCTCTCTGATCATTTTACGTTACAGTAATGAGGGTTGTAATAGAGTATCAATAGTGTTCACAGTGACTGCTTGCTGTGACAGGAAGGACTGTGACAGGCAAGTCACAAAGCCACTTGGCTGGGCTTTTTTGTGGCAGTCAGCCGCATTGAGCATTTTACACTTAATGACTGAGACCATGGGGCATGTGTCTGGGACAGGGTAGGGGGTGGGGGTGATGGTGTATAAGACATGGTGGGTAGGTAGAGGGGTGGGTGGGTATTAGGTGGGTGAATCTAGGGAAGGAAATAAATGAACTATATTAGGCTTCTGTTTGTGTCCTCTGTTCTGTGTGTGTGTCTGCACATGCATGTATGACTGTGTATGTATGTATGTGTGTTTGACTGGTTTTTGATTGGTTAATAATAATACTAATGTATGTGATTTATACAGCGCTAAATCTTGTAAATTATTGGTTAATCAGTCTGTAGTAAGTCATTTTCGTTTTTGTTTCCAAAGTGTGATAAATGTTTTTATGTTACATTTCTATTCACAATCTGTCCTTCACTGTTTTCATAGATATTTTTTTGCTCCTGGGCTAGAACTCCGAGATTCACAAATCATGAAATGTTGCCTATGCGACCATTTTGGTTTATCATGAAGGTAGTCACATTCCAACTCTGAAGATGTATGCTGGATATACTCCTGTTTCTGTAGCTCACCAAATGCTGACGTGAATAATGGAATCTTTAACATGCATATTTGACCTTCTGCATGCATATACACATGAAGGAAATTAAGGCACTGGCAGGTCTGTACTTGAAGTTGATCTAGGAGATTGTAAACATCCCCACCCTAATTCACCAGGCGCCACCAAGACTTGAACCCTTGACTTCATGGACCTATGGGATTGAAGCCAAATGGTCTTAACCACTCAGCCACAACATCTTTGATTTTTTTGGAAACTAACTTGTCCTTATACCAATGGATTATAGCTCAGTGGTTAGAGCATCAGATTCATGATCTTAAGGTTGTGGGTTTGAGTCTTTGTAGGACACTATCTGGTTAAAGACATTCCACTCTCCCTTCCCCCACTCCCTCCCCCCCCCCCCCTATTTCTTTTGACTACTTCAGGTTTTAATTCCCTTAAGTCTTTGGATAAAATTATCAACTAAAATCTCATGTGCAAGTGAATGAAAACTTGTTTGCACATGTTAGAAAGCCAATCCATCTTTCATACCAAAAAAAAATAGACCACTCATTGTGGAAAGGATGAAGACAGGAAGTTGTCAAGAGTAGAAAGACAGGAAGTTGTCCAAGTTATGAAGACAGGAAGTGCACGGAGTGTTTTATCAGTGCATAGCATTATGCAATTAGTGAAGCAACTGTCATTTGGATTGCTATATGTGGCTGTTGTGATACTGCATAATTAATAGATTGTTTTGTTTTGCCCTAGAAACCCTTCATCAGCAATGAAGACTTCAACAGTATTTTTAAATTCGGTAAAAGAAACTTAATTTTTTTTTTATAGAACAAGGCTAAGTATAAAAAAAGAAAAAAAAAGGGGGAGGGGGGGGGGGGGGGGGGGCAATACTTCAGGTTAATCAGACATTTGGAGAGAGATGCAAGCACAGTAGCTGTTGTGAACTTTCAGATCTCAACGAAAGAGACTTACCTCCTGCTTTCTTTGTCTCTGTCTCTCTATCTTTTTGTCTTTTTCTCTCTCTCTTTTTAGTCTATCTGTCTGCCTGCCTCCCCTCTCTCTCTGCCCCTCTCTCTTTACCTGTCTGTCTGTCTATCTCTCCCTCTTCTCTTCTCTTCCCTTCTCTTGCACACCTGCAGACTCTTGGGGTTTTTTGGTCTTTACTTGTTCTGTGTATTTTCTAATTATACAGGCATACATTTCCCTTCTTGTATAAATATCTTTCTTTCAACAAGAATAATGGAATAAGCACACATGTGGGTTGGGCTTTTTAACATCCATCCCCCATGTGCATTCAGTTGGGTTTTTTAAATTTTGTCATCTATTCCCACTGGCACATGCCATCCAGCTCTTCCAAAAATGTGGAACAGATTTTAGCATGTACACAAGATGTTCTGCATACCTTCACAGATGGGGCCTCCATTTACAGTTTCATGGGAAGGACTTTCAGGGGAGTAGAGTCACTACTGAGGATGTTGACTCCAGAAGAAAAATCTCCTGGAACAGGTGTCTCAGTAGTGGCTCGAGCCTGGGCTCTAAACTCAGGCAGTCAGACTGTGTGCCCAAGACTCTAACCACCAGGCCCTCCTAATGTCCCCTCATTGAATGTTTCCATTTCTTCCTGTTATAAAGGTTGGGGGCTGGATGTGAAAAAGAAACATAAAACTCATTCAACTAAACTGGAATCAAACCAAATCAAATCAATTCAATTCAATTCAACTCCCTCTCTCTCTGTCTGTCCCTCCTTCCTCTGTCTCTCTCTCTGTCTCTCTGTCTCTCTCTCTCTCTCTCTCTCTGTATCTCTCTCAGATCATTTTAGGTTACAGTAATGAGGGTTGTAATAGAGTATCAATAGTGTTCACAGTGACTGCTTCGCTGTGACAGGAAGAACTGTGACAGGCAAGTCACAAAGCCACTTGGCTGGACCTTTTTGTGGCAGTCAGCCGCGTTGAGCGTTTTACACTTAATGACTGAGGTCGTGGGGCGTGTGTCTGGGACAGGGTGTGTGGGGGGGGGGGGGGGGTGTTGAGAATGGAGGAATCACTTAGACACCCAATGTTGGGGTAGGGTGAGATAGGAGAGGAGGGGGGGGGGGGGGGGGCAGAAGAGCAGAGATTAACTTTGTATGGTCCCTGTTATCTTGGTGTGTGTTGGTGTGTGTGTGTGCATGGTGCAGTACATGCTTGTACACATACACACACTACACAGACACACGTTTATGCTTGTGACTGTATGCTTAGTCAACTTGAGAGCCTTTCGGGAGTTTTGGTTTTTGTTTTCTTTTTAAAGTAGTTTCTTTTGTTGGAAATGTTTATCCTTTGCTGTTTATCTAATCAGTAGAAAGGATAGGATTTAAAGAACCTAGCATTTCAGATTCTCCAATTGTGATATGACAACGACTGAGGGCGCGATTCAAGCTGTTGCTAAAAGGCCCTTTGACAGGAATTTTTCCCCTGGAGGTGACATTACCTCATTCCCCTGTTGTAAGTTTTTGGGAGGAGGGTACTATTGCATTTCAAGGCCTTACCTGTAAACTGCATAAGTATGGTATTTCACTGTATTGTCTTCTTTAATGCATGTGTTTTTGCTACCCTATAAGAGTGGGGTTTTCTTTCATGAAAAACTGGCAGTCCCCTCTCCTTCAACAACACGTCATTATTGCAATCTGATTGATTTCATCACCACACATTCATTAGAAATGTGCTCACACCCCTCCTTCCCCAGTTCCCTGCAAATCACTGCCTACTCATCGCCAGTTTTCTCTTGCAGAGAGCTACAATACTGGACAAAGTCTGGGATTGAGACTTCAGAAACCCCCGTGAGGAGGCAGGGGCCCTGTTTGAACAAAATAACAGCTCCACTTTCTGGAAAGTATGTGCTAGAAATTCCCTCTTGTTTATCCCTGTCTTTGTTCTGCCTTTTTAATTCCTTTTCTTCCTGTCACCTCCTTATTGTCTATTTTCTGCATTCTCTGTCCATTCTCCTGCCGTTTTTGCCCAGAAAGACTTAACAGATAACAATTCTCTCCTACGCTTAGGTCAAGATGCACTGGGCCTGACTTGTCAGGTGCTTAACAGCCACACAACCCATTTTTGCTCCTCTGACAGACAGCAATAGCTGCTGTTCGAGTGTCCAACGAAGAAGAAGAAGAAGAAGAAGAAGAAACTGGCTTTACCCATGAAGCAAATAACTGAAATTCCAGCATAGTGCGCTCACAGACAGTCCTCAAAATGTACAATGGAAATTCTTTTTCCGCAAGCACTGTCGAATGCAAAAGTGTTCTCTTTGTTAAGTCTGGTTGGTTCTTTTTCTCGATTTATAATGGAGACGGTACGACTTTACAGCACAGTAGAAGGGTTGCTATGAGTTTAGAGTGGCGATGTGTGTATGTGTGAGAGAGAGAGAGGGGGGGGGGGGAGACAGACAGACACAGACAGACAGACAGAAACAGATTCAGAGACAAAGGCTGACATAAGAGGTGGTGGTAGTAGAATTGATCCCCTAAAAAATCTTACATCCTTGTATTGAAATATTTGTCAAGAATGTGGTCTCGAAAACTTACCAGTAAGGACTTTTGATGTCGTTGATGTTGTTTTGTTGCTGTTGTTGTTGCTTCTGGTTGTGGTGATGTTGTCATTTGGTTGTGTTGATTGTTATCGATAATTGTCATATACTGTGAATGCGGTAGTAGACAAGATAAATCTCCATGTTTGTCCTATTTAATACTTGTGAACATACTGTGATCTAACGTTGATTTGAGCTGTTCAGTTATGAGTTTTTGTTTCTTGATGTTTTGTAGAATCCTCCACATTCCCCTAAAAGAATGGCAGTATCAGGAATGAAAGAGTTTGACCTTGAAATTCGAATTTCAGTTTCAGCTTCTGTCCCTGAAATATACCGTGAACAAATGCCGCAAGCCCATTTCATTTGCTTAGTGATTTGGGGTTGGTTTGTTTGTTTTGTTTTGGGGTTTTTTTCTTTGCTTTTGAATGTTTTCAAAGAATCCTTCATATCACGAAATGAGTGGCGACAAGAATCAAAGACTTTGAACCTGATGTTGGAAGTTTGAAATAACAAATGTTCCAATCTCTAAGTAGAAAAAACAAACAAAAACCAAACCACACACACACACACACACATACACACACACTTAACATCCAAGAGACTGTTTCTCACCAGTGTACAACCACCCTTAGGTCTGAATAAATTAGGTAGGTAGGTAGGTAGGTAGGTATCCTAGTACAGTACTTTCCCCTTCCTCAGTCCCTGCTGCATCATGTTACCCCAACTAGATTTTAATGGCTGGGGGATTTTTCTTTGTGAGCCAGTCTCCAGTGATCCACTTTGTCATGTTAGCTGACAGGGCGGTGAGAAGAGCGGCTCAGTGGACTGCCACTTATCTTTCTCCTGTTTTCACTTCTGGGCAATTTCCACCCAAATACTTCACGGTTTAGTGGAGAGCGCGGGGTTAGGGTTCGCGGTTATTAGGAATCGTTATCGGGATTCGCTTACAGTGCCTGACGCCAGGCTGAATAACTTGGGTGTGACACAGCCTGTTCAGGTGTTGTTGGTTTTTTTTTTGGGGGGGGGGTTTGTCTCTCTCTTTTATTTTTTGAAAGTGGATTGTGTGTGTGTGTGTGTTTTGTGTGGTTGCTGAGGTTGTGTTGATTTCTGTTATGTTGGAGAATAGAGAGAGAGAGAGAGAGAAGAGAGAGAGAGAGAGAGAGAGAGAGAGAGAGAGAGAGAGAGAGAGAGAGAGAGAGAGAGAGATGACAAATCAAATTCATTTATTTCGAGGATAATGAATAAGCACCCATGTGAGAGAGTCAAATGTCAAATCAAATGTGCTTTTTATACATCCAGTCCAGAGAGAGAGAGAGAGAGAGAGAGAGAGAGAGAGAGAGAGAGAGAGAGAGAGAGAGAGAGAGAGAGAGAATTAAATTCATTTATTTCGAGGATAATGAATAAGCACCTATGTGGCTTTTTTTTGTACATCCAGTCCAGAGTGAGAGAGACACAGAGACAGAGAGAGTGTTGTGTGTGTGTGTGAAACTTCCCTTAAAAAGGGACTAATTTTTTAAAAATGACAAACAGTATAAGAAGAAGGGGTGAAAGAAGACAAGCAGTAGCCACACGACATAGCCAACAAGGGGAAACAAATATTCATAGCCCCAAGGAAGGAATACACAGACACAGGAGGCTCGATCCCGGGCCGTCAGATCCCGAGCCCAACGCTCTGACCACTAGGTTATCATGCACCCCATCCCCACCCCCACCCCTGTCCAACATCGTACATGGCCAAAGTTTGTGTGGACAGTTCTTTTAGTAAAGTACCACCATGATCCCACATACAGAGCATTAGAAAAACCAGATTCAATGAAAAAGTAATGGAGAGAAATACTATTACAGTTAGGGAGAGGAGGAGGAGGAGAGAGAGACAGAGACAGAGAGAGACAGAGAGAAATCGTTAATGGAAAAAAAACGACTAGTGCATACTTTATTTGAGGGGGTATTACGGTTGATATAACATTGCTAATGGCCAATGCTCAGGGGGACGGCGGGCACAGAGCCTTGCACTGCTGTGAGGCTAATCAGTTTGACAGACCAGTCACAAAGCCAAACCGCTTTCTCTCTCTCTCTCTCTCTCTCTCTCTCTCTCTCTCTCTCTCTCTCTCTCTCTCTCTCTCTCTCTTCTCTCTCTCTCTCTCTCTTTTCAAAGCCAAGTGGTTGATCTCTCTCTATCTCTGTCTGTCTGTCTGTCTGTCTGTCTGTCTGTCTGTCTCTCTCTCTCTATCTTAAAGCCAAGTGGTTGATCTCTCTCTATCTCTGTCTGTCTGTCTGTCTGTCTGTCTGTCTCTCTCTCTCTCTCTCTCTCTCTCCTCTCTCTCTCTCTCTCTCTCTCTCTCTCTCTCTCTCCACCATTCAATAGTAGTTTAGCGCAGCTGAGTGTTTTACGCTGACTGCTTCTGAATGATCATGTGTATGTGGCTTTGGTGCCAGTTCCAATGGGGGTGGAGGGGGTGGGGGATGGATAATGATGTTGGGATAGGTGGGGGATGGGGGTGGTGGTAGGAGGGGAGCGTTTGTGTGTGTGTGTGATGGGGGGGGGGGGGGAGTGGATGTAGCACAAAAATAAATCCCTGTTCTGTTAATGGTCTGGCCTCAGTGGTATGTTTGTACATGTGTATGTTTGTGCGTGCGTGCGTGCATGCGCGTATGCGTGTGTATACGCGCGCGAATGCGCGCGCTCGATCAATCAAGCCAGAAAAATAACTATTCGATAGGGCAGACAGAGATTAACACGTGCAATGAAGGCGAAGAAAGCAGAGACACTGGTCTAACACAATATCTGGCTGTGTTTTTAGGAGAGCAAGCCTGTTGATGGGGGACACAATATTGACTGACGTCTTAGGTCAACAACAGAGATTTGCAGGCGCCGTCGTTATGGGAGAAGTGCGGGTAGAGGGCAGCTACAGTGTAATGAGTTGTACTGTACACCCAGCCCCCTCCTTCCGTCAGTCAGGACAGCTTGGTATGTATGCCTGAAATGGGTGTGCTCAGCTCTGCTCTGCTCTACTCTGCTCTGCTCTGCCCAGGGAGAACGTATTGCTACTAGTGCACTATCCTCTATTATATATATATTATATATATATATATATATATATATATATATATATATATATATATATATATATATATATATATGCTAGATCATTGATGTGGCCACAAGCCAATTACTACTTGATAGAAATCGATAAAAGAAAGGCACCAAAATCCCCCGAAAAATCAACACAGACACCAAACAAACCAACCAAGATACCAGCTAACCAACCAACCAACCAACCAGCCAACCAACCAACCAACCAGCCAACCAGCCAACCAACCAACCAACCAGAAAACCTTGATCAGAGCAAGGTCTACGCATCAAGCTCTATATTATCAGGTCTGCTGCTTGACTGTTAAGCAGTTCCACACTAAGGGGCTCAGCACACACTACGACTTTTTCTTGCCGTAGCCTGCAACTTCGTGGCTGCAACAGTTGTAAGCCACCTCCAGCAAAGTTGCCGCGTTGTAGAAGCAAATGGTAGACCGATTAGGTTCGATCCTATTTTTCCACATGGGTTTTTTTGGTTGGCAATTTCTCCATACTGGATGTGGTGGCGGTGTCACTATCCGACCATGAAACAGGCAAACATGTAAGTCTCCCACCCACTGAGTTCTTCGTTAAGGGGATATTTTCCCCTGGAGTTAACTAACATCAGTGCAGACTCCACTCTCCACAAAAGTCCGGATGAAACTATAAACCCGGGTTCGATTTCCGTTCAAGGGGATATTTTCCCCTGGAGTTAACATCAGCGCAGACTCCACTCACCCCTAAAGTCCTTTTTTTGATGAGACTATAAACCGAGGCCCCGTGTGCGAACGCACGCAGAACATCTTGCGCACACGTTAAATCCTGTTCCGCTTTTCGTAAGGGTAGGCCATTGTGTGCCGGTGGGAACAGATGACAATTTACAAAATCGCATACACACAGGGACTGGATGTAAAAAAGCACGTAAGTGCTTATTCCATTATTCTTGATATAAAAGAATAGAAATTAAAAATAAAAAAAAGAATGATCGCTGATCCAACAAAATAGTAACAGCAGCAGCAGCAGCAGCAGCAAAGATAATTTTGTCCTCACTTTCGTCGCAATCCTGGCTTCCCCATTTTTTTTAATAATCAAAAGCAAGCTTTAAGGAAATAAGGACAGTTGTCCCGACAGTTTTCCATAATAATAGCATGGGACTGCTGTGTGGTAGATTCCAAATGACAGCGTGTGGCGGGAGTTTGGGATGTTTTTGATGCCAGCCAGCCTGTGGTATGCAACAGATGGTGGCAACTCATTAATTTGTGGTAGCGTGTGTCGATCCCCTTACTGACCTGGATGTAACTGTAGGCACCCATACTCTTTCTCTGTGTGTGTGTATCTCTGGCACTGTCTGTCTGTCTCTCTATTTATTTATTTTTATTTTGTATCATTTAAAGCCACGGCAGATTTCTCGGCGTGAAATTTGGGCTGCTCTCCCCAGGGAGAGTGCGTTGCCACAAGAGCAGCGCCACCCATTATTTATTTTTTCTTTCCTGTCTGCAACTGTATTTGTTTCCCTATCAGAGTGGCTTTTTCTACATAATTTTGCCGGGAACAACTCTCTTGTTGCCGTGGGTTCCTTTACGTGCGCTAAATAACTGTGTAACACACAGGACCTCGGTTTATCGTCTTATCTGAAAGACTAGCACCCAGACCACCACTCATGGTCTAATGGGCTGGGGAACCGTTTTTGATCCAAACGAGGATCAAACCACCGTGCATTTCCGATCCGGATTTTTTCGCTTTCTAGGCAGGTCCGTTACCTCTAGTCCACGGATCCTCTATAGCTCTATGAAATATGTATATTGCTAAATTATTACCGACAGACTTGTCTTATCAAAATAAGTTTACTCATGTCATCTGTTAAAGACACAAGAACGTACGGAATTTGTCTCTTTTTACATTCAGGGTGTTGTGTTACAAATTTAGACAGAGAGAATGGATTAATTTCGGTTTGGTCTTTTGTGGCTTTAAAAAAAAACTGGTTTTCATTGTGTATGTTTTGTTCACTACTCCCTATGTTATGTAGGACTATGGCTTAAGTAATCTCTATGAATCCGAATCTAAACCTCTATTTCTGTGTGTGTGTGTGTGTGTGTGTGTGTGTGTGTGTGTGTGTGTGTGTGTGTGAACGCGCGCGCGTATGGGGTGTGTGTGTGTGTGTGTGTGTGTGTGTGCGTGTGTGCCCGCGCGCGTGCCAAAATATAAGAGCAAGAATCTTTTCACTATTAAAGACAGCAGAGAAAAATAAAGTCAAATTGCCCTCAAGACAGTGCACATACATCCACCTCATCACGGTACTGTCTCCATTGTTTAAAAAAAAACAAGAGTTATTTTTCATCTGCTTGACGCAAATTCTGTTCAGCTACAGCCCTTTTAATTTTTTTTTATTTTTTTGCCTATAAATGCTAGAGAACTCGTATAATCATTACTTGTTGTACTCATTTCATGTATCGGGGCTACCTTGTTCTGAATTGATACAATTTTGTTTAAACTAAGGGCGTTGTCGTAAATTCTGCCGTACAACAGTGGATTACCACCTTTAGCGCTAGGTAACCAAGGAGGCAGCAACTTTCTCATGGTAGAGCACTGAATCCCATTTACCAAATGGATTTTAATGGCTCTGAAATTTGGGCTTTGCGCTTTCCTGCAACATCAATTTGCCTTGACGACCTTAGAGTGTTATACAATGACACCGTTCTCTTTCTCTCAGCTTTTTTGTTTAGCTTTTTTCTTCACACTCCATGACAGTTTTACCACAATGGTTGAAGTTATTTTCAGGGATTGTGTGACCATAGAGGTCTAATGTTTGCGGTTAAGTAGGAGTAGTTGAAAGGGTTAAGTTGCAGTGAGGGATGTTAAGGGGTGAATGGGGTTTTTTGTTGTATGGGACACTGGTTTTTGGAATGTTTTATTGTTGTTATTTGGTTTCTTTTTTTGGTTTTATTCTTGTTATGTTTTTTCTGTATAGGTGTGTGTGAGTGTGTGTGTGTGTGTGTGTGTGGTGTGGGGGGGGGGGGGGGTTATCTTTCATTTGTTTATTTTGTTAAAGGAATTTTGTTCAGGTTTTTATTTTCCGGATGCAACTGAGATTTTTTGAGGACTGACCTTTTTTGATTAGATGTGGGGAGACAGACAGACAGACAGATAGACAGATAGTGTGTGTTAGTTCTTTCATTTAAGGTCTTTTCACCTACCGTGTGTATGTGTGTGTGTGTATGCGCGCGCGCGCGTGCACCCTCTCCACTCTCCCTCCTAGATTCTCCCCTACCGCTCCGCACGTGCACAGGCTGATACGCAAGTACAAGAAGAAAAAATATGAATGCAAAATCTGAAAAAAGAGAAAATAATAAAGAAGGAGCAAGAAACAAAATCATGTTGAAAATACTACAAGTTAAAAAAAAACTTTTTTAAAGGTGAAAAAACCCTTAACCCTCTGGGTCAAAACTTTTTTTTTAAGCCATTATTTTTATTTAAAAATTATGAGAGAAAAAAAAGGGTATTGTTGCGAAAACTACACTGATGGTGCTTTTTTTGTCGTAATGCTTTTCATTCAGCACATTTGTCAAATACAGCCTGTGGCGGTTACACACCTAGCGCGTCCCCTTTATCGCCTTGTGTCTTCTCTTCTTCTCTTCTTCTCTGTGTTTACTTTATCCGCCAAGAATGTCACAGGAATTTGTTGTCACCGCCACCAAAGCGGGGTAGGGAGAGAGAAGTACAGACATGGTAGTAAGTTACCCAGCAATTTCGGGTCCCTATTTTATATATGTATAAAGAGCTGGCAGGGAAAAACGTATTTCCATAGCGTAATCCTCGCTGATAATAAATCACTTCCGAAGTGACCACGAAACATCTGTGGGGATGAAATGGGATGGGATGGGATGGGATGGGAGCAGTCTCTCTGTCTGTCTCTGTCTGTCTTTCTCTGTCTCTGTCTCTCTCTCTCTGCCTGTCTCTCTCTCTCTTCTCTCTCTCTCTCTCTCTCTCTCTCTCTCTCTCTCTCTCTCTCTGTGCCTGTCTCTCTCTCAGATATTGTTATCCTAAGTCCTATATTTGTAACTGACTTTCTTATTATACAATAACATGTTGTCGTTACTATTGCTTTTTTATGCCCCCACCAAAATACTAAGCAGTTCGGCAACCCCTTCATGTATAGGCCAATGGCATTTTTGTGAATAAATCATTCGAGTTCGAGTTTTCTCTCTTTTCTCTCTCTCTCTCTCTCTCTCTCTCTCTCTCTCTTCTCTCTCTCTCTCTCTCTCTCTCTCTCTTTTTGAGGAGGGGCGGGGGTGGGGGTGCACAGTGGTCAAATTAGCCGAGAGTTGGCAGTAAAAGGCTCAGATCTCATTATTAAAGGCTTTTAAAAGAAATTTTGCTGGATTTCTTTTTAGACGAAGAAAACATAAAAGAAAACACCTTCTGCTGGCTCTTTTGAAAAAAGGATTACAGAAAAATCGATAAGGGTGCATAGCTTGGTGGCAAATTATTTTGTGACGGTATTGTTAACTTTTATTTCTGGAGACAAAGTACAATCCAGATCCGTTTTACAACTTCGGCCACTACAGAGAGGGAGGGAAGGGGGGGGGGGGGGAAGGTTTAGAGGGAGATGAGCAAAGGGAGACAATTTGCAAGAGTTATCTTTTCTTATGTCATAGTCTTGCCAATTTTATTTCTTCCTGTTAATCGTTTGTGTGAACGAGTTTTAAAATAAATCATGAGCAATTATTTTATGATATTCCTTTTGTCGATAAAATTAAATCAAATCCCAAAAATCAAGGCGCTGCTTCGTATTTTTTTTAGTTTGTTTTGTTCTTGTTCTTAGTTTTTCAATTTTTTGAAAATTTCCTGTTACTTTTATATTGAATGCGATCAGTTCTCTTTTTTCTGGCTAACCAAACTAGGCTCTAAGCGTCCATTTTTTGCCTTGGATGATGCACTGTAATGTATTATTGTATCGTTCATACTCAGAAATAAACCTGTGTGACCAGATATTCCGACACTATGCACGTCCGATTCTGGACAGTCAAACGGGCTATCAAGAGTGTTGTTGCCTTCTGATCAACACTGCAGGTGTCTGAAACTCTGAAGCCAGGTTGATTCTCGTAGGACAGACGACAAAATTAACAAAACTGCATGCACACAGAGACAGGATGTAAAAAAACACCAACAAAAGCACGTGATTTATTCCATTATCCTCAAAGTAAAATAGAGAACGGATGAAATAGATCGTATAGTACAACCTTGTCAGTTATCATAAATACTTTCTCACCATCTTTTAGTCGCGAAACGGGTCCTATAAGCTATGTGGTCACAGGGGAGTGAGGCATCAGGGACCTCAACTTCTCAAGGGGCCAGCATATTGAGGGCGGTGGCGCCCATCTTCTCTCCTTCGCTGCTTTACCTTCCCTGACCCTAAAGAGGGCAGGTACCCATTTACAGCTGATAACAGTCTTCAGATCATGTTGTTGCATTTTATACCTTAACACTTCCTTGCTTATAATGCTCATTCCTGCAAGCTTGCTTGGACTTAATTCATTGCTGCACACTCGCTCCCAGCTTTGCAGTACACACGCACGAGTAACCCATAACAAAAAATAAGAATAATGCAAACCTATCTGCGCGTCATATAATAATAATATGCGGAGCTGGAGACGTAATGCGTAATAAGTTCATGTATCCTAAAAACGTTGCAAACCACGCAAGGAACGCAGCAGTTGCCATAATTCGCTATCTTGTTTCACGTCCCGCTAGCGCCACAGAGACTGCAACCTGCTTGTAAAAGTCTTTGGGAGGAGAGGGGGAGATGAACGAGGGGAGGTAGGTTGGGTTAAGACACAACAATAGGGGCCGAGGACTGCCTTGCCTTGCCTTGCCTTGCCTTGCCTTGCCTGCCTCTCCCCGCGCCTGTCTCCCACACCACTTTATCAAAACAGTCATTGGGGTGGGGGAGGGGGGGGATGGGGAGGCTAGGCTTCTTTCTCTCCGCCAGTGTATTGTGTTCGCCACGGCTTTTGGGTCATGAACAAACATGCTAGCTTTTCGGAGGTGAGATACTATGTCACACCTTCTAAACTCGTTTGGGGGTAGGGGTGGGGGAGGGGGTGTGGTGTGTGTGTGTGTGTGTGTGTGTGGGGCGGGGGGGGGTATGGGGGGTGGGGGGTGGGGGTTGGAGATGAGATTGTATGAAGGAGACTGAGCTGTATTATATGGTTATAGCCGCTGATGTGGTTTGTGATACTGTTTGCTGAAGTTGTTGTCAAGCTTTTACAAGTCAGAGGGGGTGTGCAGATTTTTTTTTTTTTGGCTGCCTCATCTTCTGTGACGTCCCCCGTCCTGCTGTTCCCACGCCGCTCATTCCAATCTCCCCGCCACAGCCATACCCAGATTTGTTATGTCTCATCCCCAGGGTCGGAAGTCCACAGGGAGCCCATCACTATCAGGCCGCCGTGGGGCCACCAGCCAGAGGGGCCCTGCACTGCTGCTGGGTCACTTTGGTGGTGTTCAGTGGTGCCTGTTCTGAGCTAACATACGCAGGACACCACCTACTAAGCCCCCTACGACAGTATTAGCTCAGTCGCGGAGCCAGACTGAGTGAGTTGCCCACCGAGGTGGCAACCACCAAACGTTTCCC
>CM054136.1:50476446-50488946 GCA_028751875.1 Rapana venosa
GCTGGTTGTACGCTAGTTAGTTGGCTGGTTGTTAAGCTAGTCAGTCAGCTGGTTAGTCACCTAATCCATACCCATGTGGCCGTTTATCTGTCTGTCTGTCTGTCTGCCCGTCTGTCTGCCTGCTGTGACCCAGACAAAAGACGAAACAAAAAACACAACACAACACAGCCCCCACCCCACCCCACCCCACTCCCCCACCCCACCCCCAAAAAAGAAAACCACAACAACAACAACAACAAAATCCTGAAACAAAGACCCCCTATAAAGGGCGGACAGCGGAGCGACCTTTGAGAGGAACGGAAACGGACGGGGTGCGAGGTTGGAGAGTAAAGAGATGCAATTTGAGGACCCGGGCATGTGAAAGTGCACGCTCTTCATAGCCTTTGCCTGAACACCACTGATGCTGCTGCTGCTGCTGCTATCGCTGCTAGTGCTATCGCTGCTAGTGCTAGTGTTGAATGATAGGCGACACTTTCTTTTATGTCCTAATGACCGATGCCTTTTTTTTTTAAGCGGGCGCAGGCGGTTTGGGGGGTTAGGAGGGGAGGGGGGTGGTGGGGTAGGGTGGTGGAGGGGAAGTTGGGGTTGGGCGGGGGGTTGGGGGGGGGGGGGGGGTTGTGTCGAGAGTTTCAGGATGGGGTGAGGAGAGGTGGTTGTTTAGTTGTCACGATTAACTGCTTTGATGCTTTTTTTGTGGGATGGGGGAGAAGGGGAAGGGGGGGGGGGTATCTAGTTTGTGTGTGTGTTTATTTTGTTTATTTATTCTTTTATTTCTGAGATAATGGAAGAAACACTCATGTGTTGTTTCTTTCTTTACGTTCAGTCCCCGTGGGTAGGCAGGCTTTTAAAAAATTGTATCATCTGTTCCCACCGACACACAATGGCCTACTCTTTCGAAAATCGGATTAGGTTTTAACGTGTGCGCAAGATCGTGTGTGTGTGTGTGTGTGTGTGTGTGTGTGTGTGTGTGTGTGTGTGTGTGTGTGTGTGTGTGTGTTTGTGTGTGTGTGTGTGTGTGTATCTGTGTTTGTGTGTCTGCGTCTGTGTGTGTGATTCTGTCTGTCTGTCTGTCTGTCTATCTATGGGGGAGCAGGACAGTCTAGTGGTAGCACCGTTGAACTCAGGATCTGGTGGTAAGTGGAAGCGATGGTTCGAGTCCCCGCTGGTGTGTCTGTTTCAGTTCTCGCTGTAGTCGTTCGTGTTTTCCGCCCCTGGGAGTTCACATTGGTACTGATGCAACATTCTGAAAATCCTCTGGATCAGACTATAAGTCGGAAGCGCTGGGCCTGATTTGTCAGGCACCTAACGGCAACGCAGCGCATTTTCGCTCATGTGACAGGCAATGATAGTCGCTGTCTGAACGCTCGACGACGACGACGACGACGAAGAAGAAGAAGAAGAAGAAGAAGAAGGAGGAGGAGGAGGAGACTTTTAACCTAGGTTCCATGTACAATCGCATGACAAACGTTTTGTGAACATATCAAAACCCCATGCGTTGTTGACGGAAAAGTAGACGATCTATGGCCAGTTGTGTATAAGTATGCAGCATGCATCCTAACTGAAGAGAGATGAGTTTATTTTCAATTTTATAGTAATCTTATTTTATACCACTGTAAATCACGGCAGATTCCTGTGCATGAAATTCGGGCTGCTTTCCCCGTGGAGAGCGCGTAGCCGCAAGAGCGGCGCCACCCATTATTTTTTCTTTTCCTGTCTGCAACTGTATTTGTTTCTCTAGCAGAGTGGCTTTTTTCTACAGAATTTTGCCAAGGACAACTCTCTTGTTGCCGTGGGTTCTTTTACCTGCGCTAAATAATTATGGGTGAGACAACCGACCTCGGGTTTATTGTCTCACCCGAAAGACTAGAACCCAGACCACCACTCATGGTCTAATGGATGGGATAAAAGTTTCGGGCCCAAACGGGGATCGAACCTTCGCACACTTTTGACCCGGACTTTTTGCTTTTTAGGCAGGTAGGTTACCTCAAAACCAGCGAGCCACCAGTTTTTCACCATGTTATGTCCCAAACACACCGACTGGAAAACCTACTGCATTTCTCCCCTCCAATGACTCCTCAAGGAGTTGCGAGAGAAGTCAAGTCAAAATCAAGTCACAGAGAGAGAGAGACAGAGAGACAGAGACAGAGAGAGAGAGAGAGAGAGAGAGAGGACTCAGGATTTTAATTGTTAGGCCACCGGCCTATAATTATACGAGTATATTCACTTTTGACAAAAGAAACTTCAAACAAAACCGCACCAAAAACCCCCATAAATAATGTTGGCATTATCAAGACTGATTTTCCAAAGAAACATGAACTTCTTCAACTTTCTGTACACAGGTTATACATACATACAGAGAGAGAGAGAGACAGAGAGAGAGACAAAGACAGAGAGAGACAGAGAAAGAGAGAGAGAGAGAGAGGAGTTACAAAACGCTTGTATCGTAAAAGTTATGATGGAAATTACTCGTATGTAGCAAGTACGTCCTCAGACATAGATACACTGACGAATAGTTTCAATACAGCAGTGACTGAAACAGCAAACGAGCTTCTTGGCAAACGCCGACCAGTCAAAAAACCATGGGTCACACCTAACATCCTACAACTATGCGACAAGCGTAGAGAGTTGAAGAAAAAGAAAAATGAAACAAAAGAAAGAGCAGAACAATATAGGGCAGTCAACAAAAGAATCAGGAAGTCCATGACGGAGGCAAAAGAAAAATGGATCGGTGAACAGTGCCAAGACATTGAAGAGAACATCAAGAAAAACAATAGCAAGAAAGCATATCAGCTGGTGAAAGACCTGACTAGCACGAAACAGAGAAAAGGTTTAACAATCCAAGACAAAAATGGAAGTGTCTCACTGACGACCAGGATATTCTGAACAGATGGACAGAATACTGCTCCGACCTGTATAACTATAGAACCGCAGGAGATCCAGAAGTCCTTAATGTACCCGACAGCAAAGACACAGACAGTCACCCTATCCTCCGAGAAGAAGTGGAAACAGCAGTCAGATCGCTGAAAAAGGGGAAGTCAGCAGGGGCTGACAACATTCCAGCTGAGCTGGTCCAAGCTGGAGGGGAAGCCATGATCAGCGCCCTACTAAGAATCTGCAACAAGATCTGGCAGACAGGAAAATGGCCAACACCATGGACGCAGTCACTCATCATCACCCTCCCCAAGAAAGGAAATCTACAACAATGCCATAATTACCGCACAATCAGCCTCATATGTCACCCAAGCAAGGTCATGCTGCAGATAATATTGAATAGACTGAAGCCACAAGCAGAGACCATTATTGCTGAGGAACAAGCAGGTTTCAGAGCAGGGCGCAGCACAACAGAACAGATATTCAACCTCAGAATACTATGTGAGCGGTACCTTCAACATCAACAAGACCTTTACCACGTATTTATCGATTTTAAGAAAGCATTTGACAGGGTGTGGCATGCAGCTTTGTGGGCAACCATGAATTTGTACAGCATCAATGCAAACCTGATCAGAGTCATCAAACAGCTGTACCGCGAGGCCACCAGTGCAGTGTACTACAACAACAACATTGGAGAATGGTTTCGAACAACAGTTGGAGTAAGGCAGGGCTGTCTACTCTCACCCACTCTTTTCAACATCTTCCTTGAGAGAATCATGGCTGGTGCACTGGAACATCATGAAGGATCAGTCAGCATCGGTGGCAGAACGATCACAAACCTCCGCTTCGCAGATGACATTGATGGAATAGCAGGATCAGAAAAAGAGCTTGCCAGCCTAACAGAACACTTGGATAAGGCCTCCAAAACATACGGCATGGAAATCAGTGCAGAGAAGACCAAACTGATGACTAATAACACCAACGGCATTAGCACTGATATCAGGGTTAATGACCAGAAGCTGGAAACAGTTCAAAGTTTCAAGTACCTGGGAGCCATTGTATCCGACCAGGGATCCAAGCCAGAAGTAGTATGCAGGACTGCACAGACAATAACAGCTTTGTCAAAACTAAACACCATCTGAAGAGATAAGAATATCTCACTTATCTCCAAGATCAGACTAATGCGCTCCCTTGTCATATCCATATTTCTGTATGCCTGTGAATCATGGACCCTGACTGCAGATTTGGAGAGAAGAGTACAGGCAGTGGAGATGAGATGCTTTCGGAAACTCCTTGGCATCTCCTACAAAGACCACATAAGCAACGAAAGCGTGCATAACAGAATCCAGCAAACCATTGGACCCTATGAGAACCTTCTAACGATCGTGAAAAAGCGTAAACTTAAGTGGTATGGGCATGTCACAAGATCCCAAGGAATTACAAAGACAGTTTTGCAAGGCACTGTCCAAGGAGGAAGAAAAAGAGGCAGACCAAGGAAGAGCTGGGAGGATAACATCAGTGAATGGACAGGCCTAGAACTCAACAAAACCCTGAGAAAGGCAGAACAGAGAGACGAATGGAGGGAACTGGTTGCTGAGTCTTTGAGGGTGCCCCCACGGTCGTCAGACTACGGGACAGATAGATAGATAGATAGATAGCAAGTACGTCCTGTATGCAGAGCAATGTGCGTGGGTGGATTTAAAAATGCGTATGATGGAAAGTGCACATTATTACATAAAAAGGGGAGGAAAGGGGAGGAAAGGGAAGGAGAGAGATGGGAGGGAGGGCGGATATGGTTGGTTGGCTGACGAACGAGGCTTGAATGGAAGAAAGGCTGAAGTCTACCTTCTGTCACTGTATGTTTACGCGTTCTGGGGGTGAAATCAAAAGACGGTGTTCACTGTTGGAGGAAGTCATAAAGTTTAAAGCTTGCTTCTTGTATTCAGATTGGCGGGGTGGTGGGTTATTTTTTATATACTGGGTTTGTTTATTTGTTTGTGCTGCGTCAACTGCTCAGGTTTGGACTGTTCTTTTGATCTTGAAGCCTTTGTTTGTTTCATTGTTTGGTTCTTTTTTGTTTCGTTGTTTCTTTGTGCTTTTGCTTGTTTGTTTGTTTGTTTAGCTGAATTTGCATCTTTCTTTTTTATGTTCTTCGTCTAGTTGTTCCGAGGTTGATCAATGGTGAGATGTTTGTGTATGTGGTCATGTTTTTATCTTCTGCCATTAAGATAGCCTTCATTACATCTTGGGGGTGATGTCTAACCTTAACACCATTGCGCTTTTGGCTTTTTTCTATATGGTTATATATATATATATATATATATTATATATATATATATATATATATATATATATATATATATATATATATATGTGTGTGTGTGTGTGTGTGTGTGTGTGTGTGTAACTAAGAATATATATATATATAGAGAGAGAGATAGATCTATATCTATAGATAGATAGATAGATAGATAGATAGATAGATAGATAGATAGATAGATAGATAGATAGATGGATGGATGGATGGATGGATGGATGGATGGATAGATGGATGTAAATGATTGAGTGCAAGCGCTTTGATTTGTTTGTTTTTTTACAAGATTCAGCGCTATATAAATTCCATATATTATTATTATAATGATGGATGGATATCTTTACCTCATCCATTGTTACTTCACCTTCTTTTTTTTTCTTATTCTTCCCTTCCTCATTTCTTTTTTCTGTCTTTCTTTCCTTGAATCTGTTTTCTTCTCTCCATTTTTGTCCACTCCTTTCCATTTTCTTTCTGTCAATCGCTTTTTAAAAAAATTTCCTTCCTGTTGTCTTTTCCTATTTCTTTTCTTTATTCCTTACTTTTTCCTACTTTGTTTCTTTCTTCCTTCCTCGTTTCCATTTTTCTTTTCTTTTCCTCATTTTTTCCTTTCTTTCTATCCACCCTCCTTCCTTCCTCCCATTCTTGCCTATCTTCGTTCCTTTCTAAATGAAACCTGTATTGTAACGACTAGAGAAGCTAGGCCTCTCAAACATTTCCCACGACTGGTCATGCCTAACCTGTCTGCCATCCTGCCTACCATCTTGTCTTCCATTTTTTCCTGCCTGCCACCTTGCCTGCCATCGTGTTTGCCATCTTGGCTGCCATCTTGGTTTCCATCTCGCCTGCCATTTTTTCACGACACAAGACGGGAAGCTATAATTATAGAGGATGAGAATTCTACCCCGGGTATATTATCTTGGACAAATGATTGCAACGCGTCTGTGAATGAGCTGTGTGCACGAGAGAGAGAGAGAGAGGAGAGAGAGAGAGAGAGAGAGAGAGAGAGAGAGAGAGAGAGAGAGATTTTTCAGGGGTTAGGTTTTTAGAAGTTTAAGGTGTCTTTAATGGCAGGAGGGATTTTTCCAAAAGGAGAGGGACAGAGGAAACGAAGGAATAACACAAAATAGGATTGGTTAAGGATTGGTACTGAGTGGTTGGATTGTCCAACTCAGAGGGTTTTGTTTGTTTTTCTGTCCTCGGTTAGAGCTCCGATATTCATCAGAGGAAGGACTTTTTTTCCATGTTCCTAACATGAAGGTAGCTGCTTTCTGACTTCGGAGACGTTGTGTAAACACGACACCTGTGTGCCTGAAAATCTTATATTTGTAAACAATTGTCATCTGTTCCTACTGGCACGACATGGCCTACTCTTCCAAAAGGCAGAACGTGTTTTAACGTTTGTTCAAGATGTTCTGCACACGAAAGCTAGATTTATATTCCCTTCCGAAAGACTTGCCGGTGGAATCAGCGCTGATGTTAACTCCAGAAGAAAAATCCCCTTGAACGAGATACGAACCCGGGTCAGCAGATCACGAGCACATCACAGCATGTAACCTCTAGGCTATCCCGTCCCTCTCAATGATTAAGTTTATTGTTAGCTTCATTGTTGTGTGTATATGTTACATATTTCTTTCTTTGTTTACCCCTGTTTTCATGAGGCCTGGTGTAAAGAAGCCTCTGGTTTATCCAACTACCTTCAATAAATCATTGAGTTCGAATCCGAGTTCTCTCTCTCTCTCTTTCTCATATTGTAAACACAATGACATGGGGTATAAAACCATAAACATGTGATTGATATTCCAACACATTAGCCTAAGCTCACTATTGAGTTGTTTGCATTATGACATACTTTGGGATTCAAAATAAAAATTGATTGTGTAATTTGTCATTTTTTTTTTATAGAGTTGTGTCAGGGTGTCAGTTCTTTCAGAGCTAATGTAAATTACTGGTCATCTCTCTCTCTCTCTCTCTCTCTCTCTCTCTCTCTCTCTCTCTCTCTCTCTCTCTCTCTCTCTCTTCCAATTTTCTGTTCTATATTGTACATGTATGTTTGTCCGTCGTGTCCGACGATGACCTCCAAAACAGCAGAGGAGGCAGCTGCTGTTTTGGAAACTGGGCAGAAATTTGATTATAGTGGAGATGCCTTGCCCACAGTACATCCCCACTCTCTCGGCCAAGTGGGCATAAGGACAGTCAGCATTGGAGATGTTCTCCAAAGACCAACCAGCCCCCAGGGCTGCAGCACATAAGGACTGTGCGAGTCAAGCCTCCTAGTCGGAGAGTCATAGTCGATCACTAAAGACTAAGCTGTAAAGTGGAATTCCATGAGTGGGAAAGCCACTGGTCATACAGCCTCTCACCTTGCTGTTGCCCCCAGCGTCAATGGCTTAATCAAGAACTGTGATAAAGCCCAGGCGCTGTTCTATATTATATTGTGGCCTAAGGCCGATGTCTAATTAAACCATTTCAGAGTTCAGAGTTCTCTCTCTCTCTCTCTCTCTCTCTCTCTCTCTCTCTCTCTCTCTCTCTCTCTCTCTCTCTCTCTCTCTCTCTCTCTCTCTCTCACACACACACACACACACACACATACACACACACACACAGTTGTTTGATAGCTGACATTCACCTAAAGTATGAACGTGGCTGTCCTTAATACCTTTTATTATATCCGGAATGTTGTTTTCTTTATTACGTAACGTCTGGTTAGTTAGTTTGGGGAGGTTTTTTTGTTGTTGCTGGGTTTTATTTGTTTTGTTTTTGGCGTTACAGTAAAGCATATCCCCTCTACCCCCTCCCTGTGTTTGTGTAATGGCTTGTGGCCGATGTAAAATAAATATCCGAGATCTAAATTCTCTCTCTCTGTGTCTCTCTCTGTTTGTCTCTCTCTCTCTCTGTCTGTCTGTCTGTCTCTGTCTCTCTCTCTCTCTCTCTCTCTCTCTCTCTGAAATGGTTTAATGTACATCGGCCTTAGGCTACAATGCACTTTGAGGGGCAAAAAATGGATGATGAAAAAAATGGAAGATGAAAAAAACAATTTTCATCTTCTATTTTTGCCTCTCAAAGTGTACTGTGGCGTAAGGGCCGATGTACATTTAACAATTTCAGAGTTCAAAGTTCAGAATTCTCTTTCTCTCACATACACACACACGCAGGCACGCAGGCACGCACGCGCGCATTGATGCTTAGAAAGGACGTGCTTTGTCCACAAAAAATATCGACATATATGATATGATTGGCTAGCTCCTAGGTACAAAGATATAGCACTACTGGATCACGGTAAGACATTTAAAAAGTACAGATGAAGAAAGTTAAAGGCGTCATAGCTATACCGTACGTTGCATTGTAGGTTTAAAAGACAATTGGTCGCAAAACGTAAAAGAGAGAAGAGAGAGAGAGAGAGAGAGAGAGAGAGAGAGAGAGAGAGAGAGAGAGAGAACCAAACTCTCTCTTTCTCTCTCTATGATAGATAGATAGACAGACAGACAGGCAGGCAGGCAGGCATAGAGATAGACAGACAGACAGACAGACAGTTAGAATAGATAGATAGATAGATAGATAGATAGATAGATAGATAGATATTAATGTATGGAATTTATATAGCGCTGAATCTTGTAAAGCAACAAATCAAAGCGCTCAGATGACTTTTTTCATATAGATAGATAGATGTGAGTGTCTCTGTGTGTTTATGCGCGCATGTGTGTGTGTGTATGTGTGTGTTTATGTTGTGCGTGCATGTGTGTGTTTATGTCGTGCGTGCGAACGTGCGTGTGTGTGTTTGTGTGTGTGAGTGCGTGCGTACGTGTGTGTATGTGTGTGTGTGTGTGCGCGCGCGCGCGTGTGTGTGTGTGTGTGTGTGTATGTGTGTGTGAACACGGAGGTAGATTTCCCTCCTTGCTGTGTCAACACAGTGACACGAAGGTTCAGTGACCTCTTGTCAGATCTCCTGCTGTCAGAGAGAGAGAGAGAGAGAGAGAGAGAGAGAGAGAGGAGAGAGAGACAGACAGACAGACAGACAGACAGAGACAGACAGACAGACAGAGACAGACAGACAGACACAGACAGACACAGACAGACAGACAGACAGACACAGACAGACACAGACAGACAGACACAGACAGACAAGCAGAGAGAGACAGAGAGCCAATTCAGCCCAGCCGACCACAAAGGCCATATCGGGGTCGTTACCTCGTCAAACGGAGAGAGAGGCAGACAGAGACAGATAGACAGAGACAGAGAGACAGACAGACACAGAGACAGACAGACATTCAGAAAGTCTTTTTGTTTCATCATAGTAAACTATACAATTTATAGTTGCTCAGGAAATAAAAATGATGTTACATCTTATACATAATGGCAAAGACAGCATATAACATGTCCTGTTACACACACACACACACACACACACACACACACACACAGGGAGGGGGAGAGACAGACAGACAGACAGACAGAGATACAGAAAGAAAGGCAAAGATAGATGAAGAGACAGAGAGACACAGAGAGAGACAAACACAGACACATAGAGACAGACATCCAAACATCCAGGGACATGCAGACAGAAAGACAGAAAGAAGGACAAAGACAGGTAGAGAGAGAGACAGAGAGATACAGAGAAAGAGAGACAAAGACAGAACAAACAGACAGACAGACAGAGAGAAAGAGAGGCAAAGACAGATAGACAAACAGACAGACAGGTAGACAGAGACAGACAGAAAGGGAGACGAACAAAAACGAAGTGAAGATAATGGTAAAGCGCGTGTGTGCTTTGGGTTTTGCGAGTAAACATCCAGAGAGGACAGTCTTGACACTGCAGGGGACAAAGAAGTGATCATTGTATTACACACAGACCTGCACACAACTGACACACAGAGCAAGAAAAGGGGGAAAAAAGAAAGGAAGGAATAGAACAGACAGACAGAGACAGACAGACAGAAGGAAAGAGGCAGACAGACAGACAGAAGGAAAGAGGCAGACAGACAGACAGGAAGGCAAAACTGTCAAACAGGCAGGCAGACTGACATGCAAAAAAGGCAGACTTGGAAAACGTATCTAAATTCGGATAATCAACCAGACAGACAGGTTGACAGACAGACTGACAGGCAAAACAGTCAAACAGACAGGCAGACTGACAAGCACACAGACAGACAGACGGACGGACTGAAAAAATGTATCTAAATTCGGATAATCAGCCAGCCAGACAGGTTGACAGACAGACTGACAAGTAAATTAGTCAAGCATTGAGAAACAGACTGACAGGGACAGTCAAACAGACAGATTGACAAACAGACTGACAGTTAAAACAGTCAAACAGACAAACTTACAGACAGATTTAAATTCGGATATAACAATGCCAGCTTACACAATCACGTCATGATTCTAAGACATCAACAATCTAATCCAAAACGAAACAAATGTGCTTCTAGTCTTAATTTCCTTCGCATATATATATATATATATATATTATATATAATATATATATATATATATATAAATATATATATTATATATATATTATCTCAGAAGATCCAATATGCACGTCCGTCATTTTCATCAGCTTTCTGGTGGTTTACTTGAAACACACACATGCCCAGCATGCACCTTGTGTCTGGAGAGAAGGATGGGCTCCACCAGGTTCAACTTTCCCGAAAGGCAAGGCCTGCCAAATTATGTTCAAAGCTCCAGTGACTCCTCCCTTAAAGGATGGGAGAGAAGAGAAGTGAGAGAGAGAGAGGGAGATTTATTCTTTTATATCGAGGATAATTGAATGAGCACTCATGTGCTTTTTTACATTCAGTCCCCGTGTGTATGCGGTTTTGTAAATTTTGTCATTTGTTTCCACCGGCACACAATGGCCTACTCTTTCGAAAAGCGAAACAGGATTTAACGTGTGCGCAAGATGTTCTGCGTGCGTTCGAACATGGGGCCTCGGTTTATAGTTGAGAGAGAGAGAGAGAGAGGAGAGAGAGAGAGAGAGAGAGAGAGAGAGAGAGAGAGGAGAGAGACTGATGATGCATCGTGTTTGTTGAAATCCTTCATGGGGGGGTGTGAGGGGGGAGGGGGGAGGAGTGACAAGATCGCAGCAAGGGATGGTACAGAGAGATCAGTGGTTTTTGCAGAAAGTGAGGGATGGAAGGTTTGATCCTTTCCCGTCTCGTCTTGTTCCGTCCTAAAGTGGGGCTGGTCCTCTATCCACTAGGCCATGTGTGATGCCAAAGCGTTATTATATTGGTCTTTTCGTAGGACACGACAGATAAAGATTTCGTATGCAACATGCGTCTGGCACTCTTCAAAGAACAGTCTAAAAAAGCTTAATAATAATTATAATAATGAGGATGAGTATGCTGCTGCTACTTCTACTGCTACTACTACTGCTACCTTACCTTAACCTTAATTCTCTCTGTGCCAGGAGGCACACAAGGCTCGAACATCATTCCTCCACTGGTTCCGGTCTGCAGCTGTGCGTCGTGCGGCGTTCCACGTGCTCCAGCCTGCGCCGTTCCGCTCTACCTCTACCATTCGTCGCCATGTTGCTTTTGGGCGTCCCCTTTTCCTTCTCCCTTCAGGTGTCCATCCGAGGGCAACAGCACAGTCGTCACTCCTGTCCTTTCTTAGGACATGTCCGATCCAGTTCCAACTCCTTCTTCTAATCTCCTGGCTGATTTTTTCTGCTCCTGCTATTTCCAAGACTGTCTTGTTGGAAATGTGTTCTTGCCATCGGATCTTGAAGATCCTCCTCAGACATTTGGTTTGGAAAATGTCTAGTTTCTCTTCTCCTTTCGTTAATTTCCAGGTCTCACATCCGTAGAGAAGAACTGACAAAACAAGGCTCTTGAAAAGGGATGCTTTGGTTTTTCTGCTGATGTCTCCTGTTTGCCAGATGTTGGATAATCGTTTCATCTGCGCACTGGCCAGTGCTACTCTCTTCTTGACGTCTGCTGTTCCTCCTCCGTCTTTGGTGACGTTTGCTCCGAGATAGATGAGACTACTACTACTACTACTACTGCTGCTGCTGCTGCTGCTGCTGCTGCTGATGATGATGATGATGATGATGATGATATATATTAATAATAAAATAATAATAATGATAATAATAATAATAGATAGATAGATAGATAGATAGAACAATGAACAATGAACAAATTTTATTTATAGAGGGTTATAGAATAAGCATAACAATAGCTTTTTTACATCCAGCCCTCTGAAAAAAAAATCGAAAGTAATTAATGTGCAATACATAGCATGAAGAATGATATAAAGAAAGAAAAAATACATACATTGATGATGGACTTTCCATGCAAATTCATCCCAATCTAAT
>CM054136.1:50491446-50496446 GCA_028751875.1 Rapana venosa
TGTACTGCTGTTGCTGCTGTTGCTGTACTGCTGTTGCTGCTGCTGCTGTTGTTGCTGTACTGCTGGTGCTGTTGCTGCTGTTGCTGCTGTTGTTGCTGTACTGCTGTTGCTGCTGCTGTTGTTGCTGTACTGCTGTTGCTGCTGCTGTTGTTGCTGTACTGCTGTTGCTGCTGCTGTTGTTGCTGTACTGCTGTTGCTGCTGCTGTTGTTGCTGTACTGCTGTTGCTGCTGCTGTTGTTGCTGTACTGCTGTTGCTGCTGTTGCTGTTGTTGCTGTACTGCTGTTGCTGCTGCTGTTGTTGCTGTACTGCTGTTGCTGCTGCTGCTGTTGTTGCTGTACTGCTGTTGCTGTTGCTGTTGTTGCTGTACTGCTGTTGCTGCTGCTGCTGTTGTTGCTGTACTGCTGGCGCTGTACTGCTGTTGCTGCTGTTGCTGTTGCTGCTGTTGCTGCTGTTGCTGCTGCTGCTGTTGTTGCTGTACTGCTGGTGCTGCTTCTGTTGCTGCTGCTACTGTTGCTGCTGCTGCTGTTGCTGCTTTCGTTGTTGTCATTGTTTTGATTGTAGCCATTGACATCACTGTTAATATTGTTTTAGTGTTGTTAATGTGCTTTGCTGATGATTGTGCTGTTATTGAAAGGGGGAAGGGGTGGGGTGGGGAG
This sequence comes from Rapana venosa, assembly GCA_028751875.1. Lineage (NCBI taxonomy): Eukaryota > Metazoa > Mollusca > Gastropoda > Neogastropoda > Muricidae > Rapana > Rapana venosa. The sequence continues at coordinate 50,492,104 of CM054136.1, forward strand.
GGGAGGGGTATTTTGCTCTTTTTATATTGTTCTTGTGGTTAGAATTATTGCTGTAGCTGTTTTTGCTGATGTTGCTGTTGTTTCTTTTGTTGCTGCTGCTGCTGCTGCCGCCGCCGCTACTGCTGCTGCAGTTCCAGACAACGCCGTCGTAGTTGTTGCTGTAGTTGTCGTACTCTACACAGTAGTACAGTCCTTTGGATGAGACTATAAACCGAGGCCCCGTGTGCAAACACCTGCAGAACATCTTGCGCACACGTTAAATCTTGTTCCGCTTTTCGAAAGAGTAGGCCATTTTGAGCCAGTGGGAACAGATGACAAAATTTACAAAACCGCATACACCCGAGGACTGGATGTAAAAAAGCACATGAGTGCTTATTCCATTATCCTCGATATAAATAAATAAATAATAATTGTTGTCACCTAATACATTTTGTAGACACAGTATCGTTACTCTTGTTATTTGCCCTTCCGCTTGCTGGTGCAGCTGATTATTTATTTTTTGTTGTTATTTTTTTCTGTTATCGGCATATCTTAACCTGTGCTATTGAAGGCCATTTTTCTGTTGTTATGCTCTCTCTTCTCTCTCTCTCTCTCTCTCTCTCTCTCTCTCTCTCTCTCTCTCTCTCTCTCTCTCTCTGATATATATATAGATAGATATATAGATAGATGGATAGATATTTAAAAGATATATATATAGTCCTGTTATAAATGGTAGGGTAAAGGAAATGTTTCTTTAAAAAACAAAAACGAATATGCTATGAAATTTTTCTGTTGTGGTGATACCTTTAAAGGAACCACGCAGAATTCATAGGCTGGTGTGGTCATCTGGGATGATAAATGGCGTTTATCTTTCTTTGTTGGCTTCCTGTTTCCTTCCTTGTTTTGATTCTGATGGGTATAAGTGTGTGTGTGTGTGTGTGTGTGTGTTGTGTGTGTGTGTGTGTGTGTGTGTGTGTGTGTGTGTGTGTAGTGTGGGTGGGGGTGGGTGTGCTTGTGTAAATGTGTGTGTGTTTGTATCTGTGGGTGTGTGTGTGTGAGAGAGGAGTGTGTGGTGTGTGGAGTGTGCGTGAGTGTGTGTGTTGTGTGTGTGTGTGTGTGTGTGTGTGTGTTGTTGTGTGTGTGTGTTGTGTGTGATATCTTCAGTTTAAGGTCTATTCACATTTAATACGCGTAATAAAGATTGAGTGATTGTATGTGTGTGAGTGTCGACAAACAGAGAGTGAGAGAGACAGAGACAGAAAGACAGACAGAGAGAGACAGTGAGAGACAGAGACAGACAGAGACAGACAGACAGAGAGACAGAAACAGAGAGAGACAGGGACAGAGAGAAAGACAGATAATGATAACAAAATGTTATTGCCCTTAAGCTAATAAGATCATACAGCAGCGAAGGGTCGCAGCACGACGCAATTACATGACATGGAAACCACGGCATTGGTCTTAATAATGTACAGCCAATCACGAAACTCTTTCCTATCCAGATTTGTTACGACATTCCGAGCCTTTCTTGTTCAAAGTCTCTGCTACATACACTGTCAGCCAAGGTAAAACTGCAGGAGATCACGAAGAGTGGCTAAATCCCGTGAGGCTCGTGCTAAGGTTTCCCTGTGTAGTGTGTCCTGGATTCGCTTCCCTTTCCGCAAACTAGCGAGCCTGACATGTTCCTCTTTTAACATGCTTTTGTCTTGCTGTTTCAACAAACCAGTACACACACTCTGCATCAGTGTCTGAGTTGCCTGCGTGTTGGATCACAATGTCATCCGACTCGCATGTCACAAAATCTTTACCATCTGAATGATGGAGGACAGTTTTTCTGAAGTGTTTATTTCTGTGTCTGTCTCTCAGTCTTTTCTGGACAGATCTGTCAGTCAGAGTAGCAACATATTGTGTGACAATCCGTGTGCCAAATCCACCAACAATATCATCAATCCTCGTTGATATTCCACATCAGGCTGCACAACACACACATCGGCACCACAGTCAGACACACCTGGGATTCCATATCATCAAATGATGGCAACACAACTGATGTTTTCTTGCTGCTATCATGTGTGTGTGTGTACATTTGGCATGTCTATTTCATGTGTATCTGCACATGCTGCACTCGACTGTTCTACACCACTGTCAGGCAGACACGAGGCACTGAAGGCACAGTCACTGTCACATACAACACCTGCCTGCTTCTCTTTATGTTTTCTGGAACGCTCCTGGTCACGGCGAATTTGGGAGAAAGGTTTTTTCCTGTAATATTGCACTTGCATGTTGCGATTCACTGTAGGATCAGCCATATTTGTTGACACTGCTGGGTCAACTGGCTTCAGTCCCAAGACAAAAACCACATTGTCCCCCTACCCTGCCACCTTCCAGCTGGAGACTGCAGGGCGCTTTAAGGTTTTCTCCACAGTCGCTGGAAGTCCAGAAACTGGCATTTTCAGACAGAATTATAAGTTTTTCTGCAGCTCTGAAAAGTACGCCCTGTTGCTTCGCGTCGAGTAAGCGCACCGAGAGACAGACAGATAGAGAGAGAGACAGGGAGACATATACAGACAGACAGACAGAGACAGACAGACAGAGACAGACAGACAGATATATATATAGAGAGAGACAGGGAGACATATACAGACAGATAGACAGACAGAGGCAGACAGAGCCAGACAGGCAGACAAAGGGTTATTGCAAAGAGGTCTTCGTGAACAGACAGTGGGGAAAATGTAGTCTTCTGAACTTGTAGTAAGTGAAGAAAGTACGATATACGTTCTTGAAATAAAACACACACACGCTACACACACACACACACACACACAACACAAACACACACACACGTACACAAACACACACACACACTCACACACACACACACACACACACACACACACACACACAACACACACTACACACACACACACACCACAAACACACATACATACGTACACACACACACAAACACACAAACAACACAACACACACACAAACACACATACATACGTACACACACAAACACACACACACACATGTACACAACACACACACACGTCCTTCGGATGAGACTATAAACCGAGGCCCCGTGTGCGAACGCACGCAGAACATCTTGCGCACACGTTAAATCCTGTTCCGCTTTTCGAAAGAGTAGGCCATTGTGTGCCGGTGGGAACAGATGACAAAATTTACAAAACCGCATACACACGGGGACTAGATGTAAATAAAAACGCACATGAGTGCTTATTCCATTATCCTCGATATAAAAAGAATAAATAAACACACACTACACACGAAAAACCTTCTTTTCATTTTTTAAGTTTCCAATAGAACGAAACGACCTCCTAAAACCAGGTGCAGAAAATAGATTCTCTCCATGTGCAGAAGCCCACATGTGTTAGAAGTAAAGGGTCGAGGGTTCGAGTATCCACTGGGGTGTCTGCATCAAGGCTTCGAGGCTCCACCCCCCACCACCACCACCCACCCCCCACCCCCCACCCTCACTGGACTTAACTCTAGTTTGGTACTGACTTCACTCACACAAAAGTCATTTCGGGTGAGACTTGTAAACTGAGGGGCAGGGTGGGGATAGCCTAGTGGTTTAGAGCGTTGAGCTCGTGATCTTGATGACCCGAGTTCGAGCCACGGTATCTTTCAGGAACCTGTTCGAGGGGATTTTGTTTTCCATCTAGAGTTTATTAACATCAGTACCGAGTCCACTTACCCCCCCCCCCCCCCCCCCCTCCCCTCCAACTCCTCTAAAAATGAGACTAGAAATCGAGGTTCTGTGTAGAACAAAACACACACAGAAATATCTTGCGCGCGTGTTAAACACGATTTTACGTTTTCTTAAAGAGTAGGTCATGGCATGGCATGCCAGTAGGAACGGATGACAGCTTTAACAACTAAAACAAAACAACAAAAAAGTGCATGCACACTGGCATCGTGTGTGAACATCATCCCCGAAGTTGGCATGCGGATGCCTTCATGCTGGGCTAAAACGGTCGCATGAACAAATCCTTACCATTGATGAAGCTGGGAACTCTAGACAGAAAGAAAGAAAAGAAAGAAAGGAAAGAAAGAAGGAAAGAAAGAAAGAAGAAAGAAAGAAAGAAAGAAGAAAGAAAAAGAAAGAAAGAAAGAAAGAAAAGAAGAAAGAAAAGGAAAGAAAGAAGGAAGGAAGGAAAAGAAAGAAAGAAAGACAGAAAGACAGAGAGACAGAAAGAAAAGAAAGAAAGAAAGACAAACAGAAAGAAAGACAGACAGAAAGAAAAGAAAGAAAAAGAAAAGAAAGAAAGAATAGAAAGAAAGAAAGAAAGAAAAGAAAAGAAAAGATAGAAAGAAAGAAAGAAAGAAAAGAAAAGAAA
>CM054136.1:50501446-50543946 GCA_028751875.1 Rapana venosa
TCCTATGCTTTCATTTTTCATTGCTATAGTATGTGTGAAATGTATCCCATGCTTTCATTTGTCATAGATACAGTATGGGTGAAATTATCATATGCTTTCACTTGTCATTGCTATAGTATGTGTGAAATGTATCCCATGCTTTCATTTGTCATAGATACAGTTTGTGTGAAATTTTTCCCATGCTTTCATTTGTCATTGCTATAGTATGTGTGAAATTTTCCCATGCTTTCATTTGTCGTAGTTACAGTATGTGTGAAATGTTTCCCATGCTTTCATTTTTCATTGCTATAGTATGTGCGAAATGTATCCCACGCTTTCATTTGTCATAGATACAGTATGAGTGAAATTATCCTATGCTTTCACTTGTCATCGCTATAGTATGTGTGAAATGTTTCCCATGCTTTCATTTTTCATTGCTATAGTATGTGTGAAATTTATCCCATGCTTTCATTTTTAATTGCTATAGTATGTGTGAAGTTTATCCTATGCTTCCATTTTTCATTACACTCACACCCCTGCCCCCCCCCCTCCCCCCCCCCCCCCCCCCCTCACCTGTGTATTGTGGCCTAAGGTCGATGTACCATTAAACCAGTTCAGAGTTCAGAGTTCTCTCTCTCTCTCTCTCCCCTACCCACCCGTACTAATCAAACACCTCTAAATGATACAGCGACACATCATAACTGATACCATTTGTTAATGGTCGAGGGATTGATTGATTGATTGGTTGTCTGATAATCTGATTGCTTTATTTAATTTTTCTATTTATTTATTTTTTATTCTTTAAGTCATGGGTCTTTTTCATATTTTACATCAGGGAAATAACAGACAAGCGCTACTGCACAGCAATACGTGCGATGTATAGTTTTTGTTTGGTTGCTCGGTTGTTTTTTGTGAGGGTTTTTTTGTTTGTTTTTTTGCATGTATACCTTCATGCACTTTTTAAGACCTTTGTAACACTTTGCAGTGACATTTAAACCCTCTCTCTCTCTCTCTCTCTCTCTCTCTCTCCTCTCTCTCTCTCCTCCCCCCCCCCCCTCTCTCTCTCTCTCTCCTCTCCTCTCTACTCCCTCTAAACAGCACTCGAAAATAAATCAGCGAGAGAAAATGGGGGCCGTACGCAAACTGATTGCGTACAATTTACCAGTTCCGGTGCATTCCGAGTGCAGTCCCTTGGCAAAGAAAAATGGCGGTGGGTGGCGCAACAGAGACAAGGCCGGTCATGTTGCCTATCTTTCACACGCTAGGCAAAGCTGGAAATGGTGAAAATTGGGAGAAAAGGGGGGGGGGGGGGTGTGGGCAGAAAGAAGGAGGGAGGTGCTTCCTAATATGTGCAGCAAATAGATGAGACTGTCTGATGATGTATCCCCATCATTTTCTCTGTCTCTTCCCTCACGTCACCCTCCTTGTACTCTTCCCTGTTTGGGCCAGTCCAGATGCTCCTGTGACGTTCCCATACCACTTCAGTTTGCTATTTTTTCCACTGAAGGTAGGGGCTCTACCTATGGCTCCATGGCTGTTTTGAATTCTGATTTTCACTTCCTCACTAGTGATGTGATCTGTGTATGAGTGACCGAGAAGTGTGCGGCAATATCTTGTCTCCATTGCCTGCATCCTTCTTTAAATGTCTGCTGTCATAGTCCAGTTGATCAGCAGACATTGAAAGACTCTTAATAACTGACAAAGGTTTTGGCCTGAGTCAAGTCAGGTCGTGTTCACATCTGTCTGCTGTCTCCCTGTGTTGCAAATGTGATGGGTTGGTGGGTGGGTTTTTTTTTCTCATCCTCTCTGTGGGAGAATGGGTCACGTTATTAAAACGGTCTGTGTGTGATAGGGGAGAGAGAGAGAAGGGGGGGGGGGAGGTGCATGTGTGTCAGCGTGTGCATTTAGCTGCATGTATGCATGTGTACGTTATTGTGTTCATACGTAAGCATATATGTACGTATTTGTGTGTGGGTGCGCTCTCAAACAGCGCTCAGACAGTATAACTATTGTTCTCTGCCATAATGAGCGAAAATGCGTTGAGCAGCCTTTCAGCCCCTCACAGCGCATCTCACTTCGGCACGGAAGGGCTTTTAAGTCCTTTCTGGCAGGGAAATGGAGCAAAGAAATGTAAAAACCGACAAGAAGGAGGTGACAGGAAGAAAAGGAAGACGGCAGGAAAAAGAGAGGGATAGAAAAGAGGGAATTCCTAGAACAGAACTTCCAGAAGATGGGATGTTATTTCATCTAACAAACCCCCGGCATCACCCCAGGAGAACATTAAACTGCCATAATAATTATATCCCCGAAATTCCTTAAGCTTGGTCAGATCATTGATCAATCAACATACCTAGCCATTTGGTGATGAACTTTTTTTTCTTTTTTAACCAGCAGATCTTTTGTGATCACTACTAGTTTGTACGCAGCACTCTTTATCGTCATTTTTTTTTTGGCACGCACACACACACACACACCACATACACACACAAACACACACACACACACACACACACACACACACAGATAGACAGTTACAGACACACAGATAGACAGTAAGAGACAGAGGTAGAGACATACAGAGAGAAGGCTGGTAAACTAAAGGCACAGAGGCACGGACCAAAAACGAACCAACAAAAACAAAACACAACAAAAAATCAGCACAGACATGTAGCCTATAATTATATGTGAAGCCCAAGAACGCTCACGCGCAGTCCGTCCAGCTGCATAACTGAGTCTCCTCCCTCCTGTAGATAGGTTGAGGGCCAGCTGCAGACAGAGAAGGGCAGTTGTATCCTTTATCTCGCAGGAAGAACCTCCAGTTTTTAGGGGGCAGGGATGTTTGCCTAGAAAAGACCAAGTTCCAGCGTTCCCCCACAACTGGCTCTCTCGCCGTCTCCTCCTCTTCCCCCTCCCTCCTCCCCTTCCTTCCTTCCTCCTCCTCCTCCTCCTCACCCTCTCCTCCTCCTCCTTCCTTCCTCCTCCTCCTCACCTACCTCCTCCCTCCTCCTTCCTTCCTCCTCCTCCTCTCCTTTCTCATCTCCTCCTTTCCTTTTTCCTCTTCCCCTCACCACTCCTCTCCTCCTCCTCTCCTCTCCTCACCTTCTCTCCCCTCCTTCCTCCCTCCACCTCCTCCCCTTCTTTCCTCCTTCCTTCCTCCTCCTCCTCACCCTTCTCCTCCTCTCCTTCCTTCCTCCCCTCTCTCCTCACCCTTCTTCCTCCTCTCCTTCCCTTCTCCTCCTCCTCACCCTTCTCCCTCCCCTTCTCCTCCTCCTCCTCCCTCCTCCTCCTCACCCTTCTCCTCCTATCCTTCCCTCCTCCTCCTCCTCACCCTTCTCCTCCTATCCTTCCTCCTCCTCCTTCCCTTCCTCCTACCTTCTCCTCCTCCTTCCTCCTCCTCCTCCTCCTCCTCCCCCACCCTTCTCCTCCCTTCCCTCCTCCTCCTCCTCCTCACCCTTCTCCTCCTATCCTTCCTCCTTCCTCCTCCTCCTCCTCCTCACCCTTCTCCTCCTATCCTCCCCTCCTCCTCCCCTCTCTCCCTACCCTTCCTCTCCTTCCTTCCTCCTCCTCCTCTCCTTTCCTCCTCCTCTTCTTCCTTCCCTTCCCTTCCTCCTCCTCCTCCTCCTCACTCTTCTCCTCCTCTCCTTCCTTCCTCCTCCTCCTCCTCCTCACCGTTCTCCTCCTCTCCTTCCTTCCTCCTCCTCCTCCTCACCCTTCTCCTCCTCTCCTTCCTTCCTCCTTCCTCCTCCTCCTACTCCTCACCCTCCTGCTCTGCCTCCTCCTCTTCCTCCTCTTTTGGCGAATTCGACATAGTCAGGTGAGAAGCCAGCTCGCTACCCGGGGTAATTCATCTTACGTCTACGATGGGTGGGTTCATAAGTTGAAATGTTCTGTCGTAGAATTATGCGTGTAAAAAGGGGGGGGGGGGGGGGTGTATGTGTGTGTGTGTGCGTGTGTGTCTTGTTGTTGTTGTTGTTGTTGTTGTTGTTTAGTTTTGCTTTGCTTTGTTTTGCATTACTTTGGTGTTGGTTTGGAGAGGGTGGGCTTTGTTCGGTTTTTTTTTTCTTTGTAGGTTTTATTTCGTGTGTTTTTTTTTAAACTTCTGTTTTTTTGGGGAAGGGGTGCTTTTGTTTTATTTTGTTGGGTTTTTTTTTCATAATCAAGCTTTGTGAGAGAGAGAGAGAGAGAGAGAGAGAGAGAGAGAGAGAGAGAAGACCTTCCCCCTAAAAAGGAGACAGACAGGCAGAGAGAGACATAGAGAGCATAAAGAACGAGACAACCCACCTTTCCCACCCCCCACCCACCAAAAAAAAAAAAAACAGTCAGAAGAGGCCAACCAGTACGTGCCTGACTGATATCCCTCTCACGACACATTATGCAAAAAATACCCCCAAAAAATAATGTCCACCCATTTTATGACATAACTACTTTGACGTGGAAAGTACCTTGATGTCAAGACACAGCAGAACATACTAGTATCTTGATACTTTCACCCTTGCTCTTTCTACTATTCCCTCTTCGTTTTCCGGCTGACTTAAAGGTCCATGACAGGACAGCTTGAAATAAAACCTCCATAACCTCGTAACTATTCCTTAATCAAAATGCTCAGAATGCGCAATGAGAGCCCTGATTTCCTTATGGCGGTGTGCTAATTACGAATTCTTTATTTCCATACCACGAAGACAAAGAAAAGAGGCGACCTTGCTTTACCCCTCACATACCACGCCTACCTACCTACCTACCTACCTAGGAACATGTCTCGCCAGTCTTTCAGAATCTTGAATATGACGTGTTTCCGCTTCCGAACACCTGCTTGTTTATGTGTGGAGTATAATAAGCTTTAGTGGATAGTGTGGTAGTCTTGGGGTGGGTTTTTTCGTGACATTCTGGTCATAGAATGAAGGTTGTTGTTGGGTTTTTTTTGGGGGGTTAGTTTATGTTCGATGTTTCGCTTATTCCTCGCAGGTGTGATGTTTTCAAATTGGGTAGGAAAATACTCGTGTTTTTCTGTGTGTTTGATGAGTGTGCTTGTAGTGTGAGGGTGGATGGGTGTGAAGCCATAGATATTTAGCCTTTAAAATAACTAGTAACACACACACAGGCACAGACACACACACACACACACACGCGCGCGCGTGCGCACGCATGTACACACACAGACACAAACACACAAACACTAAAACACACCTCTCTCTCTCTCTCTCTCTCTCTCTCTCTCTCTCTCTCTCTCTCTCTCTCTTAGGGAGAAGATCTAGTTCTCTCTCTCTCTCTCTCCCTCTGTGTGTGTGTGTGTCTCTCTCTCCCTCCCTCTCTCTCTCTCTCTCTCTCTCTCTTGGGGAGAAGGTGTAGTTCTCTATCTCTCCTCTCTCTCGATCTCTCTCTCTATCTCTCTCTCTCTCTCTCTCTCTCTCTCTCTCTCCTCTCGCTCTCGCTCTCTCTATCTCTCCCCATAGTCACAATTAGCTTTGGTATGAAAAACACCCACATACCATGAAAACATGAAAACGCACACACATACTGCACATATATGTCTCTCTATCTACCTATCTTTCTCTCTCTCTCTCTCTCTCTCTCTCTCTCTCTCTCTCTGTATATATATATATATATATATATATATATATATATATATATATATATATATATGTGTGTGTGTGTGTGTGTGTGTGTTATATCTTTCTGTGTGTGTACTAGAGTGGGGAAGGGACAGGAAAAAAGACAACATGGTACATATGTTCCTACAAGTTAGTTCTCGCGCATATCTAAGTATCTGCGTACCACCTAGACCTACTTATCATTCTGTTTGTCCATCTCGCCCCCTGTGTAAGTGTTACCCTGTGTGCTGAAGTGGTTCTGTGTATGTAAAACAAACGGTGTGTGGATAAAACAGTTTCACACCCAACACGACTAAATGAATGGACGCAGTGACACCACTCCAGTGTACAAGCCCATAGTAAGAGCACTGCGCTTTCAGGCAGTTGACGATAAGATAAACCACACACAGCCATCTTCATGCCTTTCCCCATGGAATTCACGCCCTGGGATGACGCCAAACGGCGTTTCACGTGGTTGCATCCTCCTGACTTTTGAAGAATGTGAGGAAAGGAACACACCATCATGGTGACAGATGTCCTCCGGGATTGCTGACTTAATCCTCCAGGATTAGGGATTGGTATGGCAGGATTTTATGTTCTGTAATTTCTCCCATTTTATAAGCAGAAGAAAAAATATCACGTTCAGAAGTACCTGTGATAAAGCTTCTAATCTTGATGGTCTTAAAAGTTGTGGGTCATGAGTTAAAATCTTGAGGGTATCTCTTAGACTAAGGCTGGAGACTATATGATCTCCAAGGTTTATGTATGTGTATACTTTCTAATATCTTACTTCCTTTTGTGTGTATATGTAGGCAGATCACTAAGTCTGTATGTTAAAGATCCTGTTCTGCTATCAGTGTTTGGTCTGTGTGAAAGATATATTATATGAAAGAAGCCAAAATGTATTCTCGGCTTTACCAATGCATCCTGGGGGAAAATGCGATTCGTTCATTTGTTCATTAACTCTTTAATTTTACTCATTTTTATTTGTAAATCAAGCGTATTCAGTGTGAATGTTTTGACAGATTAATGTACTGATTATAGAATATCAATCTTACTGGCATCCCTAGGGAAAACTGGAAACTGAAGCTGTTATTGTTATTATGTATAAAACTTTTTTTACTCACCATATAAAGCATATAGCTGATTAGAATCCTAAGTGGGGTTTCCTATCATGTCATTATCATTGTGATTTCCTGAGTACAGGAGATTACAATTCAAAATAGAGCATACATACTTGTAACGTGGATGTTTCGTGTGCAGCCTGAGAAATCCGTTGTTCTTTATGATGATGTACTAAATTTTCTTTTTTTCCACCACGAGAATGACAGAGAAAAGACACGACATACCTTTACCAAGATTTACCAAGCTGAAAGGTTGCCATTGTGGAAGCCAGCCTTGGCCATGACGTGTTTCCACTACTTAAAGGTCTGCTAGTTTTGTCTGTGAAGAGTTTTAGTGAGTGTTGGTGATGTATGATGACACATGGTCAAAGGCTAAGGACTCTTTCTGCCAAATGTGGACCACTGGTCTTGAGGTAACGCGCATGCCTAGAAAGCAAAACGTCCTCGTTTGAAATGTGTGGTGGTTTAATCCCCCATGTGTGCCTGGAACTGTTACCCCATCCACTAGACCGTGAGTGGTGGTCAGGGTGCTAGTCTTTTGGATGAGATGATAAACCGAGGTCGGTGTGCAACTCGCATTTACTACCCATGCAACAAGGGAATTGCCCGTAACAAAATTCTGTAGTAAAAGCCCTGCTCTGATAGGGAAACAATACACGTGCGAACAGCAAAAGAAAAATAATTGGGGGGTTGGGGGGGACGGGGTGGCGCTGCTCTTGTGGCGAGGCACTGTTCCCAAAGAGAGCAGCCCAAATTTCAGGCAGAGAAATCTGCCGTGACCTAAAGTGGTATACAACTGAAAACTTTACAGTACTATATAAATACAACCGGAATTTGTTGTCATTGCTTCGTCTCCTTGTAGCAAGCTTTACTGTCTGCAGTTTAGAAAAAAGAAGTACTATTGTTTTTTGTGGTTATCTATTTGAAGGCTTGAGTACTGGCTGTGTTTTCAAAAGACTGAGAAATAACACACACGCGCGCGCGCACGCACACACACACACACACACACACACACACACACACACTCGCGTGTGCACACACACAGTGTTTGTCTGGATAGATATATCTGAGAGTCTGACTGTGTTTTTTTGCACACATCTGTGTGATATGTGGAGTCATCACAGGACAGGTAGACAGACAGACAGACAGGCAGACAGACATGCAGGCAGACAGAGAGGTCAGTGAGTGCATGTCTCAATGTCACATCCCTCAAGGCAAAATCATGCCAGGCTGTCCTCACCCTTTCTTTATGGCCTCGTTATTTTGACATGAAGATAACTTGATCAATGACAGCCGAAAAGAATGTTAATCTTAAACCTGCTACAAAAGCAGTCATTTCTACTCATGAAAGATTCACTGAAGTAATTATGATGGTGATCTCAAATAAAACATCCCTAATATTGTAATTATGGGTGCCTTGAATTCTTAGGAAGATGAGAAATCTGTGTTTTTATTCACAATGGTGTACGTGTTATTAATCTTTATCCCCACATGCTAAAGACAAGGACAAAATTCAAAATACCAGCTTTTACCCAGACTAAACTTGCCATACCCAGGCATATGCCCATTTATGAAGAAGCCTTGATTTCGAGCAGGTGTGTGTGTGTGTGTTGTGTGTGTGTGTGTGTGTGTGTGTGTGTGTGTGGTGTGTCCGCTTGGGAACACCTGCTTGTTTATCTATGTAGAGCTTTAGTGGACAGTGGTGATGTACAATGACATCATGGTGAAAGGTGGAGGGTTTTTCTGGCAAGTTTATGCGCCTGGTTTGTCCGCAGGTGTGACTGTCGACTGTGGAGGAGAAGTTACTGGTGCTGTATGGTTGTTCTGTGGGGGGAGATTTAACTGTACACAGGGTACCGTTTTAAACACCTACAGGCATGTGTGTGTGTATTTGTATGTGTGTGTGCGTGCGTGTTTGTGTGTGTCTTTGTGTGTGTGTCTTTGTGTGTGCACATACTTACACACTCACACACATATTCACATGCACACACACATACTTCTAAAACCACTTACAGTGAACAGACGTTAAATACAAGAAGGAATACACCACCCCACCCCCACCCCTCACACACACAGGCACATAAGTGCACATGTACCCACACACATACACACACAGACATACACACATACCTTTTTATTGTCCTAAAACTGTATGCTTTTTCGTTTTCTGGTGCTGTTGGTTTTATTTTTTTCTTTATTGTTTAATAATTATTGTTTGACTGCTTTTAACTATAACATCTTGATTGTAACTAGACATCATTATATGCTTTACAATCCATTATACATGCTAGTTGTAGTGTGTGTGCACGCACGTGTGTGCATGCACAAAGTAGATTAACAGTAGTATGTAGTTTAGATTTTGATGATTTTTTTTTTAAATTTTGTATTGTGTAAGCATTTTTCCCCAGGATGCTTTATTGATTTCTATACTCTATCAATTGTTTTGACGTATGTTTGTCTACAATGGCAGATTGCAAGACTAGGCTTAGCCTGGAATTTTTATCCCTGTATCAAAGATCATTCCTTCATTTATTCATTTCTCTTCTCTTTCCTTCTATGTGCTTGTGTGTAAATAAGCATCCATAGTCCACCAACTTATCTCTCATTCTGATGGCTGATTTCATCCATATATGCCTGTGCTACCTTCTGTGCCGATGTGTTTCTGTGTATATAAAACAAACGGTGTGTGGATAAAACAGTTTCACACCCAACACGACTAACTGAATGGACGCAGTGACACCACTCCAGTGTACAAACCCATAGTAAGAGCACTGTGCTCTCAGGCAGTTGACGATAAGATAAACCACACACAGCCATCTTCATGCCTTTCCCCATGGAATTCACGCCCTGGGATGACGCCAAACGGCGTTTCACGAGGTTGCATCCTCCTGACTTTTGAAGAATGTGAGGAAAGGAACACACCATCATGGTGACAGATGTCCTCCGGGATTTCTGACAATCCCCCAGGATTAGGGATAGGTATGGTTGGATTTTTGCCTTGTATCCCCCCCCAGTTCATTAATGGCGTATGTTATCGAGTATCTAGAATTCTGTGGTAAAGAATTTCATCCTGGTATCCCCAGCCGTGATTCTTGAGTTCAAATCTCAGCTGTATCCAGTGGGTTACTGGTTGAGATCTTGTTAAGAGCTCCAAATTCTTACTTTTATGTCTACTGCTTTTATTGTACACTTAAAGTTTATGCCTAGAACACACATGCTTGACCCTCTGCATGCTTGATCTTCTGCATGCTTGTATAGACAGCTATCTCTCTTTTGTGTATACACACTTGCAGAAGATCAAATAATATGCACGTCACAGAGCACATCATGTTTGTCATCATCTGGATTTCAGAAATGACACATTATCTAATGCCTACTCAAAGCTTCAGCAGGACATCTTTTCTGTTCTTTTTCTTGTATTTCGAGGATAACAGAATAAATAGTAATGTGCTTCATTTACATCTATTCCATGTGTGCATGTAGTTTTGTAAATTTTGGCATCCGTTCTGGCACAAATGGCCTTGTTCTGCTGTGTGCGCCAGATTTTCTGCGTGGCCAACATCGCGTTATGCAGCCTGCCAAGCACCTACTAACTGGTGTTTTGGCAGCTACTGCACAGATAGAATAGTAAGAATGTGACAGCATTCCAATGTGTTTGAGTTGGCTGGTCAAGATTCTGTAGAGATGCTTTCAGAAAAGATATTTTGTTGTTGTTCCTTGGGTAGAGCTCCGAGGTTAACCAATGGTGAGAGATTGCATTTGTGACCACTTTTATCCACCATTTAGGAACCTGTATTCCGACTTTTTAAGACAGGAGAATGTTTATTGTCTATATTGTTCCTTTCTTTTGTTCCAGTACTTTCTATGCACAAGATTAGGTCATGTGTATGCAGAATATTCTACTCATGGAGATCGGTGCTCTGGGGGTAAGGCACCGGCCTAGGAAGCAAAGGTTGCGGGTTTGATTCCCGTCATTAACATCACAATCTTCTCCCATCTGCTAGACCTTGAGTGATGGTTTGGCTGCTAAGTTGTTTTTTAACGAGGCGATAAACTAGGGTCCTGCCTGCAACGTGTGTTATAGTGTATATTAAAGTGGCCACTGCAACAAGAAAGTTGTCCTGGGACCTAAAAGTACCCGATGCAACAGGAAAGTTATCTTTATAAAAATTCTGTAGAAACAGAAACTCTCCTAAGGAACCAAATACTCGTGCAGATTTTTCTAAAAAGGACATGGGTATCCAGCCAGTGGCGCAGTGGTTAGTGTAATGGTTCCTCGCTGAAAGGTCCAGTTCAAAGTAAAGTCCATGTGAGTCACTGGAGGTTTGTTTACCATGGCTGGCTTCTCCCTGAGTGAACCTGCTATATATAACATCACGGAAGATTGGGACCCCACAGTAGAGCTTTATCCTCTGTATGGATACGATTTCGAGAGCAGTCCACATGCACGCAATATATAACGCCGGTGCACGTACACTGACCTCCCTTCCTACGATCATCCCAGGGATTAACAGAGGGGCACAGTCAGAACCAGAATCAACTCAGGGAAGAAATCTCTTCGAATGGAGAGCTTTTACACGAATCAAACCCGCGCTCCCGGATTATTTTGGCAGATGAGTCCGACGTTCTAAACGCTGAACTAATCACACACCCTCCACACCCTCACCCCCTCTCTCTCTCTCTCTCTCTCTCTCTCTCTCTCTCTCTCTCTCTCTCTCTCTCTCTCTCTCTCTCTCTTGTTTTATTAGCTATTTGTTTGTTTGTTTGTTTGTTTTTGTCTGTTTGAGTCTTTTATTTACTTGAAATTTTTGTATGCAATTATTTACATTTGAGATGTTTGGGCTTTTTCCTTTGCGTTTTTCTTTTGGGGGAAAGGGAATGGGTGGGTGGGGTTGAGGGCATGGTGTAAAGAAGCTGTAAGCTTATCCATTTACCCTCAATAAAAAATTTCGTATTCGTATTCGTATTCTCTCTCTCTCTCTCTCTCTCTCTCCTCTCTCTCTCCTCTCTCTCTCTCTCTCTCTCTCTCTCTCCTCTCTCTCTCTCTCTTTCCTTGCGATTTAGTAGAACTGAAACATAAGGTTTGAGTTTCTCTGGATGTTTCTGTAATGTGAAATATGGCAAGATGGCAAGGACGTACAGGAAAGAAAGTGGTCAAGAAAACCAGACTGACGAACACATCCTTCAAACACGCACGCTATACAGTGGTGACCCGAGGAAGATTGTGCGGCGGACGAAGATCACCCTACAAACCAAGCTGTACGGCCCACGAGAGGAGGAGCTGGAAAAGGACTGGCCACTATTTTCCCCAGACACACGTGAAGGTGTAAAGGGAACGAGAGGAGGAGTACTGCCGTGAATGGACGGACCTATGTCGCTGCAAGTCCCTGGTTTTCCGTTGCCTTCTCTCTGCAGAGGAATGGCCGTTAGTCCTAGCGCATTTCAGACTTGAAGGTGGTTCAGGAGTAAAATACTGCACGTGCATTACCCTTTGTCAGCTATATGTTATATATTTTGAAAGCTAAAACTGGATCCTCTACATGTCTTTTAATAGTCAGCTTAAGTAGAACTTCCATATACTTCGTCTACTACTGCACGGTATCAGCCAACTTTGTAAAGTCACAATCAGGTACATAGCTGTGTGTGCGTGTACATGTGTGTGTGTGGTGTACACGTGTGTGCGAGCGCAAGAGAGAGAGAGAGAGAGAGAGAGAGAGAGAGAGAGAGAGAGAGAGAGAGAGAGAGAGAGAGAGAGAGAGAGAGAGAGAGATGCCAATAAAAAGTATCACGTGAGATCCGCCTGACACTTACCTCCATTTTCCCCCCACCATATTATATGAATTTTTTTTCTCTGCAGAGAAAGCAAAAATATTGCCATGAAAAATGACAGTGTTGAGAATAAAGGTAAAGAACAGAGCATGAGAGAGAGGGAGAGAGGAGAGACGAAAGGAGAGGGGTGGGTTTGGAAGGGGATGGAGGTAGGTAGGTAGGTAGAGGCTTGTGGAGAGGTGATGGAGAAGAAATCCTAAGGGGAAGGATGGGGGAGGGAGGGGAGAGGTGTTCGGGGTCACACGACAAGGCAAATCCTTCCACAGGTCATCCGTGTGAGTGATGATTTTTCTCCCCTGGCTGCTCTCTGTGTCCCTGACACCAAAGGATTAACTAGCTCTTGCAGCCGCTTGGCTAAGTACGTCAGTGCGAACTGTTGCTTGGGCCTAGCTAGGCCTAGTCCTCCCCTGCTTCGCTGTCAACACACAGCTATGTGTTAGGTAGGACGCGGTGGTGGTGGTGGTGGGTGGTGTGGAAACCTTCAAATATTCTGTTGTGCATGTTGAAGTTAAATGAGGCGGCGGGGGTCGCCCTCAGCCTGCTATGATTAAACTGGTTTTTCTGTAGCCAGGCTTATTCCTCGTGGACGTGGACTTTTGACCCAGGAGAGCGTTATGTCGATAAGCGCTCTGAGTTGTCTTTGCACGATATAGCGCTATACAAATTCCATTACCACTAGTAGTAGTAGTAGTAGTAGTAGTAGTATAATATTTTGAGGGAACTGTCTTATTCTCGGGCTTTGACTCGAGAAGTTTAAAAGTAACAGTCATGCGAAGTTGTTTCCGTGGTAATAATTTTTGGTGCAAACTGTCCCGAAATTTAATGAGCCAAACTTGTTTGATAAAAAAAAAATCTCTGCTTTTTCTTATGATCATACAACCTATTCTTTTATAATCCAAGAAATTTGGCTATCGTGCTAGAAAAGTAGTCCGCAAATCTTCTTCTTCTTCTTCCAACTGTGGTTGTCTGTCATAAGAGCGAAAATGCGTTACAATGCTTTAGCGCTGACAAGTCAAGCCCAGCGCATCCGATTTCAGCGTAGGGTGAATAGTTATATTCAACGTATTTCTGGGGAAAAAGGCAGGAGAATGGACCAAGAAGGCAGAAAATAGACAAGGAGGAGGTGACAGGAAGAAAAGGAACACGGCAGAAACATGGAGAGTGATAGAAAAGAGGGAATTCCTAGAACAGAATTTCCAGAATGCTATTTATACTGACAGCTCCACACCACCCCCCACCCCCACCACCCCGGCATCCCTAAGAGGGATGTCCACATATCTTAATAAGTTCATTCGATTAGTCGAATTTTCACTCGGATTCGCTAACGTCAAGGGAAGGCAAACTGTCAACGGACATGTGCTATGGGCAGTAACTTTGCCTGAAACACGTCACCCACCACGAGTGAAGTGTCCCTCGCGTCCTAAGTATAGCTAGCTCTGCAACTCAGCTGATTATTAGCAAGGCTAAACTCTCATGTCAGTGGTGTTCTATGCTGCTTCCCCCCCCCCCCCCCCACCTCGAGGGGATGCCGGGGGCCTATCAGTATAAATGGCATCCCCACATTCAGGAAATTCTGTGCTAGAAATTTCCTCTTTTCTATCCCTCTCTTTGTTTCTGCCTTGTTCTTTTTCTTCCTGTCACCTCCTTCTTGTCTATTTTCTGCCTTCTTGGTCCATTCTCCTGCCTTTTTTCCAGAAAGAACTTAAAAGGTAACTATTCTCTCTTGTGCCGAAGTCGGATGCGCTGGGCCTGACTTGTCAGGCGCTTAACGGCAGCGTGACGCATTTTCGCTCATATAACAGACAACAATAGTTGCTGTCTGAGCGTTCGACGAAGAAGAAGAAGAAGTACAGACAGCTCTGAATACTGCCCAAAAAAAAATCATCATCTTTGTTTCATCCTTATTCTTATTCTTCCTGTCACCTCCTCCTTGTCTATTTTCTGCCTGTTTGGTCCATTCGCCTGCCTTTTTTTTTCTTCAGAAAGACTTCAAAGGTAACAATTCCTTCCCACGTCGAAGTGGGATGCGCTGGGCCTGACTTGTCAGGCGCTTAACGGCGGCGCAACAGACAACAATAAGTTGCTGTCTTGAGCGTTCCACGACGAAGACTTGTTCTGTCTTTGCTCAATGGAGTACAGGTAGATAGATGTTCCTTTCTTGGAAATAGGTTTTCCTTTATTTGCTTGTTGTTGTTTTTTTTTAATCAAAGTTCATAAATTGAATATGTTGTCCTACAATTCAATTCAATCAAAAGCTATCAGCCTCACGTTGTACTTTTTTTTTAAAGTATAATTTTGACAAAGTGTGTGTGTGTGTGGTGTGTGTGGGTGTGGTGTGTGTGGTGGTAGGTGGGAGGGGGGGGGGGGGGGGGGGTCACGTGTGGGGGGTGGGTGGATGGTGGTGGGTGTACGTGTGTGTGTGAATGTGTGTGTGCGCGAGTATGTGTGTGTGCATGTGTGTATGCGTACGTGCGCGCGCGCGCGTGTGTGTGCGTGCGTGCGTGTGTGCGTACGTGTATGTGTGTGTGTGCTCTTGACATATTAAAAATAAGCCGGTTTGCGACAGCTATGCCAAGCATCACCATAACTAACAGAGGCCTGCAATTGTAATACACACCAACCATACACAAACCACACACACACACACACACACACACACACCACACACACACACACACACACAAGCACACCACCACACACACAAGCACACGCACGCACAGCATGCACGCACGCACGAAGAGAGAGAGTGAGAGAGAGACAGACAGACAGACAGACAGACAGACAGAGACACAGAGAAGCAAGCCATCTATCCTTTCATAACGAAATCTTTATCACGACCAAGAGCCGTCTTCTCGTGTTTGAAAACACTTGGGAAACAATTAAGCCACCACACTGCACTACAGACCAACTAGGGAATTTGAAGGACGGATTTTCTTACATATCCTCATAGATAGGTAGGGGCTGGCTGGCCTGGAGGCAGACTGAAAGGGCCAGAGGCCTTAGGACTGTTTATTCTTCTCCATTGCTATACATGGAATGCGTCGGAATGCGGTATTTCGAGCACAAATTAAAAAAAAATAATAATTTTAAAAACATAAAAGCTTTAAGTGTAGACTTTCACTTCAGATGTGAAATATTTTTTCTGTGTTAAGTTCACACAGAGAAACAGACAGGGAGACAAAGCGCACACATAACAAACACAGAAAATGTACAAAGGCATTATTGTGAAGACGCAGACACTGACTGATACAGACACATAGTAGACACACAGACACAGACATAGACAGATATGCATGTATGCACGCATGCATGTATGTATGCACGCTCTCACGCATACATACACGCGCGCACGCGCGCGCGCGTACACACACTCACACACACACACAAGTCCCACAAAAGTCCTTCGGATGAGACTATAAACCGAGGTCCCGTGTGCGAAGCAGCAAAACTCTGCGCACACGTTAAACTCTGCTTAGAAGGTATCATTGTGTGCCGGTGGGAACGGATGACAAAATTTACAAACTGCATACACACGGGGACTGGGTGAAAAAGCACATGAGAGCTTATTCCATTATCCTCGAAATAAAAGAAGAAAATGTAAATAATAAATTAGATAAATAAACACAAAAGTAGGCACACATGCACATATGCACTCGCGTTCCTACGCGCGCCTACCACACACACACACACACACACACACACACACACAACAACACACACACCACGCCGCACGCACGAGTACAGGTGCGCACAAACTTAGGTACAAGCACATACAGATACAAACACATGCACGCGCGCACACACACACACGCACATGCACATGCATGCGAGCGTACATCTGCACGTGCACCTACACCACACACACAGACAACACACACACCACACACACACACAGAACAGAACAGAAACAAAGAGAGTGATCGAAAAGGGGAAATGTATAGATTTTGAGGATGATATATATGCTGAAAGAGACCCCCTGGCATCCCACCCGGAGGTACGGTGTGATGCAACTGAATCATTCAGCCAGTGAGCTGTAGGTAAGTTGAACCTGGCGGAGCTCATTTCTATCCAACTCGCAGACTGCATGCTGGGTATGCTCATGTCATCCATACCACCTGCCATAGGTAGCCTACTCTTTTACAAAAAAGAACAAAAATAAAGAGGTGTTTTGGAATAAATGTGTGTACAAGATGTCAGCGTGCATTCGCATACCAAACCACTATTTTAAATTTCGTTTTGAAGAGTTTGCAGGGGTTGGAGTCAGAACACTGTTAAGTACGGGACTGAAAATGTCTTAAATGAAAACTTTAGGGAAGATTTTTTAACCTGTGCCCTTGATCATTGTTTGAAAACCATGTTGGATGATCTAACCCCTAACCAATACTGTCTGGGAAAAATCTTTTGATTGAAAGGTACTGCGACAAAGGTAAAGGTAATAAGGTAAAATGGGGGGAGGGGGGTGTTAAAGGTGTTCTCATAATCTATTTCATGAGGTCATTGGAGAGCGAGACGTCAGAGACCTCAGCTTCTTCAGGGGCCAGCATATTGAGGGCGGCGCCCATCTCCTCTCCCTCTCTGCGTTACCTTCCCTGACCCTGAAGAGGGCAGGTTTCCATTTGCAGCTGAGCGAACTGGGGGACTTACTGAAGCCAATGCGTGCAAACGGTCACCCATCCACTTGGTAACCACGCTCGATGCTGCTTTAACCTTGGCTTGGGGAAAACGAGTGCTCTGACCACTGAGCTATCCCGTTCCCACTACAACAAAGACTCTCCATAAAGCCAGCCCATCAAAATCTGTGTCTGATAAGTTTGCTTCTTTCCTTGATCATTCTACGATCTGCTTGCATGGCCCATGAATCATTAAAAAGGACAGTAACCACAATGACCTCATGAAGACTGTCTTTCAAGGCAAGACCAAGGCCAAAAAAGAGAAAAATAATAAGAAAGGCAGACCATCAGCTTCCCTCAGTAGCAACATCAACGAAAGCCTGTGGCATGAGAATCCATGAAGTCAGCAGGGCCAGCAAAACCGATATGTAAGTGTTTTCACAAGCCTACATCTGCAAGCTGTGGTTTTGTTAAATTTCATGCACCCTACCCCCCAACCCCCGGGTTCTTAGAATGAAACATCTTGAACTCTTGAATCATCCTGGAGCAGAAGGAGAAGGAGGATCGCGTCAGTGTCTCGTTGAACGCACTGCACTATATACCTTGTGTTGTCAACAGGTGAGACAGAAAGGTGAGAAGAATCAAGATATTGTATTTTAGACCACCGTTAGCCATGACACATTTCTGTGGGTGAAGTTCAAGACTCTCTCCCCTGACTGAACAAGTCGCTGCAAGAGCAGAGTCCCCCCTCTCCACTCATCTTTTTAATTTAGATTTTCCTATTTGTAATTGTATTTGCCCCCCACCACCACCCCACCACACACACACACACACACACACACACACACACACACACACACATTAAAAGGTTTGGAGGTTTTGTTGGTGTGTTTTTTTAACAACAGAATCTTTTCAAGGGCAACATTTATTTGCCACGAGTTCTTTTATGTGGGCTAAATCAATGTGGTAAACAAAAACCTGGGTTGATCACTTTGTTTGATAAAAAGAACTAGCACCCAGACAAATCACTGACAGTCTGAATTGAAATTCAAATTTAGGTTTTTTATTTCCTGTCATCCCTTTATGGATATGGGAAAACATCCAGACTAGACTCCAAGGGGAATCAAACCTGATACCTTTTACTTTTTAAGACAGATGCGTCACCACTAGATCACCTATCGCTATTACCAACCCCCCCACCCCCGAAATCCTAAAGACACACACACGGCACACCAACACACACACATACACACACACCAACACACACACATACACACACCAACACACACACAGGCACACACACCATTCATTCCAGCGTGGCCCCCCAGCCGTTACCAGATAGTAATCACTGTATCCAGCAGGGCCCATCTAAGGCCTGCCTGTCACACGCCACCAAAGCATGACCTAGAAAATCACATGGTCTGGGGGCCTGTGTTCACGACCCCAGTCAGGTCATTTGTAGGGGGGGGGGGGAGGGGAGGGGAGGGGAGACCTGACCCACAGGGGAGAAATGGTGATTTGGGCACACACACACACACACACAAATAGTTTCCGACTTGTTACCAAAAGCCGATGGAGTTTGTGCTGGGGGTCATGTAATGTGGAAGAAAACCAGTTACAGACACAAGGCTGTCATTGTGAACCTTGCTTATAGGTACTGTATCTTCTTTGCTAGTAAATAGGATTGGTTGGGATGGGAGAGGGTGAGAAGGGGGAGATACAGACAAGACAATCAGACAGGCAAACAGGCAGCCTGTCTGTAATTTTTTATTTGTTTGAGTGTCTGCTTCCTGTCTTTTTGTATGTTTATTCTTGGTTTTTTGTCCTGTCTGTCTTTTTGTCTGTCACTCAGTCGTGTAACGAGTGACCCTTTAACGTACACAAAGATAGACAAATAGAGAAGTGGTGGCAGAGGCAGCCAGACTGCCAGCCAGCCAGCCAGCCAGAGAAGCATGTAGACAAAGAGACAAAAGCAGAAGCAGAGACTGAGAAGAAAGGCAAGAAGAAAAGGTGAAGGGGGGACAGCAGAAAAGAAAAAAAAAGAAGAATCGTGAAAAACTATGAGGAAGAAAAAGAAAAAGAAGAAGAAGAAGAAGAAGAAGACAAATTGTAAGGAAGATGAGTAGAAAAACCGTGAAAAGATGACGAAGTGTGAAGAAGACAAATTGAGAAGAAGAAGGACTAGGAGGAGGAGGAGGAGAAGGAGAGGAAGAAACATAAAGGAACTGCACATTTGTTATATTTCTTATACCAAACATAGGGTCTTGACAATGTAAAGATATTGCTGTTCAACAAATCAGGCGACTAGCTAGCTGTGTCTAAAACTACTCTGTGAACACAAAAAGGTAACAAGTCAAGGGAGGCAGGACACTTCACAAGGTAAAGGAAAAGGGAAAGGTGTCCCATAACCTATAAGGTCGTAGGGGAGCGAGGCGTCAGAGACCTCACTTCTCTAGGGCCAGCATATTGAGGGCGGCGCCCATCTCCTCTCCCTCGCTGCTTTACCTTCCCTGACCCTAAAGAGGGTAGGTACCCATTTACAGCTGGGTGAACTGGGGGAACTGTACTAAAGCCAAGGCGCGCAAAAGGTCACCCATCCAACTGGTAACCACGCTCGACGCTGCTTAACTTGGCTGGGGGAAAGCGAGTGCTCCGACCACTGAGCTATCCCGTCCCCTTCACAAGAGGAATGGCAAAACCTGTCCTGGTCTTGTATTTGACTGACCCTAGCCGTAATACTCATTTGGGGGGTTCTGAACCTGTGAGTAACTCCACAAGAACCTCCATACCAAGAACATGCTATGATGGTTTATTAAACCAACTGCTCTTTGTTGGAGAATGATGCGTGACAGTCCATCTAACTGCTGTACCTCTGTCACTCTTGTTGGGGTAAAAAAAAAAAAGGTGAAAACTATTGCTTTGTACATTCTGCATCCTGACAGAAATAAATGATACTGAAGCGGTTGTAAAGTTCTGCTCCTGTCTCCTTCTTTCCTACCTCTCCTTTTGTTTGACTTTTATTTCACTGTATTTTTCCCAGTATGTTTTTTTCTTTTTTATTATTTGTATTTTTTTAACTAAAAAACAGGTAAGGACTTGTCATTGTAAAAAACTCTACGCCTCCCTCCCCCTCCCTCTCTTTCCTACTCCACTTTCCTGCTCTTCACCACCATTCCGCCCCCCACCCCCACCCCCTTTCCAAAAAAAACAGAGGGGGGATGGGAAAAGGGGGAAGGGGTGGAAGTAACCTCTTGAACTTGATACTTTGCTACAGAACTTTTGATGCGAGCGGAGAGTTAACAAAGGGACTTTTTCCTCTGATGCTGAACCCTTCACAACATGATCACAGTACGTCTGCGTGGGAGAGATAGAAAGAGAGAGGGAATCAGATTGGTGCGGGTGAAGGGGGCTGGAAAATGGGCAGGATGAGAGGAGGGGGTAGTGGTTTGGATGGGGGGGGGGGGAGGAGAGTGGAGTGAGGTGGGATGTGAGGGTGCTTGTGGGGTGAGAAGTTGACAATAGGGGGTCATACAGGAAGGGTGGGGGGAATGATGATGATTCCATTGACTGTTAATGTGTGAATGAACGTATCTAGAGCTTTAGTGTGTGGGGTTAGGGAGTGGGGAGAGAGCTTGACCACCACACCTTAAGAAAACAAGAATGTGCAGAGTGGAATAGTGGGGTTTATTAGTGCTTCGCGCGTGTGTGTGTGTACAACCAGTTGAGATTAATACTTAGGTTTTAACGTTTTGAACTTGAATTGGGAAAACAGGATGGCTACAAAAATAATTTTAAAAGCCAGAAAAGAAGGAAAACGAAAAGAAAGAATGGAGGAAAACAATAGGAAATAAGGGAAAGAAAAATAGGTATACATACAGGCAAACAACAAGACACCCAAAAAAACTAGACAGACAGACTAAACAATAAGGAGAAGGAGAAGAAATAAAGACAAGACAACAGGGGAAAAAATGGCAAAGAAAAGGAAACAAAGGAGAAAGAAAGAAGACAACTACGACCAGATAAACAAGGGAAGCAATTTAGCTTTAAGCATAATTTTGTTGGATCTTAGAGGAATTGGTTCAGGGATAATGCTCGCCAGCAAAGATTCTGACATTGGTCATTTTGTTTGAAATATCAGATATGTAGCAAAGTCCTTCCGATGAGACTTTAAACTGAGGTCCAGTATGCAAATCTTTTGGATAAATAGGCCACTGTGTGCCAGTAGGAAGGATGACAAAATTTTAAGACAGGTATGTGCACTGACTGGTGTCCTGTTTAGACGTCTTCCAAAGTCGAAATATGGCTACCATAATGGTGGACAAAAAACGGTCACATCACACACAAAATCTATCTGCCTTATAGTGAACAAAAATCGGTCACACACACAATCCCATTATCTGCCTTATAGTAAACAAAAAACGGTCACACACACAAAATCTCTCTATCTGCCTTATAGTGAACAAAAAACGGTCACACACAATCTCACTATCTGCCTTATAGTGAACAAAAAACGGTCACACACAATCTCACTATCTGCATTATAGTGAACAAAAAACTGTCACACACACAATCTCACTATCTGACTAATAGAGAACAAAAAATGGTCTCACACACACACAAAATCTCACTATCTGCCTTATAGTGAACAAAAAACGGTCACACACACAATCTCACTATCTGACTAATAGAGAACAAAAAATGGTCTCGCACACAACACAAAATCTCACTATCTGCCCTATAGTGAACAAAAAATGGTC
The DNA here is from genome assembly GCA_028751875.1 of Rapana venosa. Classification (NCBI taxonomy): domain Eukaryota; kingdom Metazoa; phylum Mollusca; class Gastropoda; order Neogastropoda; family Muricidae; genus Rapana; species Rapana venosa. Next base: position 50,523,334 of record CM054136.1, read on the forward strand.
ACATACACACACATACACACTCTCACAACACACACACACACACAATCTCACTATCTGCATTATAGTGAACTAAAAAAAAAAAGTCTCACACACAAAAAGATCTGTCTACCTTAATGGTGGGCAAAAACAGTCGCATACAGAAAAAATTTTCACTATCAGTGAATCTCCAAGCTCTAGCCAAGGAACGGAAAAAAAGAAAAGAAAAGAAAAGAAACGATGCATAACAAAAGGCACAAAAAAAGTCTCTGAACAGCTTGAAAGCGAAAATCTTTTTCAACAGTCCCCTTTGATCTTTGCCACAGCAATACCTGCTTCTTTAGAATCTGAACCACTAACAGGCAGGGACCCCCAGAACTGTTGCCAGTACCCGCTCCCCACACTGCATGCATGCCCAGAAAATGACATGGTCTGGATGCCTGTGTTCACACACCCCCCTGGGTCTTAATTTATAGGGGCTCAAACTGAGAGGGAAGAACGTGATAATTTGTGGACACAAGAACCTGATATTTTTACCCTCCGGCAAAAAACAGAGGTGTGGTGGGTGGCCATATTAGGTTGAGGTGGGTGTAGCTTGGTGAAGACAGGGTTGTCTTTGATGGCCCCATCTGTTTTCTGCGTTGTTATTATTGTCATCATTGACAAGGGTGTGTTTGATGATGGCTTGTTATAATCAAAATTACAACCTTAATAATCCATGCAAGTTCTTAACACTCACATGCATTAGATAGTGAACGAATTGTTTCAAATTTTGGTCTTTTCTGCTCAGTGGGTTTGGGGGTTGTTGGTTTTTAACTCAAGGAAGTGTAGGTATGTTGCACTAAAAACCCACCAAGCCAGTTGTCTCCACATCTTGTTGTTAGTCATGATAGATCTCTCTAGGGTTCACTTTTAGTTTGGCAATGGGGGAGGGAGAGGATAGCCTGGTGGTTAGAGAGCATTGAGCTTGTGATCTGATATCCAGGGGTTGAGTCACCACCAAAACATCAGTTCGAGGGGATTTTCCCTGGAGTTAACATCAGTGCCGCCTCCACTGCTCTCTGTTTGCCTCATCTTCTATCTACCTGGACCGTGCCTTGGAAGATAGTCTTCGAGAAGCCATCATATCTTCTGTTGTGTCATAGTCCCAGAAGAGTTATCTGACTTAGGGACAGTACCATCAATCAACCACCACCAAACATAATCATCATATCTTCTGACATGAACACATCATTTCAGTTTTCTTGTCTTTAGAATTGTAAGATCTAAACAGTGGTCTGTGGCTTGTTTCACAATGTTAGGGAATTTTTTCATGCATGTCCTGGAAGGAGATGCCAAGCACTTTCTTGTGGCACTGCATTTCAACCACATAAGATATTTTAGCCAAAGAGAACTGTACAAGAAATACTGACTTCGTCAACAGAAAATTTACAACAGCTGCATCTTCGTTGATTTCCAAAAGGCATTCAACAGAGTGTGGCATGATGTTTTGTGGACAATAGTGAAGAATTACCAAATGGGCCAGACGCTCATTCACACCTCCAACAGCTTTACACTACAGCTTGCTGTACAGTTCTTGTCCAAAGGTCTGTTAGAGAATTGTTCCATGCTTTAGTTCATGTGTGCTAAGGATGCCTCCTGTCACCCACGCATTTCAGCACTATTTGGGAGCTCATCATAAGTGATGTATTCTAAGGCAACCAAGGCTCAGTCAGTATCAGATAGAAAATTACCGCAAGCCTTCGATTTGCATATAACATTATGCACCTGCACGACAGGAAGAGGAGCTTGGGGAAATTCCTAATATCAAATTTTGGCATTAGAAAATCAGTGTAAAAGAAGAAAACAAATGACCAACAGTGGCAGTTCAATCCCAACCAAGATTACAGTCAATAGACAGTGATCAAACTCAAACCCCTAGGCCCCCATTATTTGTGATAATAGATCAAAAACAGATGTGACTTTAAGAGTCGCACGTAACACAGACATCATTGGCCACGGCAAAGCTCACACTAATCTAGAAAAATCGAAACACCAGTCTGAAACCAGGAATCAAACCACTGCGTGCAGCACTAGAGACTTTAAAAGCAGACTTGCAGCCAAGAATTCATGCAAATGAAATGCAATGCTAAGTGGAAGGTGACACAAGCATTACATATTTCAATCAGTTATACAATCTGCATTCAGACAAGATTAAGTACTATGGCAAGGAAACTGATATAACTCTTCTCCTTATTATGCTCACATGAGCTCGGGCGCACGCGCGCGCGTAACCATCCCCCCCCACCCCACCCCTCAACACAAATTCTCCCTTTAAACCATCTCAGATTGTTCACTTACATGCTACTATATTCTCCCTCCAGCTCTTTTCCTTTGCCCTTTTTTTTGTTTGTTTCGGCCTGGGAGAGGGTGTGGTAGGCTGGGATGGACAGTGAAAAATGTAACCTCTTGACCTCGATAGTTTAAAACAGGAGTTGGGGGTGTGAACGGGGCCAGGGCCGGAGGATTGTATCTCTCTGATGCTGAGCTGGCCTACACCATGATCACAGCCTGTGTGTCAGTGTGGGAGAGAGACATACAGACAGACAGAGACACAGAGAGAGAGAGACAGAGAAAGAGAGAGAGAGAGAGAGAGAGAGAGAGAGAGAAACAAGGGAAGAGAGATACAGAGACAGAGACAGAGAGACAGAAAGAGACACACACAAGGGGAGAGAGAGACACAGAGAGAGAGGAGACGAGGGGGGGGGGGGGGGGGGGGGTGAGGAGAGGAGAGGAGGAGAGGGGAGAGAAACAAGGGAAGAGAGACACACACAGAGACAGAGACAGAGAGAGAGAACAAGGGGGAGAGAGAGAGTCAGAGAGAGAACAAGGGGGGGGGGGGGGGGGGGAGAGAGTGACAGAGAGAGAGGAGGGTTAAGAGAGAGAGAGTAACAGAGAGGCAGAACGAACAGCTTATAGCTGAGTCTGTGGAATTTTTTTCTTTTTTTTTCTTTTTTCTTTTTCAGAATAGTATGGGAACGGGCCAATGACAGCGAGGGTCCTTACAAGTAAAGGACAATACTTAGGACTGTATCGGTGTGAATGAACACATTAGTGCCAGGGCTTTTTTTTTTAAAGACCCTAACACCCCCCCCCCCCCCCCCCCCCCCCCCCCCCCCCCCCCCCTCCCAGCTTTTGGTTTGATTGTCATTTTGAACACACACAAAAAAGGTGAGATAGGTAGGGGGCGGCAAGAGGAAGTGGGAGGGGGGGGGGGTGGGAGTGTGAGGGATGTCAAGAATATGATGAAGAACTAGTACTACAGGTTTTTAACTTTGTTGCTTTTAGGCCCAAAAAATAAAGGTTTCGTGGAGCGGTACGGTTGTAGAGTGCGCTGTGCTGTGCTGTGCTGTGCTGTATATGTTGTGCTGTACTGCGCTGTGTTGTGCTATGCTGTGTTGTGCTGTGCTGTACTATGATATTCTGTACTGTGGTGTGCTGTGCTGTGCACTGTTGTGCACTGCTGTGCAGTGCAGTGCTGTGCTGTGCTGCACTGTTATGTACTGTACTGTGCATTGCTGTGTTGTGCTGTACTGTGCTGTGCTGCACTGTGCTGTGCTGTGATGTGCATTGCTGTGCTGTACTATGGTGTGTTGTGCTGTACTGTGCTGTGCTGCACTGTGCTGTGCTGCACTGTGCTGTGCTGTACTATGGTGTGTTGTGTTGTGTTGTGCTGTACTATGTTGTGTTGTTCTGTGCTCTGCTGTACCGTGCTGTACTGTGCTGTGCTTTTTTTGTTGTGCTGTACTGTACTATGTTCTGCTGTACTGTGCTGTGCTTTTTGTGTTGCGCTGTGCTGTGCTGTACTGTGCTGTACTGTACTATGCTGTGCTGTGTTGTGCTGTGCAGTGCTCTTCTGTGCTATACTGTGCTGAGCTCTTCTGTGCTGTACTGTGTTGTGCTGTACTATGCTGTACTATGCTGTGCTGTACTGTGCTGTACTATGTTGTGCTGTGTTGTGCTGTGCTGTACTGTGCTTTTTGTGTTGTGCTGTGCTGTGCTGTATTTTGCTGTGTTTTACTACGCTCCTGCTGTACTGTGCTGTGATGTGATTTGATGTGCATGTGCCACCCCAACACTCCCTCCCAGCCCCCGACCCCCAACTCCTGCCAATCCTCTACCCCCCAGTAACTTGTCTGTGGGTGACCTGGGCCAAGTCTGACGAACCACTGCTGACAGACGGCAGACCCAGTGACCCGGGGGTTCGAGTCGATCAGGCGGAAGAGATGTTGCTGTGAGTTGACACTGCACGGTGTGACAGCAACCTCCTGCCTCTTTCTGCCCCCTTTTTCTTGGAGTTTTACAACAACAAAAAGACGTGATTATCATCATAGAATGGTGAGCCAGGCTGACAGGTCTGTGCTTTGTTTCTGTCTTTTGTCTCTGTAGGTCTATCTCTTTCCGTCTGTCTGTCTGTCTCTGTCTGTATGTCTGTCTGTCTCCCCCCTCTCTCTCTCTTCTCTCTCTCTCTCTCTCTCTCTCTCCTCTCTCTCTCTTCCTCTCTTTTCTCCCGTACACATACACATCAGCGTGCACACGTGCACTCTCTCTCTCTTTCTCTCTCTCTCACTCACACACACACACACACACACACACACACACACACACGATTTAATTCCTTTTACCCCTTTTGGGGTATGGAGGATTACAAACCAATAACAAGCCTTGGGTTACAAAGGATCTGAAACGTGTTTTAAACAAAAAGAAAGTAGTATTTTACACAGGCACAGAACAACAAAAGAAGGAAGTAAACAAAGAAGTCAAAGCTGCTGTTGCACGGGCCAGACGTATATATAAAAATAAGATAGAAGACAAGTTTGCGAGGAACAATTTTCGTTCTGCATGGCAGGGTATCAAAAATATGTCTGCAGTAAATATGGTAGGTGTCCAACATAGGTCAAAGATCAGTTTGCAGGGAGTATGTGATAACAACTTACCAGACCATCTAAACGCATTTTTTACTCGCTTTGAAAAGCATGATTTCTCAGATGAATTAAATGATCTGAAGCAATCCCTAGTTTCTGAGAATAGCGTCATTGTTGATGAAGAAATTATCTGTAGGCACTTAAAGGCAATAAATATTAACAAATCTCCCGGACCAGATGGTATATGTGGAAGAACCCTGAAATTCTGTGCTACTGAGCTTGCCAGTGTCCTTCAACACCTGTTCCAGGCCTCACTGGATACTTGTCAGATTCCTGTTATTTGGAAAACTTCCAATGTAATACCTCTTCCAAAGAAACCCAATCCTTCTCGGCCTAACGATTTTAGACCTGTAGCTCTCACATCTCTTGTGATGAAAACGCTGGAAAAGATCGTAAAATCTCTCATTCTTTCTGCTACAGAGAAAGACCTTGACACTCTGCAATTTGCATACAGGTCTCGAAGGGGTGTCGAAGATGCCAAACTATTCATTTTGAACAAGTTGTATAGCCACTTGGAAACACCTGACTCTCATGCCAGAATATTGTTCGCTGACTTTAGTTCAGCTTTCAATACAATGCAGCCTCACGTTCTGGTTAACAAAATAATTTCAAAATTTGACGTAGACAATCAACTTGTTCGTTGGCTGATTGAATTTTTAACCAACAGACCACAGCGTGTTTTGGCCAACAAAATATCTTCTTCGGTTAGATTTACCTGCACTGGTTCTCCGCAGGGTTGCGTCCTCTCACCACTTCTGTACATTCTATACACAGATGATTGCAGAAGCAACTATGGAAATTCCTTTCTGGTAAAGTTCGCAGACGATAGTGCTCTGTTATCCCTCTTATCCGGATCAGTCTTAGACCATGGTCCAGCCCTCACCGAGTTCGTACACTGGTGTGACGAGGCCTATCTGGAGCTAAAATGTTTCTAAAACTAAAGACCTGCCTATCGACTTCAGAAGATCAGGGCATACTCCTAAGAATATTATTATCCATAATCAAGAGGTTGAAAACGTTTTGAACTATAAGTATCTGGGAACTGTTTTTGACCACAAGTTAAACTGGGACGTTAACACTGACGCTATTGTCAAAAAGGGACAACAACGTCTGTATTTTCTGAGGAAACTGAACTCATTTTTTGTAGACAAAAAGATCCTTTCCTTGTTTTACAAGTCTTACATAGAGAGTGTTTTAAGTTTTGCTTTCATTTGTTGTACAATAACCTTAGTGTTAAAAACAAGAATAGCCTGCAGAGAATTGTAAGAATCTGCTAAAAATAATTGGAGAAAAAAAAGAGATCTAATGTCGTTCTGCAATCAGCAGCTTGTAGGCAAAGCGACTGCCATACATTTTTGGCCGATCCCTCCCATGCTTTGTTTCCAGAATTTCAGCTGTTGCCTTCGGAACGCCGTTTTCAGTGTCCCATCAGCAAAACCAACAGAAAAGAAATTCTTTTGTGCCAGTAAGCATTCGACTTCTGAATTCACAATGATGTTGACTACCTAGTTCTTACATTTCTCTGAATTATCTGCCTGATTGTCATTGTTACGAGTGTAGTCAATACATAATTGTGTGTGTGTGTGTGTGTGTGTGTGGGTGCGTGGGTGTGTGAAATAAGTCTGTGTTCTAGTCAACTGTCTTAAAACATTGAATTCATATATTGGTGTATGGTGTGGGTGTGCGCGGGCGTGTTCGCACACACACGTACGTGCGTGTGTACGTGCTGCGTATATGCGAGCGTAAAAATAAGTTTTTATGTCTTCTAGTCAATGGGTTTAAAATTGTGTTCACAATTGATGTGTGTGCGCATGCGCGCGTGTGTGTGGTGTGTGTGTGTGTGTGTGTCGTGACATTTTATTTGAAAACCAATATGAAATATAGCTTGTGTGTCTTTGATATATTTGATGAGTATCAATCTGCCTGTCAGTATTGTAATTGCCCTTCATGGGATGATTAAAGTGTTTTTGACTTGACTTGACTTTGACTTGACAATTCACACACACACACACACACACACACACACACACACACACCGAACAAGAGCCATTAACCATCCGATATTTCATTGGTCCATACAAAACATCTTATGGCATCTATCCAGGTTTAAAAAACCCCAAAACTATAATTACAACGATAGAACCACGAAATACTACCGAGTCTGCTAAAAGTGTTCAAACAAAACAAACTAAAACACACACAAAAATAAGGTAAAATAGAATAAAAATAATAAAGTGAAATAAACTTGTTTAGATAGGGAAATAGATGGAGTAGATTTCTTTTCCACTTCTCAGCTCGAGCTCCGAACACCAAATGGTAAGATTTTCGTATGGCAACATATAAGGTAGCCGCATTCCGACTTCGGGGCTGATGTCTAAACATGACACCATTGTGCATGTGGGGTTTGTTTGGGTTTTATTTTAAATAAATGGTGTAGGAACTACCGGCACACATTGGCTTCCCTGTCCTAAAGATGGAACAGGTTTTAATGAACATGTGCGCAAGGTGTTCTCTTGTACCTATTTGCTCACAGGCAAACGGTTCATGTATATATGTGTAGGTAGGTGATGGTAAAGAACGGGGATAAAAGGGAATTGGAAGGAGCGCAGTGTCTGTGTGTGTGTGTGTGTGTGTGTGTGTGTGTGTGTGTGTGTGCGCGCGCCTATCTGTCTGTCTGTCTCTGTTTGTGTCTGACTCAATATGAACGCAGCAGGGACAATGTCTACACGTGTTCTGCATATACGTGGATTGTTCTCCGACCGTGTCTGTTTAAAGGTAAGGTAAAGGTGTCATATAACCTCTGTGGTCGTTGGGGAGCGAGACATCAGAGACCTCAACTTCTCTAGGGGCCAGCATATTGAGGGCGGCACTCATCTCCTCTCCCTCGCTGCTTTACTTTCCCTGACCCTAAAGATGCAGGTACCCATTTACAGCTGAGTGAACTAGGGGTCTGTACTGAAGCCAAGGCGCGCAAACGGTCACCCATCCAAGTGGTAACCACGCTCGATGCTGCTTAACCTTAAGCTGGGGGGTAAAGCGAGTGCTCTGACCACTGAGCTATCCCGTCCCCAACACCAAGGTAAATCCAAGTCTCTCATTTTCAACAACTTTTAATGTAATTTATATGCGCCAGTGGTGTTGTGTCGTAAAGCGGTTCTTGTCGTAAAGTGGACAGGTTCAACGAAGATAATAGAAACTCTCCCACCAGTGCTGAGGCTTCCTGTGGAGAGAAGAGAAAACATGTATTATATTATTATTATTATTATTATTATTATTATTATTATTAAAACCTTCTCCCTGTCTTCACTACGTGGGCTGCCAGTGCAATGCACAGACTGCAAACCGAAAGAGAAACTGTTCTCAATCTGACAGTTCCTCTTGCAATCTGTGAGCGACCAAATCGGGTAAGACAACAGATGTTTTCATGGACAGGTTAGAGAGAGCGTTCATTTCAGGTTGGCCATCTCGACTGAATTGTTCATAGATTAAATATCTGGGGGGGGGGGGGGGGGGGGGTGTTGCCATAATTTGTGGGTTGATTTTCATGTGTGTTGATAGAGAAACCATGTCATAAGCAGTTAGTAGCAAAAATACACCTTAAGACACACACGAGACAGCATATAAAATAATGATACACATCCTATAGGGCGGGACGGGATAGCTCAGTGGTCAGAGCACTCGCTTTCCCCTAGCCAAGTAAAGCAGCGTCGAGCGTGGTTACCACTTGGATGGGTGACCGTTTGCGCGCCTTGGCTTCAGTACAGCTCCCCCAGTTCACCCAGCTGTAAATGGGTACCTGCCCTCTTTAGGGTCAGGAAAGGTAAAGCAGCGAGGGAGAGGAGATGGGCGCCGCCCTCAATATGCTGGCCCTAGAGAAGTGAGGTCTCTGACGCCTCACTCCCCTACGACCTTATAAGTTATGGGACTCCTTTATATCCATACCCTTGTGCTCTCTCTCTCTCTCTCTCATACAAATGATTATACACCCTACCTGTCTACAAGCTCCCCCCCCCCCTCTCTCTCTCTCTCTCTCTCTCGCTCTCTCTTTCTTTCTCATACAAATGATAATACACCCTACCTATCTACAAGCTCTCTCTCACTCTCTCTCTCCTCTCTCTCTCTCTCTCCTTATAACCACACGCGCGTGTGTGCGCGCGCGCTCGTGATACCGGACCTCTCATAAATCTATTAACCTTGTCTAATCCTCCCCTCCCCCTCTCGTCCTCCTCCCCCCCCCCCCCCCCCCCCCCCACCCTACCCATCTGGTATAGACTATACAGTCCTGTACACGTCTTGTCTGTGTGTCCATGGTTCCTGTCCATTCATCATGGCCTGTGTCAGCGGCAAGTCATCGAGGTGTGGAAATCTCACCTTGACTGGTCACTTGCCTTGTCCAGCTAGCATAGCAAAGCAAAGCAAAGCATAAGCGTAGCGTAAGCGCAGCATAAGGGAGCATATGCTAGCCGGCATTGGTCTGTTGTTGCCAAGTCAGCTGCCCTGTCCCTCGTGGTTTATGAGCTGTTGTTTTACTTGTTGACACCAAACAGACTTCAAAGGACAACTTGCTCATGCCGCTTGTCAGTTATGGGTCTCTGTGTTGTGTGTATATGTGTGTGGTGTGTGGGGGGGGGGGGGGGGGGTCGGTGGGGGGGTTGGGGGTTAGAGGGTTGTGTTGTGCTTTGTATATGTGTGTGTGTGCGGTGGATGGGAGGGGGGTTGTGTTGTCTGTGTTCGTTTTGTGTGTGTGTGTGTGTGTTGGATGGTGGCGGGGGGGGGGGGGTGTCTGTGTGCGTTTGTGTGTGTGAGAGAGAGAGAGAGCGAGAGAGAGAGAGAGAGAGAGAGAGAGAGAGTATCTTACCAAAAAAAGAAAAAATGTTAACGCATGTTTCTTGAAAGGAATATGGGAGTGACTGTTTGAATACATGAATATAAAACTAATGTACATAGATCAGCACGCACGCACGAACACGCACGCATACACAGACAGTGACGAAACGCCAACTCTTAGACACACACACATGCAATGACTTTTTTTCTGTATTTCTCCCTATCTGTCTTTCTACGTCTGTTGTGATTTTAGAACAAACTCATATAAGAGAGAGAGAGAGAGAGAGAGAGAGAGAGAGAGAGAGAGAGCTAGAAGATGATGGATGGCGAGAAGCAGAGAAGAGGACTAAAGTGTATGTTCTGTAATGAAGTAGAGCTGTGCATTTCTGTAACTGAGTGTAATGCTCTTTATTGTTATATAGTGCGTCATAATAATCTATATTACAATTATGGTACATTTATAAATATTTGTGTATGGGCATATTATGTGTATACTTATTCTATGTGTGCGTGCGAGCATGCTTGTACACACGCGCGCATGTGTGTATGTGCTTTTCAAAATTGACTTTCTCCATCTATATATGGCTTGTAACCTATTTGTATTCATATTCCCTGATCCTTCACATCACCAGCACACTCACTTACACAGCAAGATAAGCTCTAGATGATATTTTGTTTGCATATTGAGAGCATGGTATCTGATAAATTTCACTCACCATAATACTTATGTGCAGAGCTGAAACTGAAAACGACAGAAAACTTTTTTTTTAAACCCTAAAGAGGGAAAATGACAGAAGTGGCTGAGTTTGAAGCAGCCCACCCACGATCCTTTCCAACCTTGGAGTTCAGATGGACCAATCAAACATGTTCTTTCTTACCTGTCATCACTGTGAACAGAACGAACTTCTGCTACATGAAATGTTTGAAAGGTGTATGAAGTGATGGTTGCTGAGAGCCCCAAGCTGTCAATCACATACACAAGACACACAGGCTGTGCGCACTAGGTGACCTGAAGCTTCAAACTGAACGCTGATTGGCTGGAGGATAAGCGTCATCCGTTTGAGATAGAACAGGATCTATATAGATTGGTGTGGTTGAACATGATGCCACAGGCCGATTGAGACGTAATGTTTACAGTGATATTGTGACAGACCATCTGTTCTGGATTTGTTTCGCTCTTGACTGTCGGGCTTTTCGGTTTAGGAGGCCACTCTGTTGATTGCTTTAGGTTCACAAGTATACAAAGTGCTAGATGCTCTCCCTTACTTGCACAAAGTGCATGCTGAAAATCTTCAACAAATAGCTATAGATAGATACAAACGCAAACGCAGTTTCATTTCACGAGGGTGATAGATTAAGTTACAAAGACTTTTTTCGTCCAGCCCTTCAACATGAAAGGAAAAAGAAAAAAAATACTCAAGAAAAACAAAAGTACATGCTGCAAATGAATGCACATAGCATGTATGTTCAATCATACTGAAGTCAGGTGGGGTGTGAGATGCTTGCAAGATCTACATTTTTCTCTGTCCACAGAAAAAATGTTGACTATATCCAGGTGAGAAATGTCGACTTCATGTATGTAAATGTTATTGATAGAAGGCAAAGATTATATAGGTTCCTGTTTCCCAGTGAAAGTAAAATGTAGATTATTGCAAATGACATCACATCTTACCCAGCTTTAAGAGGATTGAACATACTGATGCTGAAACTACGACACGTTTTTCCCTTTTCAACTGAAAGCATTCATTTCCTACACAATTAAAAGTACAAAATGCGTCTGAAGAGAAAGAGTAGAGTTCTTCTTTATTCCAACTGCAGACTGGCCCTAAATCCCCTGCAGGCAAAGCCGAACATCCCCCTCACACAGAGGATCAAACACACCACCTACCTTCAAACACACAGCCCCCACCACCACCTCCTCCCCCAAGCACAGACAGTACAGAGTGCCTCTGTTTGCCCCCTGCCTGTTCCCATAGGGCTCAAAGCACACAGGGTGGGAGAGACAGGCAGGCACAGAGCGGTACAGCAGCCACCCACGATGAATTTGCACATGGCCACAAAGAGGATTTGAACCCTAAGCCCTTTTGCTACCGCCGGGCCCACAACTTTAAATTCGTCTAGGAAGCAGGTTTTTTTGGCTGTTTTGTGGGAGAGGAGAGGTGGGGGTCTCTTGCTGTTGCTTTTCTTTTTTTTTTTAAATGTTATCCATGATGTTTGGTTTTTTTTATTCATTTACTATGTTTAGTATGTTGGGAGGTTTAAAGCAGTTTTAGAAGAAAAAAAAAAGTTTGAACAAAATGGGGAAGGAGATAGCCTAGTGGTTAGAGCATTGTCATCGCGACTTAAAGGCCCAGGTTCGAGCCACCACCGAGACGCCCGTTCAAAGGGAATTTTCTCCAGGAGTTAACATCAATACCGACTCTCACTTTCCCGAAAGTCCTTTGGATGAGATTACAAACCAAGGCCGAGTGGGAACACCCGATGAACGTCTTTCGCACACGTTAAGATCCATTCCACCTTTTGGAGGAGTAGGCCATTCATGTCGGTACGAACGGATGACAAAAATGGAACTGCATGCACACTGGTGTCATGTTTAGACATCATCCCGAAGTGGGAATGCTGTTACCTTAATGGTGGGTAAAAACAGTCGCACATGCAAAAAAAGCAAAACTCATCATTGGTAAACCTCGGTGCTCTAGCAAAGGAATGAAAACAAAAGCAAAGCCAGAAAACCCCACAAAAAACATTTTAAAAAAACAATCCACTAACAGTTTTGAAATAGCTTTATTTCAACCCCGGCCTCACAGAGGACTTGAAAGCCAAGACACAAACAAAAGGTAATGGAGTTAAATCAATGCATAGCTTGTTTACGCCCTTCTCAAACAGTGGAGTCAATGCATAATTTGTACATGCCTTTCTCAGACAGTGGAATCAATGCATAGTTTGTCTATGCCCTTCTGTCTGAGAAATCAATGCATCAGTGGAATCAATGCATAATTTGTGCATGCCTTTCTCAGACAATTACATTAATGCATAATTTGTATATGCCCTTCTCAGACAGTGGAATCAATGCATAATTTGTACATGCCCTTCTCAGACAGTGGAATCAATGCATAATTTGTACACGCTCTTCTCAGACAGTGGAATCAATGCATAATTTGTACATGCCCTTCTCAGACAGTGGAATCAATGCATAATTTGTATATGCCCTTCTCAGACAGTGGAATCAATGCATAATTTGTATATGCCCTTCTCAGACAATTGAATCAATGCATAATTTGTACATGTCCTTCTCAGACAGTGGAATCAATGCATAATTTGTACATGCCCTTCTCAGACAGTGGAATCAATACATAATTTGTACATGCCTTTCTGAGTGGAATCAATGCATAATTTGTACATGCCTTTCTCAGACAGGGGAATCAATGCATAATTTGTGCATGCCTTTCTCAGACAGTGGAATCAATGCATAATTTGCACATGCTCTTCTCAGACAGTGGAATCAATGCATAATTTGTACATGCCTTTCTCAGACAGTGGAATCAATGCATAATTTGTACACGCTCTTATCAGACAGTGGAATCAATGCATAATTGTACATGCCTTTCTCAGACAGTGGAATTAATGCATAATTTGTACACGCTCTTCTCAGACAGTGGAATCAATGCATAATTTGTACACGCCCTTCTCAGACAGTGGAATCAATGCATAATTTGTACACGCTCTTCTCAGACAGTGGAATCAATGCATAATCTGTGCATCTTCTTCTCAGACAGCCGAGTTGGTGTTGGTTTTTTCAGGGGGATGGGAGGGGGGGAGGGTTAGTTGGATATAAGTGTAACTGTGGTTAGGTAGAGCATGCATGGGGTTTTTTTAGTTATCATTTTGGTTCTTGATATTTTGTGAGTTCTAAATGGATGACAGGTATTGAAGAATTTTAGTTTGAATGTGCTTTTCATTTTTTGTTGATTGGTTGATTGGTGGGTTGGTTGGATGGCCAGTTGGTTGGTAGGTTAGTTGGTTGGTTATGCATAATTTATTTCAGTATTGCTTTTGATGATCAATACATATGTATCTCACCAACCTGATTAGAAATGTACCTAGAGGAAGATAGGTAGAATCAGCTTAAAAGATCTACATCACACACTATTGATATTTTTGTATACTCAGCAAAAAGAATTCATTAGTGTAACTCAAACTCTATAGAGTGTCTTTTTTCTCTTTTTGTTATAGAGCTGGTATGACGAAAGGCGAAGCAACTTGATAATTGTCTTTTTTATGTACAATTATTAATAGGAAATTGTGAACACTTACAGTGGTTATCCTCAGCACACTTCCTTGACGTATGTACCTTCATGTTTCCAGTTATGTATTTTTCTTTGTATATAAACTAGATTAAATCTTGACTGTATCATGTGTATGTGTGTGTATGTGCGTGTGCAAGCACGTGTGTGCGTGCGTGCAAGCACGTGTGTGTGTGTGTGTGTGTCAAAGTCAAAGTCAAAGTCAAACTTTTATTTTCAGATGGTGTGTGACTGAGTGTGTGTGTGTGTGTAAATATGTGTCTGCACACATCTGTGTCTATGTGTCTGTTTTGTGCGCGCGTGTCCGTGCCTGCGTGCGTGTCCCTGCCAGGTGCGTGTGTATGCATAATTATGCACGTGTGTGCGCACATTTGTACATGTATATCCCCACGCATTCACCAGGTCTTTGTCATCACGCCTTCATCTCAAACACCCCCTTAAAACGTTATTTAACATAATAGTTGTGGCCTGGAGTGAGTGTAAGGCTATTCAGAGTGACCCACGTTTATCACCTCCTCACAAAGTCTGACACCTAGGCCCCCTCAAAGGGTCAAACGGTCACCCCAGACCAGAAGACCGACCACACTGCAATATTGTAATGACAAACAAAAATCCCAGTCTGGACTAATCTGACCTCGACACAACTGTGGTCAAGGCATTTTGCTAATGGCTATCTCATAACACGTACGTCCCCTGCATGCAGTTGAAGGTATTTATTTAGTTAGTGCTAATGGTTTCCGCGCCTTGGCTTCAGTACAGTCCCCTAGTTCACCAAGCTGTTAATGGGTACCTGCCCTCTTTAGGGTCAGGGAAGGTAAAGCAGCCAGGGAGAGGAGATGGGCGCCACCCTCAATATGCTGGCCTCTGGAGAAGTGAGGTCTTTGACGTCTCACTCCCTACACCACCTTACAGGTTGTGGAATACCTTTACCTTTTAATGGTTTAGGTTTCCCGTTTGAATAATAAAAAAATCCCAAGTTAGCACTTAAAAAATATAATTAAAATGCTGAGTTTGGCTGGTTGCTTCTTTTTTTTTAATCTTGTTCCAGAATATTTTATTTATTTATTCTTTTATATCGAGGATAATGGAATAAGCACTCATGTGCTTTTTTACATCCAGTCCCCGTGAGTATGCGGTTTTGTAAATTTTGTCATCTGTTTCCACCGGCACACAATGGCCCACTCTTCCGAAAAGCGGAAGAGGATTTAACGTGTGCACAAGATGTTCTGAAGGAGACACCGTGGTCGAGTGGTTTAGGCGGCCAACTCGTGATCCAGAGGTCGCGGGTTCGATCCCCGCTCGGCTCGGTGTTGTGTCCTTGGGAAAGACACTTTACTCCTATTTTCCTCACTCCACCCAGGTGTACAAGTGGGTACCAGCTCTGCTGGGGAAGTATCTGGCGACAGACTAGCGTCCTGTCACAGGGGTGGTGAAAAAACCATCAGTTCGCCTAACGATACAGAAACCGGGATAAGCTCCGGCTCTATGGGCCTTCTGTCTCGAAAGAACATACAAGATGTTCTGCATACGTTCAAACACGGGGCCTCAGTTTATAGTCTCATCCGAAGGACTTTGACATTCAGTTCGATTTTTTTGTCAAACTGGGAAGAAAGGGCGAGGCTTGGAATCGAACCCAGAACCTCACGGTTAACTTGTTGGCAAGCGAACGTCTTAACCATCCTGCCACCTTCCTTCCTATATACACTTTTTTGTTGTTGTTCACTTATTACATCATCCCGGAAGTCGGAATGCTGCTACCTTAATGGTGGATAAACTGCCGCCAACATAAAATCTCACCATTGGTGGACCTCAGAGCTCTAGCAGAGGAAGAACGAAATAAAAGCCAAGCCAACCTAGTCACACCTGGGAATCCCTGTACCACATGAAAGAATGGGGACTTACATATATTAACGTATATGGCTTTTTTTAATAAATAAAAAAAAACTCGCCATTAAGGCAGCCATATTAAAACTTCAGAGGATTTTTTTTCTTTTTTGTGTGCGTGAAAATTATATACTGTTTTAATTTTGAGCTTGCCCATGGCACTGGCTGGAGATTTAGTAAATTTGTTCATTCTTATATTTCGAAGATAATGGAATAATCACTCTTGTGACTTCTTTTTAACATCCAGTTCCCGTGTGCATGCAGATTTGTAAAATTTTGTTATCCATTCTAACTAGCACACGGTGACCTACTTTTCCAAAAGGCGGAACAGGTTTTAACGAGTACGGAAGATGTTCTGCGTGCGTTCGCAGTCGCACACGGGACCGACCTCGGTTTATAGTCTCATCGGAAGGAACATCGCGTTTCAGCCGCTTAAATTCTTCTCCATGGATCTGCTGCTATAATCCAGATCTGGTGAAGCGTGCATGGTTGTGGAGAGAAGCAGGTATTAGCTCTCTGAGTGATTTGGAGATCTGGGGAGCTTTTTGTAGTTTCAGTTTAGTCTGTACACTGATTTGTTTTCCTTTTTTCTTATCTTTTCAAAACAATTTGAGCTTGTCCATGGTTGATGATGTCTCTATACAGCCCGTAATCTCGCCTCACGGGGCTCTTTCAGTATAGATAGCATCCCTACCTTCTGGGAAAAGATTCTGGGCTAGAAATTTCCCCTTTTCTATCATGTTCAAAACAATACATTTGACTCACCAGCCGCCGTGGTGCAGTGGTTAGCGCCTTGGGTTACGGACTGGAAGGTCGCGGGTTCGAATCCCATGAGAGTCATAGATATTTTCGGACTCCGGCCGGCTCCTACCCAGAGTGAGTGAGCTGTGGGCTCAGTGGGAAGAATGGGACCACACAGTCGAGCTTCATCCACTTTACGGATGCGAGTTTGAAAGTGTTGCTCAAAATTACCTGGCTAACACTGCAAGGTGTCTGTATCTCTCGGGCCCGGTTGACGCCAGGATACATTATGATATAGCAAGCCTAGAGTACAACCCTGTCAAGTAGTCTCAAAGCATATTCACTTCCATAGCAGCAGCATTACGTCATCATCATTATTTATCATTATGCAATAAAATTTTTAAAAACCCAACTGCCTCTGACTGGATGGCCCCAATGGTTCTGGTCTCATGATGACCTCAGACCAGGTTTCCCCATACACCTCTGTCCCTATGGAGGCTGACCTCCAACCCCAAAGGCTTTGACACAAACTCACCAAAGGCACAGCAGTGTATGAGGAAACCGAGTCTGAGATCACCATGAGACCAGAGCAACTGGGGCCACCCAATCAGAGGTCATTTTTTTCATTGCAAAATAAATGATCAGTGATAATGATGACAGCGTAATGATGCCGCTATTTCAATATTTTTCTCACACGACCTATTTCCACGTTTTCTCACACGACCTATTTCAATGGTTTCTCACAAGGTCTATTTCGACGCTTTCTCACAAGGTCTATTTCGACGCTTTCTCACAAGGTCTATTTCGACGCTTTCTCACAAGGTCTATTTTGACGATTTCTCACGGACCTTGCAAGAAACTGTTGAACTGGGATTTTATTTTATTCTTTTATTTCGAGGATAATGGAATAAGCACTTATGTGTTTGTTTTCATCTAGTCCCCGTGTATGCAGTTTTGTAATATTTGTCATCCGTTCCCACCGGCACACAATGGCCTACTCTTCCGAAAAGCGGAACGGATTTTAATGTGTGCGCAAAGTATTCTGCGTGCGTTCGCACACGGAACCTCGGTTTATAATCTCATCCGAAGGACTTTTAGGAGGAGTGGAGTCGGCACTGATGTTAACTCCAAAGGAAAAATCCTCTTGAACGAGATTTGAAACCCTGTCACCAGATCTCGAGCGCCATCACTCTAACCAACCAGGCTATCCTGTCCCTCAGATCTTGTGAACAGATCTAATAGATCTTGTGAGAAAGCATTAAAATAGTCCTTGTGAGAAAATGTCAAAATAGGCCTATGAAAAAAATGTCAAAATAGATCTTGTAAAAAAAATGTTAGACTAAACATAAGAAAGTGTTAAAAGAGGTCTTATGAGAAATTGTTATGATTGGCATTGAGGGAAAATGTTAAAATAGATCTTGTGAAAAAATATTAGATAAAACATAAGAAAGTGTTAAAAGATGTCTTATGAGAAATTGTTAAGATTGGCATGGAGGGAAAATGTTAAAATATATCTTTTTTTTTTTAATTATAAAAATGGGCCCTGTTAGAAAACGTTGAAGTAGACCTTGTAAGAAAATGCTAAAATAAACCTCGTGCTAAAAATTAATAAACCTTATAAGACCAACCACTGTAAAAACAAGCATTCTGACGGTAACTATCTCCAGTACTTATCAGCCAGTCTAAACTCTGTCGCTATCATTCTCTACCTGTGTGTCAAGGTGTCACTGGCACGTGCTGTACGTAATCAGACTAAGTAAACTGTCTGTCAATATATCGAAGCCTCGTCCTTAGCTTTCGGCCACCTTATAACCCTGCTGGGTTTTAGCAATATCTACATCCTTACTCATATACTCTAGAGGCAATTTGTGTACTCAAAATGAATTGATGTTTAGATTGTTTTATCACACGCTCGACAGGGGGTGTGTGTGGTGGGGGGTGGGGGGTAACCTGGTAGTTACAGTTTGGGGCTCAAGATCTGACGGCCCTGCTCAGTCACCTCTGAGATTCCCCTTCGAGGAGATTTTTCCACTGGGGTTAACATCATTACCTCCTCCACTCTACGGGAGGTATTTGGGATGAGACTAAAGACCAAGGTCCTTGTATACGAACACACACAGAACATCTTACACACACGTTGAAACCCGTCCCGCCTTTCCAAAAGAATAGGCCATTGCGTGTCGGCAGAGGAATGGATGGTAAAGGAGGAGGTAAAGGAGTCCCATAACCTATAAGGTCGTAGGGGAGCGAGGCGTCAGAGACCTCACTTCTCTAGGGCCAGCATATTGAGGGTGGCGCCCATCTCCTCTCCCTCGCTGCTTTACCTTCCCTGACCCTAAAGAGGGCAGGTACCCATTTACAGCTGGGTAAACTGGGGGAACTGTACTGAAGCCAAGGCGCGCAAACGGTCACCCATCCAACCGGTAACCACGCTCGACGCTGCTTAACTTGGCTGGGGGTAAGCGAGTGCTCCGACCACTGAGCTATCCCGTCCCCTGGAATGGATGACAAAGCATAAAAAGGCATATACGATGAGAGAGATGAGATGTAAAGTCACATGTGTAGGCAAACTCTCACCACTGGTGAACCTCGGAGGTTTAGCCTCACCCGTTTTCACCTGAGGGCATCACCAGGTACGTTGCTAGCGGCGGCTGCCTTTGATAACGCGGAAAGAGATATCTGTATCCATCGTGTAGTCTGGTCTTTGCTGGCCATGCTGGCTTC
The DNA here is from genome assembly GCA_028751875.1 of Rapana venosa. NCBI lineage: Eukaryota > Metazoa > Mollusca > Gastropoda > Neogastropoda > Muricidae > Rapana > Rapana venosa. The sequence continues at coordinate 50,542,754 of CM054136.1, forward strand.
ATGGATTCTCATGCCACTGGATTTGGTGATGTTGCCAGTGAGAGAAAAGCTGGTGGTCTGCCTGACGCTGGCAGAGAAACAAGCAAAACAAAACAGAAAAAGAAAAAGAAATAAATTGAATAAACATGTTTAATACTCAACAGCTACAATAAAGGAAAAAAACTTTCTTTCAGGTCTACCATTTTAAACACATTACACACACGCGTGCGCGCGCGCACACACACACACACATCTTTATGTCTTTTTTTCAGTGAGACACCAATTATCTCTCTCTCTCTCTCTCTCTCTCTCTCTCTCTCTCTCTCTCTCTCTCTCTCTCTCTCTCTCTCACTCGCTCTATCTCTCTGAACTAGTTCAGAGTTCTCTCTCTCCCTCCCTCCCCTCTCTCTCTCTCTCTCTCTCTCCTCTCTCTCTCTCCTCTCTGTCTCTCTCTCTGTGAACTAGTTCAGAGTTCTCTCTCTCCCTTCTCCCCCCCCCCTCTCTCTCTCTCTTATCTCTTCTCTCTCACTCTCTCTCTCTCTCTCTCTCTCTCTCTCTCTCTCTCTCTCTCTCTGAACTAGTTCAGAGTTCTCTCTCCCCCCCACCCTCTCTGCTCTGCTCTGCTCTGCTCTGCTCTGCTCCCAGTCAATTGATCTGCCGTTGATCCGGCCTGTCACTCAGTTGATGGACAGAAGCCTCCCGCCAACAGAAACAGATCCACAGAGCTGACCAATGATTGGCATCGAATGCCTGACACGAGTTGTCGGATCTTCTGTGCAAACATACAGACAGTTGTCTTTGAGTCTCTTTGTCTACTACATATCCCTGTACCTGGTATGTCTGGAATTTTTTCTTCTCTCTTCTCTGTCTTTCAGGGTTGTTGGTTTTTTTTTATTTGGTCCTGTATCTATTGTCTATGTAGCTCTGAGTGTGTATGTGTGTGTGTGTTTGTGAGTTTATCTATCTGTCTGTGTGTCTGTGTCGTCTGTGTGTGTGTGTCTGTCTGTGTGTCCTGTCTGTCTGCCTCTCTCTCTCTCTCTCTCCTCTCTCTCTCTCTCTCTCTCTCTCTCTCTCTCTCTCTCTCTGGCTCACTTGCTTGCTTGCTTTCTGTCTGTCTGTCTGTCTCTCTCTCTCTCTCTCTCTCTCTCTCTCTCTCTCTCTCTCTCTCTCTCTCTCTCTCTCTCTCTCTCTGTGGCTCGCTTGCTTGCTTGCTT
>CM054136.1:50548946-50553946 GCA_028751875.1 Rapana venosa
ATGACTGTATGACTTATAAAGCGTTTCTTGGTGTGTGTGTTTGTGTGTGTGTGTGTGTGTGTGTGTGTGTGTGTGTGCGTGCGTGCGTGCGTGCGTGCGTGCGTGTGTGTGTGTGTTTGCGCGCGCGCGCGCGTGTGCGTGAGAGAGAGAGAGAGTGAGAGAGAGAGAGAGAGAGATGAGGAGAGAGAGAGAGAGAGAGAGGAGAGAGAGAGAGAGAGAGAGATTTTAAATACAATGACAAAATAAAACCTAACCAATAAAAGCTACCAAAACATATAACAAACTGAAAACAAAATTCAAACCTTCCCAAACCGAAACCCGAAACAAAACCAAAACAAACAAACAAATCAAAACAGAGCAAGGTATGTTTCAGCGTTCCATCACGGAATGAGTGGTCTGTCCCCTCAAACCCTTTCTTCCGCTAGCGCTCAAACTAGACAGTAAGGGACGGAAGTCAGGTATCGATTTGAGGATGGATTTTGGAAAAAAAACGATAACGATGGTATAACTAGAAGGTTTTCAAATGTCCTCTCCCCCGTAGATGTGATTACAGTACCACAACCTTACCAACTAGGCCTACTCAGCCATCCAACCAACCAAACAAATCATAGATATTAGCACTTTCGTGAAGACTGTCTGTGATATGTACGCAGAGCTAAATGCTTCGTCTCATTCATTGTATTGTATTGTATTGTATTATTGTATTGTATTGTATTGTATTGTGTTGTGTTGTATTGTATTGTATTGTAGTGCAAGTCACGACAGATTTCTCTTCGTGAAATTCGGGCTGCTCTCTTCAAGGGAGAGCACGTCACCCACAAGGGCAGCGCCACCCATTATCATTTTATTTTATTTTCCTGCTACTAACTGTATTTATTTCCCTATCAGAGCAACTTTTTTTTTCTACAGAATTTTGCCATGATCAAACTCTCTCCATTCAAAAAAGTAACCCTGACATGACTGCTTTAAACAACAGTTTGCCCACTGCCCAAAACCTCCAGGTTCCAGTTTTGAGGTGGGGGTCCACATGACCTGTTGCCTGACCTCCCCAGCCGCGGCATGGTGAACGAGCTATAATCGCCCTCTCCTGGACTCTCCCAGGCGTGACAGTCAGAAGGCTTCAATGTGGTCACCCCCTCAATGATCGCCCATGTCTCTCCTGGCCCTTAAAGTCAAGTGCCGAGACCTGGCGTTCACCGTGAGAAGATACAAAGTGGTAAAAAGGGTTTTGGGGAGGAGGGAGGAAAGAGGAGGAAGAAGGTGGAGGTGAAGGGAGGGTTTTTGAAGAGCAAAGAAAGTGGAGATCTTTCAGGTTGTGTTTTTTTTTCCTGGGGAGAGGGGAGGTAATGGTTTGGGTCTGTTGACTGAAGACATGTTATCCTGGTAGTGCCTGTGGTCCTGTTTTTTTTTCTTTTGCCTCTTTCAGACTGTTGTTCGCCTGTTCACGCTCTGAAAGGACGTGCTCTTTCCTTGATGGCTCACTCACCAAGCAAAACGAAAGAAAAAAAGACGATTTTCTGCTATCAGTTTTCAGGCTGCAGTTGTCTAGTCTGTGAAGACGTACGTAGTTTACATCACTGCGCACGCGCCGATGGATGACAACATCCGCTAGTTTGGTACAGCCATGTTTGTGTGTTTGGTTTGTCGTAAACCAAAGAGCGAATATGTGACTTGGGTGTACAAAATAGTCTTCAGTTAGGTTTTCTGCTGCAGTGGTTTTTCAAAGTACAGCTGTGATAAACAAATGCACAGAGGGGAAGTGGGGGAGAGCCCTTATGGCACCATGAGAGAGAGAGCAAGAACGAGAGAGAGAGGGGGGTTGGAGGGCTCTTTTCCTGTTAAAGAAAACAGCATCAATGTGTGCCCCTGTACTGACCTCTCTGTTTTCGCCCAACTTCCGCTCTTGTGATTACTGGTCTTAGAGGTTGCGCACCAGCCTGGAAAGCGACAAGTTGTGGGTTCAATCCCACTTGGAATTCCACTTCCACCCCTTTCTCCTCACCACCACCACCACCCCCTTCATCTCCCCTTCACGTCCCCCCCCCCCCCCCCCCTTCACCCCTACCCATTGGACCTTGAGTGGTGATCTGGGGTTCAAAATTATTCGTCTTCTTCTTCTGCTGCTCCTCCTCCTCTTCCTTCTCCTCCTCCTTCTCCTCCTCTTCCTTCTCCTCCTCCTTCTCCTCCTCCTCCTCTTCCTCCTCCTCCTCTTCCTTCTCCTCCTCCTTCTGCTTCTTCTTCTTCTTCTCCTCCTCCTCCTTCTCCTCCTTCTCCTCCTCCTCCTCCTTCTGCTTCTTCTTCTTCTTCTCCTCCTCCTCCTCCTCCTTCTCCTCCTCCTCTTCCTCCTCCTCCTTCTCCTCCTCCTCCTTTTTCTTCTTCGAAAGCTCAGACAGCATCCCTGAAGGCTCTGACAAATGCCATGGTACGTCAAAGGCCCTCCTCCAGGGATCCGAAGAATTTGTCCCTCACCAGCAGGTCAGTAGGCCAGATATCGGCCCTCAGGTTTTGGTGTGTTGGATAGACAGGTCTGGAGGAAGTGTTCCACTGTCATGGAAGAAATGCCACAGGGGCACGCCTCAGAATCACCAATGTGGAACTTCTAAACATGTGATGTCTTAGTCTGCAGTGTCCAGTGCTCAGTTTCACCATGGTCATTTGGTCTTCTCTGGGCAGGAGTTAGTAGTAGTCATCCTTACTGTTGAAATTCGGGTGCTGCTGAAGCCCTCTTCTCTTTTCCTTCTCCTTCACTACTGTCTTTGCTTCTTCATACGTCACACTCTGCTCCTCTTGAGGCATCTGACCTCCTACCTTCGCCAGTAGGTCAGTTTCCTCGTTGCCATGGATGCTGCAGTGTGAAGGAACCCACTGGATGACTGTATGCTCAGTGGACTACTGCAGGGCAACAAGAGCGAAGGCAAGGGCGTTAAGTTCCTCGTTGTGTGAGTTCTGAATGGAAAGTCATGAATGAGACGATAAGCCATGATCCGTGTGCAACTAACGTTTTGCCACGTAAAAGAACCCAGGGCAATAAGAGAATTTCCCGAGCAAAATTCGGTAGAAAAGGGGCATTCTGATAGTGAGCCAATAACACAGACAGAAAAACAGAACAGAAGGGTGGCGCTGTTCTTATGGCGACATGCTCTCCCAAGGGGTAGCAGCCTCATATCAGGCATAGAAATCTTCCGTGCCTGAAAGCAGTATACAAGTATACAGTATGCAGTACGCAATATCAGTACAATACAATACAATGCAATACAATACAATACCGTCTGTGACGAGGTAAAGTAAACATACACGAAGAAAAGAAACTGTCACGACCAAAACAGGACTGGAGGAGGGAGCTTTCTTAAAACCTTTCTTACCTGACAAAATTTTCAATGACATTTGTGTTACATACAAGTCGACGTGGACAAGAACGTGACCGAAAGTAGCATACAATACAATACAATACAATACAATGCAATACAATGTTATACAATACAATATAATACCATACAACAACAATACAATTCAATCTAGATCAGATATAAAGTAAGTGTACATGGAGAAACTCGTCAGTAAATAAAATGAAACAAGAGCAGCAAGATTCTTTTAGACCTTTTTTACCTGACAAAGTTTTCAAGTCCAACTGGACACAGCAAGCGCAGCAGACGACTGGAGTAAGTAACCAAAAGGAAAAAAAACAAAAAGAATAAAGGAAGGAAGGTAGGAAGGAAGGAAGGAAGGAAGGAAGGAAGGAAGGAAAGAAGGAAGGGAGGGAGGGAGGGAGGAGGGAGGGAGGAAGGAAGGAAGGAAGGAAGGAAGGAAGGAAGGAAGGAAGGAAGGAATGTAGAAGAAGAACAACAACAAGAACAAGAAGAATTGCGAAGAAGAAGAAGAATTGCCAAGAAGAATTGCCAAGAAGAAGAAGAACAAGATGAACAAGAAAGAATTGCCAAGAAGAATTACGAAGAAGTATAATTAAGAAGAAGAAGAAGAGAAGAAGAAGAAGAAGAAGAAGAGAAGAAGAAGAAGAAGAAGAAGAACAACAACAACAACAACAACAACAACAGCAACAACAAGAGGGAAAGTTGTTGTACAGGGGGGTCCCTGCAGTGTAGGGACAAGGGGTAGAGCGTTCCTCAACAGGAAATCAATGTGATGAATGGGCCCTGTCCATTCCGCCTCATTACCCTAGGGGCCTGAGGGTCTAAGCCAAGGACTTCATTGGACCAGTGGTCACAGAGAGAGAAGGGGGCCGGACAAGGGGGGAGGGGGGGAGGAGGTGGAAGGAGGGAGGGGGGGGGGGGTGAGGAGGGACATAAAGAAGAAAAAAGGCACCCAGGTGTAAAGCGAGTTTCTGATGAAATGATACTGAAGCTGTTTGATTCTTCTGTGACTATTTTTTTATTCTATTTTTTATTTTAGTTTTTTTTTGGTCCATGAATTGGTATAGACTCGCATTATACATAAATCTGATGACGTGTTGTTATTTTTATATATGACTCGGATAAAATCTCTATATTTTTGCATGAATCTGATATGTAAAAAGAAACATCTGTATTTCATACGAATTTGATAAAATCTCTGTATTTTATACGAATTTGATCAAATCTGTAGTTTTACATGAATCTGATAAAAATTGCTGAGTTTAACATGACTAACGAAACCTTTGTGTTTTACACGAATCTGATAAAGCTCTACTGCTTGATTATGTATGGTACCATCATACACATATTTTATACTTTTTAAATATCTGTATTGTAATAGAGCTTGTTGAAAGTCTGCTCATGGATATTTTGTCTTGGAGGGGACGGGATAGTCTGTTGTTTAGAGCGTTGTGCATTGCGCTCGTGATCTGCTGAGCCAGGTTCAAATCCCATTCAAGGAGATTTGGAGTTAGCATCTTGCGCACACGTTAAAACCTGTTCCATTTTTCGGAACAGTAGGCCATAGGAACCGATGACAACATTTACAAAACTGCCTACACACGGAGACTGGATCTATTTTTTTTAAAAGCA
>CM054136.1:50561446-50578946 GCA_028751875.1 Rapana venosa
AGACTAATGCGCTCCCTTGTCATATCCATATTTCTGTATGCCTGTGAATCATGGACCCTGACTGCAGATTTGGAGAGAAGAGTACAGGCAGTGGAGATGAGATGCTTTCGGAGACTCCTTGGCATCTCCTACAAAGACCACATAAGCAACGAAAGCGTGCATAACAGAATCCAGCAAACCATTGGACCCTATGAGAACCTTCTAACGATCGTGAAAAAGCGTAAACTTAAGTGGTATGGGCATGTCACAAGATCCCAAGGAATTACAAAGACAGTTTTGCAAGGCACTGTCCAAGGAGGAAGAAGAAGAGGCAGACCAAGGAAGAGCTGGGAGGATAACATCAGTGAATGGACAGGCCTAGAACTCAACAAAACCCTGAGAAAGGCAGAACAGAGAGAAGAATGGAGGGAACTGGTTGCTGAGTCTTTGAGGGTGCCCCCACGGTCGTCAGACTACGGGACAGATAGATAGATAGATAGATAGCATAACTGTGCATATATACAAACAGATTTAAGGCGCTGGGAGGTCTGCGTTTGATATAGACTTGGGAGTTCGTAGAAATCCCCACCCTCAATTCACCATGACGGCGCTGAGATTCGAACCGACGACTTTATGGACCCATGGGCTTGAGGTGGAACGGTCTTAACCACTCGGCTGTAGCATCCCTCGATATTGTGACGGTGGATCGGTGGTCTACTGGTAACGCGCCTGTCTAGAAAGCGAAAAGTCCGAGTCGGAAGTGTGCGGTGGTTCGAATCCCGTTTGGCCCGAAACTTTTCCCCCATCCATTAGACCAGGAGTGGTGGTCTGGGTGCTAGTCTTTCGGATGAGACGATAAACCGAGGTCCCGTGTGTTACACATCATTATTTAGCACACGTAAAAGAACCCACGGCAACAAGAGGGTTGTCCATGGAAAAATTCTGTAGAAAAAAAAGTCACTCTGATAGGGGAAACAAATACAGTTGCAGACTGGAAAAAGAAAAAAAAAAGGGGTGGCATTGCTCTTGTGGCGACGCGCTCTCCACGGGGAGAGAAGCCCAAATTTCACGCAGAGAAATCTGCCGTGACTTAAAGTGGTATAAATAAAATAAATAAATAAATAAAATTTATTTGTGTTTGAGAGATGGGAGTGTAGCTTACAGTAGTTAGAGCGTTGTCCGCGTGGTCTGCCATGAATTCTTAGAAGTGGTGGTTCGTGTCTCGGTTGAAACGTTCATTTGAAAGTATTCCTTTTTTCCTCTCTCTATGGAGTTAAACACCAGGTTTAGCTCCGAAGTCGCAATGCGTCTGCCTTAATAGTCGGCAAAAACCACGTGCATATGCAAAAACTCTCACCATTGGTGAACCTCAGAGTTCTAGCCCAGAAACAAGGAAAGAAAGAGAGAGAAAGAAAGAAAGAATAATGAATGAATGAATGAATGAATGAATGAAAAAAAGAAAGAAAGAAAGAAAAGAAAAGAAAAAGAAAGAAAAGAGAAAAGAAAGAAAGGAAGAAGAAAGAAAGACAGAAAGAAAGAAAGAGAAAGAAAAGAAAAGAAAGAAACATCATAGGTTCAACTTGTTCAAGGAAAGAAAGAAAGAAAGAAAGAAAGAAAGAAAGGAAGAAGAAAGAAAGAAAGAAAGAAAGAAAGACAGAAAGAAAGACAGAAAGAAAGGCAGAAAGAAAAACAGAAAGAAAGAAAGAAAGAAAAGAAAAGAAACATCACCATTTTCATCTTGCTCAAGAAACATTGCAAAAAAGAATTTCGGACAAGTATCCCAACGGATCATTGTTAAGAAGTTAAAGGGAGACGGGGATAGCTCAGTGGTCAGAGCACTCGCTTCCCCCAAGCTAAGGTTAAGCAGCACCGAGCGTGGTTACCAAGTGGATGGGTGACCGTTTGCGTTCCTTAGCTTCAATACAATCTCCCAGTTCACCCATCTGTAAATGGGTACCTGCCCTCTTTAGGGTCAGGGAAGGTAAAGCAGATGGTAGCCGCCCTCAATATGCTGGCCCCTGGAGACGCTGAGGTCTCTGACTCCTCGCTTCCCTACGACTACATAGGTTATGGGACGCCTTTGCGTTTACTTTTTTAAAGGAGAAGACAAGAAGAACGAGCGAGAAAAACTGTAGAAGTAAATCGAGAAATGGCATGCAGCGCGGTGTGATAGGCTACTTGTTTCCAAATCAACGTCACCCCATGATCATGATGATGACTCGTCCAAATTTGTGTTACGACCACGTGTATGGATTCTTGCTTTAAAAAGTTTTTTTAAAGAATTGACAGACAGAATGACAAAGCAGGATGGAGTCATTGCTAGAAACTGACCTAAAATATGCAGAATAACTAAGCAGAACAACAACAATAACAACAACAACAGAGCGGAAAGTTTGGGGAGGGGGGAGAGGGAGGAGCAGAACATTAACAATAACAACCACAACAAATAAAAGCGGAAAGTGTGTGTGTGTGGGGGGGGGGGAGAGCAGAACATCAACAATAACAACACAACAATAAAGCGAAATGTGGGGGAGGGAGGAGCAAAACATCAAACAATAACGACAACAAAAAAGCGGGGCCATTGCTGAAATGACATGGATTAAGCGAGACATGGCGGAAGGGTTGGGGGGGGGGGGGGGGGGTGCAATAACCATTAAAAAGTAACATCTCACACATAGCGGAACATATGTGTGGAGGAAGCCTGATGTTACGATCCAGTAATCACAGTCAACAAAAAGTTGTGAAAATTGGGCAGGAGGGAAAGCAGAACAACTCGAGCAATACACAACAAAAAAAGACATGGGGTAAGATGGGGGGGGGGGTGGATGGGGGGGAGGGGGTGAAGATGGGGGAGGGGGGGGGAGGGGCATAGGGTTGGTAAGGGAGAGGGGTGGATGAGGGTATGTGCAATGAGATGGCCCTGTGTGTACCGATCCTGTTTCACAGGGTAAGTTTGTTACAAACCTTCCTGAGGGAACAGAAGATTGACTGTTCCCTGTAGAAAGATTGGTGTGGGGTGTGGTGGTGGAGGTGGGTGGGTGGTGAGGGATGGTGGTTGGTGGTGAGGGGGGGGGGGGTGGGGTCGGGTGGTGGTTGCCTATGACATGGCCCTTGTCCTGAAGTCTGTCATTGCACTCATGTCATCTTCTTCTGTGCCAGAGTTCAGTTTGTCTGTCCTCCCTGCTACGTATCTTGCTTGTGGTGGTGGTGGTGGTGGTGGTGGTGTGGTAGTGGTTGTGGTGGTGGTGGTGTGGTGGTGGTGGTGGTGGTGGTGGTGGTGGTGGTGGTAGTGTTGTGGTTGTAGTGTTGCTGCTGATGTGTAATTGTTGTTGTTGCTGTAGTTGTTGTTGCTGTTGCTGTTGTTGCTTCCGTTGTTGTTGTTGTTGTTGTTGTAGTTGCTGCTGTTGTAGTTGTTGCTGCTGTAGTTGTTGCTGCTGCTGTTGTTGTCGCTGTTGTTGTGATTGTTGTAGTTGTTGTTGTTGTTGTTGCTGTAGTTGTTGTTGCTGTTGCTGTTGTTGTTGCTGCTGCTGTTGGTCTTGTTGTTGCTGTTGTTGTTTGTGTTGCTGTTGCTGTTACTGCTGCTGTTGTTGTTCTTGTTGTTGTAGGTGTTGTTGCTGTTGTTGCTGATGAGAAGAAAGGCATGGGGGGTGGGGGTCATTTTGTTACTGGCTGACCCTCCACTGAGTCTCTTCAGTACATCCTTTGTACTCCAGTGTTAGTTTCAACTTCTTCATTCTTACTACACACCTTTGTTGTTGTGAATGTTGTCGTTGTCGTTGTTTTTGTTGTCGTTATCGTTGTTGTCGTTGTCGTTGTTGCTGCTGCTGCTGAGAAAGATATAAAGAAAGAAAGAAAGAAAGAAAGAAAAGACACAAAGAAAGAAAGAAAGAAAGAAAAGGACACAAAGAAAGAAAGAAAGAAAAGAAGTGAAAGAAAGAAAAGAAAAGAAAAGAAAAGAAAAAGAAAGAAAGAAAAGAAAAGAAGAAAGAAAGAAAGAAAAAAGAAAAGAAAGAAAGAAAGAAAAAGAAAGAAAGAAAGAAAGAAAAAAGAAAGAAAAGACAAAAAGAAAGAAAGAAAAGAAAGAAAGAAAGAAAAGAAAGAAAGAAAGAGAGAAAGAAAGAAAGAAAAAAAGAAAAAAAGAAAAGAAAGAAAGAAAGAAAGAAAGAAAGAAAGAACAGACAGAAGAAAGAAAGAAAGAAAGAGAAAAAGAAAGAAAAGAAAAAAGAAAAGAAAGAAAGACAGACAGAAACACCAAAAGAAAACCCACACATAATCCCCCCCACCCCCCCCCCCCCAAAAAAAAAAAAAGAACTCCCCCCCAAAATACGCACTAAACGATCATAATAGCCTGTTAGAAAAGGGAGAGCACTCCCATTGAGAGGGCGCTTTGACAAGATGACAGCAAAAACAGCTTTTAAAAAAACAACAACAAAAAACCACACACACATAGACGAAAATGAGGGGAGGGAGAGAGAGAGAGAGCTAGGCTAAAGCCGTTTCTCTGCTTCAAACAGATCACACACAAACACACACAGGCTGTCCAATCTTTCGCCACACACCAGGGCAACATGGACGTCTTTCCGAATCATTGTCCATGTGTGATCATGTCGGCCCCGATTTGTCATCGCAAGTAAACGATGATGGCTTTCTCCAGAACAAGGGAACCCACCCAAGACGTTTTGTTTGCACTGCCTTCCTCCTTCCCTTACCCCTCTCCCATGCCCACATCCTTCTCCCATTTCCCTTTCCCCCTTTTCTCTATTCCATTTCCCCTCCACCCCATCCCATCCCACAACCTCCCTTCTCCCCCTCCCTACTGCTATTACTACTAATCATTCGTGGAGGGAAGGGGGTTCTTGTGGATTTTTTTTTCAAAGAAAAGTGATAGATTGACACAGGCCTCTTTTCTTTCTGTTATCCATGTTCACCTGAATGTTAGATTTTGTTCGAATGGGTGAGACTGTGCTCTCTGTTTTGTCTCTTTGTCTCTGTATCTTTGTCTATGTCTCTGTCTCTGTCTCTCTCTCTCTCTCTTTTCTCTCTCATCTACATACTTACTCACATACATACCACACATATATACATACATACATACATACATACATACATACATACATACATACATACATACACACACACCAAAACACAAAACACATACAGAACACATAGACACAAACATAACCATACATACATACATGAACATACATACATACATACATACATACATACATACAAAACATATACATACAACATCTATGCAAAACTGCACACCAACACACATATATGTTTTCGTGCGAATAAACATACTGCAGTCACACAAAACAACACACACACACACACACACACACACACATATGACGAACCATCTGTTTCTGACTGTTATTCCTGCACACCACAAAAACACAGACAGAGAGAAGAATGTGAGAACGGAGATAGCGTAACATTCCCCCCTCTGTGTCCTGCTGATGGTGATAAGGCAAAATATACATGTTGCTATATTGAGCTGGTTCCTCCTCAGACCAAACCACTAGAAATAGTTCCTGATACCCCGATTCTCTCTCTCTCTCTCTCTCCTCTCTCTCTCTCTCTCTCTCTCTCTCTCTCCTCTCTCTCTCTCTCTCTCTCTCTCTCTCTCTCTCTCTCTCCCCTCTCTCCTCTCCCTCTCTCTCTCTCTCTCTCTCTCTCTCTCCTCCCCTCTCTCTCTCTCTCTCTCTCTCTCTCTTCAGATGAGACTATAAACCAAGGCCCCGTGTTCGAACGCATGCAGAACATCTTGCGCACACGTTAAATCCTGTTCCGCTTTTCGGAATAGTAGGCCATTGTGTACCGGTGGAAACAGATGACAAAATTTACAAAACCGCGTACACACGGGGACTGGATGTAAAAAAAAGCACATGAGAGAGAATGAGTGCTTATTCCATTATCCTCGATATAAAAAAATAAATGAATAAATAAATAAAATAAATATATCTCTCTCTATCTATCTATCTATCTATCGATCGATCGATCTCTCTATCTCGTCTTTTGAGACTTTTGTGAGTAAACTAAAGAAACATTTATATTCTACAATCTCCAGCAATATTTTGTGACACACCTAAAGAAACATTTATAATTACGCTGTAATCTCCAGTAAGAATATTTATTGAAATTTTCACGTAGAATTTGATTGGATGGTCTAATATAGCATTCTAGAATGTTGTTGTTATTATTTCAGTTAATGGTTCCTGTTGTTTATCCTTGACATTACTTTGTGTTCAGTTTGAAACTGAGTTTACGCCAGAGCTTAAAGTCGTATCCATTCATAGAGAGCCTTGTTTGATTTCATGACGGTAAATGCATCCTGTATTTTATCTTGTTGTTTTTTTAAAATCTTTTTGATTGGCACACATATACAGTTCAAAACAAACAAATTAACTTTTCATCCAGACAACATTACATCATGTCCATTTTACAGGCGTGCAAGACTACTAGCTACACAAAGTACAAAAAGAATCAATCATCATTTTCGTTGTCAAGTCAAGATTTATAGATTACATACCTAATTTTACTAATATTTTGAAATGGTATTCAACTTTCTACTAAGTTTATGTACTGAAACGATTTTTTCTGAAAATTAGTAAACTGCATTTGTTTGCTATGCTCCAGCTTTTCCATTTCATATTTATACTTTAGTTCATTCAGAAAATTACCAACATTAGGTTTTGTTTTACCAATCCGACATTTATAAACATAGAACTTTGCTAACAGTATTATTAAGTCGAACACTTCATCAGTTGTTGTAATTGCATCAGTGCCAAAAAGCACTATTTCCACATTAAGGTCCAGTCTCTCGCAATGAGAACAGTTGTGTTTTATAGTCACTTCAAGTTCTTTCCAGAAATTCTGTACATACTGACACTCCCATAAATAATGGTTTATTGTGTCCTTTTTCTTGCCACAAAAATTGCAGTTGTCATTATCTGTAACTTTCATTTTCTATAATATTTTGTTCGTGACTAATATTCTATAATAAATCTTTATTTGAAACCATTTCAGTTTAATTTCTTTAATTTTATTTGTCAGTTTTAATACTCCGTGCCAGTCTATTGGAATGTCAAGCTGTCTTTCCCAATTCACGAAAGATTTAATGTCGAGAATTTCTATTTTGCCAATAATTCCATCATAATAAATACGGGATCCTTTACCAGCTTTTGATATAACCTCTAGAGCATTGGTCCTTTCCTTACTAAAGTTGTCATCCAGTTTTAAATTTTTCATTCTCGCATATTGTTGGATCAATCGCACACAGCTATGTATTTATTTGTATCTACAAAAGAAAGTGGCATGTAACACCCCCCCCCCCCCCCCCCCCCCCCCACCCCCACTTGTCAATGGGCCACATTAGGCAATGACAATAAATTGGTCAAAGCGTCAAAACGTCTCTCTCTCTCTCTCTCTCTCTCGTCCATGCTATCCCCAATTTCGCCAAGGTATTTCAAACACAAATTGTGCTGACGTGGTTTCCATGTCAACTTTTTGCCTCACAGTTGTTTTTTTGGACATGACGTAAATCTTTCAAACAAATCGCTTGTCTCAATGAATCACAAGAGGCAGTACTGCTGTATGGCTGGTAAAGCTTTAGCAGCAATAAGTGATGTTCATTGTTTTTCGCTCTGCTAAAGAATCACAGTAATCAATCATAGTCTACAATAACTGTGTTTTGTTGCAGCTGTTGAACCATAACATGGAATCCATGTCATGATGATTATCTGGAGGTTGTGTTTTCTCCTCCTAGTTGAATATGTGTTTGTGCCCAGTCCCCTCCCCACTGTCCCCTTGTGAATGGGCTTGAAAGCTTACCACAATAAACCATTGTCATTGTCACTGTCTCACGTCCATACTGTTCGAAGACGAAAGAACGATCGTAGCAGAACTGAGGTAGACTTAAGTCATTAGATAGCCATGCCTTCCTTTCAATATAGAATCAGAGTTAAGTTGTCATTGTCAAGTGTGTGTATTTTCTGTGTGCTTTATTTGCAATTGTGTACAAATTAATGCGTTACATACATGTCCATCAACTCCCCTACCTCCCTGTTTGTTTTGAATTGTGGCCCACGGCTGATGTTCCTTAAAACATTTTCATTTTCTCTCTCTCTCCTCTCTCTTCCCCCCCTCCCCTCTCTCTCTCCTCTCTCTCTCTCTCTCTCCTCTCTATTGCTCTCTCTTCTCTCTTCTCTCTCTCTTGAATTGTTAGCTTCTGCTCTCTGTCTCTTCTCTCTGTCCTCTCTCTCTGCCTCTTTAATTGTTAGTTCTGTCTGTCTGTCTGTCTGCCTCTCTCTCTCTCTCTCTCTCTCTCTCTCTCTCTCTCTCTCTCTCTTCTCTGTCTCTCTCTTTAAGTTGTTAGCTCTGTCTGTCTGTCTGCCTCTCTCTCTCTCTCTCTCTCTCTCTCTCCTCTCTCTCTCTCTCTCTCTCTGGAATCGTTAATGGTCTGGGCACTTAGTATATCTTTTTGGGGCCCCAGGTAGAGCCCATCTTCCCTATCATTACAGTACACACAGACACTGAAACACACACACAAAAGAAGAAAACCTGTGCTACAGCTTCTCTATAACCCTTCAAGCATTTTGTAAAAATGTTCTGTAGTTCTACAGGAGCTGGCTCATTATGTGTTTACATTATTATGGGTATTTAGTATGTAAGTCTGCAGATGCAGTAAGCGATCATGTGCTCATGTTATATTACTGTTGTTGATATTTTTTTTTCTTTATTATTGTTGATAATTTTTATCTGTTTACGTACAAGTGCCATTAAAAGCAATCAATCGCTCATAATACTGGCATCTGTTGAGAATTATTTGCAAGTGCTATTAGCATTTGTGTATTAATCCGTTAAACAGAGTGTGCACGAGAGACAGACAGACAGAGAAAGAGGGACAGACAGAGAGACAGAAAGACAGCTACAAACAGACAGACATAGGGGTTACACAGCAAAGACACAGTACTGTATTTGTGCACCCGCCTGAACCATTTGAACTATAATTGAAATTCAAGGCGACGTGGAAAAGAAGCTTACATCCGGCCGTCGGTCGACGGTCGAGGGTCTAGTCTCTTTCCCTCACTCACCCCCACCCCACCCCATCTCCCACCCCACCCTCTCTGCTTCGGACAAAAGAAAAGAGAAGGGGGCGCAAACAGAACGCCCTGTGTGGTTCCTCTTGTTCCCCCCCCCCCCCCTGCCCCCCCCCCCCCCCCCCCCCCCAACAAGGCAGCAGCATCGTTTGCTGGGGCCATGACAAATCAGGTAGGTAGCTAGGGAGGCAGACCTCAGGGACAACGAAGCCATAGGCTACACTCCTGTTTTTACATTAATTTCCCATTTTTCCGTCTAGGGGACGGGATAGCTCAGTGGTCAGAGCACTCGCTTTCCCCCAGCCAATTTTTAAGAGTGTGGTTACCAGTTGGATGGGGTGACCATTTGCGCGCGCCTTGGCTTCAGTCGCAGTCAGTCCCCCAGTTCACCCAGCTGTAAATGGTTAACATGCCCTCTTTAGGGTCAGGGAAGGTAAAGCAGCGAGGGAGAGGAGATGGGCGCCGTCTCAATATGTTGGCGTCCCTGGAGAAGCTGAGGTCTCTGATGAGTCTATCCTCTACGACCACCTAGGTTATGGGACCCCTTTACTTTACCTTATAGTTTACGGTACTAAGGCATCCACAGAAATAACCTCTGACTCAAAACTCATGATTTTTGCACAACTTTTGGTGGGTTTGAATTTTTTTCTTTTTCAGTAAACACTGTACCCCTTCAGTCCTTTTGTTGTCAGCTAGTTTCCTAACTGCAATATGCATGCATGCGCGGGATCAACACTGTAGGAACACAAGCAATCCTCATTTGATGATTATTTCCAACTTTCTCGTGACTACCTGGTATTGTTCTAAGTCCTCAATCCCCAAAACAAGTACGCAGTGCATTTTTTTCATACTTAAAAAAAAAAAACCTCTTTGAAAATCATCCAAAAAGTATTTCCTGGGAGCACTCTATAGAAGATACTACATCACCCGCAAATTAATACAGGAGTGTAACCATACAAGGCAAGTAGGCCCCAACTTTTCTCTTTTTCCTTATTTTTTCTTTTTTTTTTCTTCTTTATTTCTTTTTTCTTCAGTGGGGTCGAGATTTGACAAGACTGATGTGGGAGACCCAGGGTTTTTTGTTTGGTGGAGGGCTGAGGGGGGAGGGGGGGGGGGGGGGGGGGGTTGCAGCCATCTTGTGGAAACTGTTCTGTCAATGGGATTGCTCTCCCTTACTTCTAGCCCTGATCCGGGCTAGTGAATGGCTACGTGTGTGTTTCACATTAGTAGTTGGTGAGGGGAGGGGGTGGGGGGGGGGGGGGGGGGGGTCTTTCCTTTTTTTGTTTTGTTTGGTGGGGGAGGAGGGTGTTTGAAGGAGAAGAGTTTGAATGGAAGTAAGTTTGCTAGATGAGATATTTATATTGTTTTATGTTTATATTTTTTTCTTTTATATCGAGGATAATGGAATAAGCACTTATCTACTTTTTTACATCCAGTCCCCGTGTGTATGCGGTTTTGTAAATTCTGTCATCTGTTCCCACCGGCACACAATGGCCTACTCTTACAAAGAAGCGGAACAGGATTTAACGTGTGCGCAAGATGTTCTGCGTGCGTTCGCACACGGGGCCTCAGTTTAATAGTCTCGTCAAAAAAAGGACTTTTGGGGAGAGTGGTTTCTGCACTGATGTTAACTCCAGGGAAAAAATATCCCCTTGAACGAGAATCGAACCCGGGTTGTCAGATTGCGAGCGCAATGTTCTAACCACTAGGCTAACCCGATAGCAGGATGTAAAGCGTGTGAGGGGATGTTTTCTGTCCCTGTCCCTGTTTCTCTTGGTTCAAACAGATTGTAGTCAAGAAAAGAGTGACCAAAAGGACAAGCATAACCTTGATAGCACAACAAGTAACCCTGTGATAGTCTTGTCATACTTCACATATATATATACATACACACATACATACATACATACATACATACATACATACATACATGCATACATACATACATACATACATACATACATACATACACACATACATACAACCGTACATCCGTACATACATCCATACATACATACATACATACATTCATACATGCATACATGCATACATACATACATACATACATACATACATGCATATATACATACATACACACATACATACGTACGTATGTACGTACATACATGCATACATACACACATTGTGACGGATGACTTCGTCTTGCAACAGGCGACATTCCATGATAGTATTACTATCGTTAACGGTTGCATAAATTATATAGTCAAGTAATTAAAAAGATGTAAGGAAACCAGATAAGTATGTGACATACCAACGAGTCATCTGTCTGAATGAATGGATGAAGCCTGTTTACGCTACACTATCCCGATCTGTCTCTGAGACTGCTAAGCGCTGTCTGTTTGATGAGAAGGCCGCAAAATTAATTCCACACTTATGGGCAACAATTAAACGAGAGAAACAAGCTTTCTTTGAAGTTGGAATGTCACTGCCGTAATGTTAGGGTGGGCAAAGAAAATGGTCCCATGGGCAAAACCCTGGTGAGCTGAGGTAACCCTGGTAGTATGGAGCTCTAGCCGAGGAACTGAAGGGAGAGTGGGAGGGGGGGGCGGGGGCGGTGTTGTAGTGTAGTGTAGTGTAGTGTAATGTGCTGTATTGAAATCGTTTGTGTTGTAGTGCATTGTATTGTGTTGTGTGTGCTGCATTGTGTTGCGTTGTATTGCATTGTATTGTATTGTATTGTATTGCATTGTTTTGTATTGCATTGGATTGGATTAGATTGGGTTTTATTGCATTGTTTTGTATTGCATTGCATTGCATTGCATTGTATTGTATTGTATTGTATACCAGTGTCAGTCACAGCGAATTTTTCTGCAGAAAATTCAGGTTGCTCCTCCTGGAGGTAGTGCGTTGCTACAAGAGTAGTGCCAGCCTTTTCTGGAATATTCTTTCTTATCTGTGCCTATAATTATCTGCATCCCTATGTATAGCCCTTTCTGCATTCTTTAGGCAGAGACAATTCTCTTGTTGTTGTGGGATCTTGTGGATGAGTTATGTGTATCTCTCTCTCTCTCTCTCTCTCTCTATATATATATATATATATATATATATAGAGAGAGAGAGAGAGAGAGAGAGAGAGAAGAGAGAGAGTAATAGATGAGTACTAATATATGTATGTAATATATATTATTATATATATATATATATATATATATAATATTATATATATATATCTTCGATTTATCGTCTCTGAAAGACTAGCGCCCAGACCACCAGTCATAGTCTAAAGATAGAGGAGGCAAAATTGGAGTTCACATGAGAATCGAATCTGCAAACCTCTCATTTCTTTTAAGACATGTGTGCATTACCTCTAGACCACCGCGCCACTTCATGCAAAATAATAATGCACGTAATGCATAACAGAGGGCTGACAGGGATGGCCCGTGGTTAGAGCGTTGCACTCGCAATTTGACAGTTCGGGATTGAGCCCAGATTCCAGCCACCACCCAGAGGCCTATTGCAGTGGATTTTTTTTTGGCCTGCGGTGTTAACATCAGTACTGACTCCACTCCCCTAAAAGTCCTTTGGATGAGGCTATAAACCGAAGGCTGTTTGTGCGAACACACGCAGAACATAATTGCGCACACGTTTAAAACTCGTTCAGCATTGAAAATAATTTCTTTTTAAAAAAGACCAGAAGAAGGTGACAGGAAGAGAAAAGAAAACAAGGCAGAAGCAGAGAGAGAGGGTTAGATAAAAAAAAAAAAAAGAGGGGAACTCCTAGCACAGAATTTCCAGAAGGTGGTGGTGGTGGGGATGCTATTTTATACTGACAGGCTAGCCCCTAACCCACCCCCAACCCCATCCCCACAGAAGAGGTCAAGGCTAATGAAGTTGTAGGGTCAAGAAACAGGCTGCTAGCTAGCTAGCCACATGCTGTCACAGTGACACTGACTGTCCTCGCTCTAACATACACTGTATGGCCCACAGTGCAGGAGGAGGAGGAGGAGTATAAGCAGTCAGCAGGGAGCGAAAGCCTAGAGGCCCAGCAGAGTGTAATGGGGCGTCAGAGACAGGCCCCATGAATCAAATTGATTTCTTTCTTACAACTGTCCTGCTCTCTTGGTGCTTCTCAGTGGGGGGACACCCACCCATGTCCATGTCCAGTAAGGCATATGGTCACTCCCCCTCCTGAAGCCTTGTTGTCTTGAGGTGTCACTTGCAGTAATATAATGTACACCCCCAACCCCTATCTGGTCTATGGAGACAGCTGAGGGCTACTACTCCGGTGATAATGTTGAGTTCAGGTATGTCAGGGTTTTTTTCTGTACTGTGGAAGGAAGAGGGGGAGGGGTGTTTACACATTTTCCTGTTTGAAAAAGTGGAAGTTGTTGGTGAGATTTTGGGTATGCGACCGTTTTTCACCCACCATTAAGGTAGCGGCATTTCAACTTTGGGGAAGGTGTGTAAACATGACACCCGTGTGCATGCAGGGTTTGTGGGTGTGTGTGCGTGTTTGAGTGTGTGTTTGAGTGTGTGTGTGTGTGTGTTGCTCTTCAATTTTATGTCTGTTCACAATAAGTGATATTAGGTAGTTGGTGTGTGTGTGTGTGTGTGTGTGTGTGTGTGTGTGTGTGTGTGTGCGTGCGTGCGTGCGTGCTGCGTGCGTGTGTGTGTGTGTTTTGTCGTGGGTTCCTTCCAGCATTCAATGCTTACTCTTTAGAAAACTGAAACAGGTTTTTAACGTGTGCGCAAAATGTTCTGCTCGCGTTCGCAAACAGGGCCTCGGTTTATAGTCTCATTTGAAGGACTCTTGCGGGGGTGGAGTCAGTTAGTTAACTCCAGAGGCTCAATCCTGGACCTTATAATTATCACAGCTCAATGCTCTAATCACCTGGCTACCCCACCCCCTTTCCCTCATTCCTCTCAAGCTTGTACCTTGTTTCTTCAGTCACTCTCTTCTAGAAGTCTGAGATTGTAATATGAACAATGCTGGAAGGTTTGTGGGAGGTTTTTCCCTCTCATCTATATCCAATTTGTCCGTAGTTTTCTTTGACCATATTCCTGTTTAATGTCTGTGACTGAAACATGAACAGTGCTGGGAAACTTTTGGGGGGGACTTCTCTTAAATCAGGTTTGTTCATAACATTTTTCAGTCATTCCTTTCTCATGTCCAAAATTGAGATACGATCAAAGGTGGCAAGTCTTATATGGTTGTCCGTCGTGTCCAACCATGACCTCCAAAACAGCAGAGGAGGCAGCTGCTGTTTTGGAAACTGGGCAGAAATTTGATTATAGTGGAGTGCCTTGCCCACAGTACATCCCCACTCTCTCGGCCAAGTGGGCATAAGGACAGTCAGCGTTGGAGATGATCTCCAAAGGCCAACTAGCCCCCAGGGCTACAAGCACATAAGTACTGTGCAAGTCAAGCCTCCTAGTCCGAGAGTCATAGTCATTCACTGAAGACTAAGCTGTGAAGTGGATTTTAGCTTTATCTTTTCCTTATTTGAATAGTTTGTATGTAATTTCGGCAGACGGGATAGCCTAGTGGTTAGAGCGTTGCGCTCGTGACTTGACAGCCAGGTTTCAAGCCACCACCCTGAGGCCCCTTTGAGGGATTTTACCCCTGGAGTTAAACATCAGTACCAACTACAATCCCCCGAAAGTCCTTCAGATGGCCCTCTGTGCGAATGCAGGCACACGTTAAACTCGTTCCGCCCTCGGAAGAGTAGGCCATTGAAGACAAAATCAAGAAGACAAAATGTCTAACCCCTTGCACACTGGTGTCGTGTTTAGACACCACCCCAAATTCGGAATGCAGCTACCTTAAATGGTGGGCAAACGATCCCATACGCAAAATCTCATCATTGGTAAACCTTGGGGCTCTAGCCTAGGAACAACACAAAAAACCAACTTACTTTTCTTCACTCAATCTTTTTCAATATCTGAGAATTGATTGAGTCACAAGCAATCATGGCAAGTGGGGGTTTTTTTTCTTTACTCAACATCCGGTTTATACGCCATTTCCTTCGCCCATTCCTAATCCAACCCAATCCTTTGTTTAGAACCCTACAGACCACAGAGGCCATATCAGGGCTGTCACCTCATCAAATATTAAATCTCAGCTTCAAACTGTGTAACTATATACAGATTAAAACAAGGATATAAAACCAACTCTGCTATCGTTCCATGTATCAACGCCCTGGTCAACCATAAGGGTCAACCCAGGATGGGCCATTCCTTTTTTTTCTGTCTGAGATTGAGACGTGAACAAAACTAGGGGAAGTGTGCTTCTTTTTTTTTCCTTCTCCTCCATGAACCAATCTCCATGCTTGTCTCTCTCGCCCCGGCCCACTCCCCCCAGTCTACCCGGGGCTTAACTTTATGACTGTGGGAGGGAGGAAGGGAGGGAGGGAGACATAGGTGATCACAGGGCGTGACCGTGAGGATTTTCTGAGGACAGTCAGTCAGTCAGTCATGTCCTGGGGATTTTCAGGGGAGGGTGGGCGGGACATGAAAATGTGGTGATTCTTTAGAAGAGATCCAGTTGACGGTTTGTTAATGAAGTAGACGCCTTATGCATACTGTATTTCTCTCTCTCTCTCTCCTCTCTCTCTGTCTCTCTGTCTCGCTCTCTCTCTCTCTCTCTCTGTCTGTCTGTCTCTCTCTCTCTCTCTGTGGTAGATTGTTCTTGGCAGAAATGGTCTGATCATATTCAGAATAGCGACTGATTTACTGTTTACAGAACGTTTTGCACCGTTTCTGACTTGAAGCCATATTTAAGGCTAGATATGGATAAGCATTTAATGTTTATAACGACAAGATTTAGATTAGGTGTATCAGAATTAGGTGTTCATTATTATAGGTATAGAAATGTTGGTAATGATGAATTGATTTGTCCTCTGTGTAAAGAGGTAGAAGAAAACGAAGTTCATTTCGTTCTATGCTGCCCTGTTTTAACAACGATTCGAGAACAGTTTATTAAGCCCAAATATTATAGACAGCCATCATTATTTAAATTAACCTTGTTGATGTCATCATCCTCTCCTGAAGTAGTCCGTAATTTTGCCTTGTATTTATATAAAGCATTTAAGCTTAGAGACCTTGTTATGTCGTGAGAATCATTTTTATCATATGCAATCAGTCTGTATTCACTTTTTTTTCTTTCATTTTTGGATCTTACTACGTGTGTTGTAATTGTCATATCATGTTCGTATACCCCTTCATAAGGGGCCTTGGCCTATAAATGAATAAACAATCCGAATCCAAATCCGAATCTCTGTCTTTCTCTCTCTCCACAATGTGTCACATTAGACGAGAGGCAAGGAAGGGGGAAAGGCATAATCAGCAGTGGGGTTGTGTGTGTTTGTGTTAATTCCTTCTTATTCTTCATGGACAATGGAATAAGTATTTATGTGCTTTTTTCACATCCAGTCCTCGTGTGCATGCAATTTTGTCAATTTTGTCATCCGTTCCCAACGCCACAAAAATTGCCTACTCTTCCGAAAGGTGGAACAGGTAAGACGTGTGCGCGAGATATTCTCTGTGTGTTCACGTACGCGGGGCCTCATCTTCATAAAGGAGTGTCGGGGGGAGTGGAGACGGCACTTATGTTAAGTACAGTGGAAAAGTCCCCTTGGGTGTGTACGTGTGTGTGTCTGTGCGTGTGTTTGCGTGTGCGTGAGAGAGAGAGAGAGAGAGAGAGATTGTGTGTGTGCGCGCGCGCTCGCGTGCGTGTGCGTGTGTGTATGTGTGTGTGTGTGTGTGATGACAACCGTCCAGTGGTCACTTCCTACTCTGACCCTAACTACAGGTCACTGCAGCCTTTGATGTCCACACCATGGCCTCTGCTTGACTGCGGACATTGAGAGGGCCGGTTGTACGGGGGGGGGGGGGGGGGGGGGGGGGGGGGGGGGGGGGGGGGGGTGGGTAGGAGATCAAAGGCACATAGTTTGAGGTGGGAGAGAGTGTGCATTGAACTGAATGAAAAACTGCTATCAGTCACGGCAGATTTGTCTGCCCGAAATTCGGGCAAGAGCACTGCCACACATACATGATTGTGACGACAACAACAACAATAACAACAACAACATCAATAACAACAACAACAACGACGACGACGACGACGACGATGATGATGATGATGATGATGATGAGATGATGATGATGATGATATAAGAAGAATAACGATGACGATAACGAGGAGGAGGAGGGGGAGGAGGAGGAGGAGGAGGATAATCATTACGATGATGATGATGATGGTGATGATGATGATGGTGAGTAGGAGGAGGAGGAGAAGAAGAAGAAGAAGAAGAAGAAGAAAATCAAAGCACTTGTTAATTATTTTCCTCTTTGCAAGTGGATTTATTTTGTATTTCTATCTGAGTGGCTTTTTCTTTTTTTCAGAATTTTTCCAAGGACATTTCTCTTGTGGCCGTGGGTTCTTTCACGTGCGC